>OZ026618.1:47056667-47656667 GCA_964020975.1 Hermodice carunculata | reverse complement strand
ATGTTTCTTCATATAGCCTGGTCTTCTGATAATATGATGATGCAAAAGGTATGGTACGGCTAATGACGGTTGAAAATAATGGAGCTTAAACATGCTTGGGGGGGGGGGCGTATTCCCCCGGTCTCCGCTATATCGCAGTTGTCACCTCATGAATTCTGTTGACGATGATGACATGGTCATCGTTTATATACGTCCATGACAAAACCTCTTTTCACCGTGTAGGCTGGTCATGTAAAAACATTATCATTAAAATAGTGCTGGAATACATGCTATGACAGTTGGTACCTATTCATGTCAGGACGGGCCTTTTAATACACAGACCAAACCATGTCCGCACGCATTGTTTTCTTCATCAGCACAATGCTCTTTACTTGGTTGCAAACTTTCATACATTGAAAAAAGGCATCAAACAAAACATATATGAATGTTGCCCTATTCAGGCATCATAGTACCTGGTTCGATGCAAGACTTGCATTCGTGTATGCATTCCATCACCTCCAGAGTGCACTTGCAAACAGACTCACTTGTTTGATTATTTTCAATTTAACGTCATAATAATCTACACAGCTGACTGATTATTAAAACCGTGCAAGAGGATTTCGACGATGGAAATCATATCAAGCTTGTTTATTTATCTAGTTTCAAAACAAGGTGTTGGCACCTACCCAGGCACAAACAAATATAATTATGCCGGATTCGAAACCGAAACTTGTATTACATCCAGGTGTTCTCATTTCCATTGGGACCAGATTCCAGGAGGGGGAGGTACTCCCATTACTAAGCATTACGGGTAGGCTCCGCGGGAAAGACCCCCATTTTTGACCATTTGTCCTCTCAAACACGGGTGGCAGTCTCCAACTCGCCGAGACACGTCTGCGGCCCCGCCTGACAACTCTCCTCACCCCATAGAAGGGTATGTCACTTCTGCATACCGCGGTCGGTACACACACTATTCACCTGCCGTTTTTCAGAGAACGGACTCGTCTAATCCCTTTCACCTACCTCGTTTCATTTGTATGATTATATTCAATAGTTTCATTAACTCCATTGTGAAAAAAAATGTACAGGATTTAATAAATGTGGGTTCTAAACCGCGAAAGTTTGCTCCTTTGTTCCTCCTGACGTGCAAATCAGGGATGCTGGATGCACGCAATTCTAAGCTCTTCGCTGATTGGTTGTCGTCCCATTATCTGGCTCAAAAAATGGCTATTGCTCGTCAGGACAGGAGGAACAAACATCGCTTCGAAAATAAAATACGGCTTTATCAATAAGCTGATGTAGAGTGGCACATAGTGGAACATATCCACATTATTTTCGCAAACTTTCATTGTCTAATGTCCAACTATATTTTGATAAAATGTTAAGCAATTCTATCATGCTGTTCGGGAGAAGTCGAAAATAGCCTTAACACGCAAAAAATCATAAAAACAGGGGAAATCGCAGCTCCACCTGGTGGCCAAAATGAGAACTAGTTGACCCCAGGTGACCCTATGTGCAATATCAAAGCAATTGGCCAGGTAGTTCTTGAGATGAACAATTTTTTTTTTCAAGAAATAAATTAAAAAATTCATAAAAAATTGAAAAATTATTGCATCATTATCTCCTTCGCAAACTTGGTAGATGTTCACCTGGGCAACATCCATGTGCCAAATTAAAACATTCCATACAGCGGCTTTTGAGAAGAAGTCAAAAGGGTAAATACAATAGTGTAATATATGCACTGTATTGCCAAATATATATATATATACATATATATATATATATAGCTGCAGCACTTCCTTACTGTTGCGAAGTTTGATATTCCATAACTTTGCCTAAAATTAACACATCCACATTATTTTCGCAAACTTTCATTGTCTAATGTCCAACTATATTCTGATAAAATTTTACGCAATTCTGTTAAGCCGTTCTGGAGAATAAGTCGAAAACAGCCTTTACAGGCAATAATTCATAAAAAAAAATAGGAAAAAATCACAGCGCCACCTGGTGGCCAAAATAAGCACTAATTGACCCCAGATGACCCTATGTGCAATATCAAAGCAATTGGCTGCGTAGTTCTTAAGATGAAGAAATAATAATTTTTTTCAAAAAAATAAATTAAAAAATTCATATAAAAATGAAAAATTATTACGTCATCATCTCCTTCGCAAACTTGGTAGAGGTCCACCTGGGTATCATCCATGTGCAAAATCAAAACATTCTATGTAGCGGTTTTTCAGAAGTTGAAAATATAAAAAGTCTAATGACAGACGGACGGACGGAAGGACAGACGGACGCAAACGGATTCTATAAGCTCTGCTGACTGACAAGTCAGCAGAGCTAACCCCCCCCCCACACACACAAAACAAACAAGCAAACAAACAAACTTGAAAGAGCATATCTTTATTCATGTATAATCACTGGAGTCTCATACGCCCTTGTAAGTGTTCCATTCCCATTTTTACCCTCCGCACATGAAGTGCGGAGGGATATTGTCGTCCCCTGTGTCATCCGTCCGTCTTGTCGACGTTACTGCGATATCTGAATTTTCAGTCGCTTTACCAAACTTTTATCAAAAATGCGTCTTATAATGGACCAAGTTACTACTGAGTTCAGCCTCATCTGGTTATTTATAATTTTTGTTTTACTGAAACTTTTCCTGTATTTATTTGAAGGCCGTCTGAGTGGCCTCAACCCTGACGACGTTACCGTGATATCTCAAAAAATGCTGGCCGCAGCTTTATCATTTTTTTTGAGAAGTGCACCTTATGATTGACCAGGTTCCTATTTAAACCAGCTTCCTTTTTGCATTTACAACTTTTTTAAATAAAATTTTAAAGTATTTATTTGAAGGCTGTCTGGGCGGAGCACAAGGGGGTGACGTTATAATATCTCAACAAAGATGCATTGCAGCTTCACAAATTTTTATCAGAGATACACATTGTATTAAATGGACCATGTTCTTACTGAAAAATAGCTTCTTATTATTTTTAAACTTTTGAAGTTTTCATTCGAAGGCCGTCTGAGTGGTGCACAAAGGGATGATCTTGTTACCGTAATATCTCAAGAAGGATTCGTCACAGCATCATCAATTTTTTTGTGCAGTTACACCATATTATGACACCTGTGAAGTCTCAAAAAAAAAAAAAAAAAAAAAAAAAACAAGAGGGCTGTGTGAACAGCCCGTGCCTCAGCTGATCTTGACATTCATCACACTTGCAGCTCTATGAACTTGGGAAAGGATCAAGGACACCATGTTCTGAGTAAGTCTCACCTTTATAGAAGAACACTTACATGTGCAACATCAAAGTTCAGTAGTTCTCAAGTTATAATGAAGAGTAAAATTCATGTAGGTTGCACTGTGACCCCACAAACAAGGTCAAGGTCAATCATGTACTGTCTAAGCATGACCTTCATACAGAATAATTAACATGTGCAGCTAACTCAAAACAGATCTCAAGTTATCAAGTTAACAGTAAATTTTGTGTCAGTTGTCCTGTGAATTAGCATTAGAATGCCCATTGACTTACATAGTAATCAATAGAAAAGCTGCAATGAACAATAAGTACCCGAATTGAAAATCCTTAAAAATCAGGAATCCAAAGCAGTGCCACCTAGTAAACAACTGTTTGACCCTTCCACAACAACATATCCATCACATTTCAGCTTAATCTGAGGGACGGTTCTGAGAACAAGTGAAAAATAGCAAAACCATACAAAAAATTCAAAAAAAAACTGCAGAACCACCTGGTGAACAAATAGGGAACTAGGTGTCCCCGGGAGTGTCTATGTACGATATCAAAGCAATTGGGTGAACGGTTTCAGAGGAGAAGAATTTTTAAGGTTTGCCCTAAAAAAGAACAAAAAAAATCATAAAAAATCCAAAAATCAACAGAGCATGACCATTTGAACACACTTGGTACAGATTCACCCAAGGCATATCCCCACCAAGTTTGAAATAAATCTGGCCAATATTATTTAAGTTATGACCATTACAAGAAATTCCCATGCTCAGTTAAACTTTCCTATTAAAACTTTTGTAGAAATTTTTGAAAAAAAAAAATCATAAAAAAAATCCAAAATTCATTGGAACATGACCATTGGAACAAACCTGGTAGACACCCACCCAAGCTACATCCTCACCAAGTTTGAAGTAAATCTGGATGACGGTTTTGGAGAAGAAGTCGAAAATGTAAATTAGCATTAGAATGCCCATCGACTTACATGGTAATCAATAGGAAAGGTGCATTTACCGCACAGGAGCCAAATTGAAAAAAAATCATTAAAAATCTGCAATCTGCAGCATTCCCGCATAGTGAACAACTTGGTTTGGCCGTTCCATAAGGAACATATCAGACACGTAAGCTTTATCTGAGTGACGGTTCTGGAGAAGAAGTCGAAAATAGCTATAACACACATATTCATAAAAAAATTAAGAAAAAACTGCAATGCCACCTGGTGAAAAAATTAACAACAAGGAGTCCCTAGGTGTCTTCCTGTGTGATGTCAAAGCAATTGGGTGAGCGGTTACGGAGAAGAAGATATTTTAAGATTTGTCCAAAAAAAAGAACAAAAAAATTCATAAAAAAATCAAAAAGCACTGGAGCATGAACATTTCAACAAAACTGGTAGAAACCCACCCAAGGTACATTGCCACCAAGTTTGAAGTTAATCTGGATGACGGTTTTGGAGAAGAAGTCGAAAATGTGAATTAGCATTAGAATGCCCATTGACTTCTATAGTAATCAATAGAAAAGCTGCATTGACCATTAAGTACCCAAATTGAAAAAATCGTTAAAAATCAGGAATCTGCAGCATTCCCACATAGTGAACAACTTTGTTTGACCATTCTACAAGGAACATTTCCACCATGTTTCAGCTTAAACTGAGTGACGGTTCTGGAGAAGAAATCGAAAATAGCTATAACACACAAAAATTCATAAAAAAAATTTAGAAAAAAAATGCAGCGCCACCTGGTGAACAAATTAAGAACTAGGAGTCCCAGGAAGTGTTACTGTATGATATCAAAGCAATTGGGAGAGCTGTTTCGCAGAAGAAGATTTTTTAAGATTTGCCCCAAAAAAGAACCAAAAAATTCATTAAAAATCCAAAAATCACTGGAACGTGACCATTTGAACAAACTTGGTAGAGACCCACCCAAGGCACATATCCACCACGTTTGAAGTGGATCTGGTCGACGGTTTTTGAGAAGAAATCAAAAATGTGAATTGTGGACAGACGGACGACAGACGGATGACAGACCCTCACAAAACCTCAGCTGACTGACAAGTCAGCTGAGGTAAAAAATGCAGAATTGAGGAAAAAAAGATTGTGGGGCGTCGAGAGTAACCTGTTCTCGGAATGATATTTTTTAAAACTATTATAGATCCCTTTGTTTAAAATGGCTGCGTAGATAATAAGAAAATCAAATAAAAAAAAAAAGGAAAATATTTTTGTACCTACGCAGTACAACGTTAAAACAAACGAAAAACAAAATTGATGGAAGAAAAAGCGTCTGTATTACAGCACCAACCAAGCATTTTTCTTCTTACTACATGTAGAGCATATAGGGTTACTTTATACAGAGTTCCAAGTTTATTTATTTCAGTACGTGGTTCCTTCAAGACGCATCCTAGTTTAAATACACTCATTCACTTGGGGTTTTTTTTACATTAATTTTTTTTTTCTTTATTTTTTTATTTTCGATTCCCACTCGAATCTTTATCAACTCATATTCTTTTGAACAACTTACACACTTGTGTGAGGAAGAAAAGTAATGGAAACATTCATTTTGTATATCTGTAACTTAAGCAACAAGGGGAAAACACAATATAACAACTAGACTTTGTAAATGCATTTGTAAGCGTTTGAAACGCATGTGTACCGACACGTTCTTAATGTGTTTGACAGAAACGCGTTGCTCAAAGTGTTTGAAAAGCACTGCGGAAAGTGTTTGAAACGCTTCCCAAACGAATTTCAAACGCAAGCCAAACACTTTCAAACGTTTTCAAACGCAAACCAAACACCAGCCAAACGTCACAAACGCGTTTGGCTGTTGAGTTTTAGACGGGCGCAACTGCATACACTAAACTTATAAAATATGTAGGCCCATATCATATACTCAAGTTATAAAATATGTATTACCGCTTCGCCTCATTTAATGTGCACAGTTTGTCTAGATTGGAATAGCCTAGGGCTGGTGGGTATCTATCACAATTGAAGTTCATTGCAATGATATGAATGAGAAAGAAAGAAAAAAGTGCCTGCGCGAGTGTAGTTTACAATCTTGTACAGGAATCTTCAACGCAATAGACTGGACGTTCAGGCGAAACTGGCCAAAAAATAAATGAATGAATGAATAAAATAATTAAATGAGTAACAATAAAAGCGCGAAAGACATGGGAAAAAGTGTATTATAAAAATTATAACATGCTGCACACTTTTTCTTTCTTTCTTTTGCTCTCTCTCCCTCTTCCTTTGTTCTTTTTCGTTCACGTAACACAACAAAGACATGTTAAATGCTAACATTTTTTTTTTAACTTGGGTTAGCTTATACGTTAAAAACTACCTTTCTGTAGGGCGCATTATGATTTAAACATTTTTTCATTGATTTCGAATGGGTTGTGTAAACACAAGCACGTGCAAAATTTACCACGCAAACATGCAACGCCCCGGTCGAAAATTTGTATGCATACAAACGTAATTTAGTGAGATAAAAAAAGTGTTCGTGCATTTTCTCGGTACTAGTTTGTATCAATGGTATAAAATGAAGACGATGTTTGTGCGGGATAAATTTTGGTCTAGTTTATCATGGTTATTTGATAGGCCTATATGATAAATAAGTATACTGATTTTTTTTTTATAACACACTTTATATATAATCCAATTAACCACACATAAAAGTATTCTAGGCCTCTCTTTCTGTAGGACCATCATATACATTAATTTATCCTTTGTGTAGGGCCATTGCTATTTGAACACGCGTGGGAATGTATGTTTTAGAAAAAAAACCGCAAATGATACAAAACCCCCGGTTAAAAAACAAATATGCATAGGAAACGGCATGACGTACATTTCAGAATATGTATCTCGTATCATATGTTCCGTACACTGACTGAAATGCCCGCAGCCCCGCCAGCAGACGCTCTCATTCACAAATCACAAGCAGTCGCTCCGCCAGCTTCACTCTTCTGTGGAACGCTCCCCTGCCTTCGAACGTTCGGCACTACAATCACTCCCAAGGCAGCGAATGTTCCATCAGGGAACACTCGATCCTGGTCGCTTCAACAAAGGAGCGTCACAGCCAAACCAGGTTCTGCGTACTTTCGTTGGTGAAATGCGACCGAAGAATGAATTGTTAATATACGATTTAATAAAAGCTTCAATTTTATTTACTGAAACTTCAACAAGATCGTCAACTTGTGGCATTAACTGAAGTCCTATCCGGCTATAAACCATGAATCCAAATCACTACAGAACTATCACGCTCCACCTTAGGGTGATATGTGAAAAAGCGAACCAGCAAGTAAAGCGAATCAGTTTTTGCTCAGACCACACGGTGCAGTCACATTGGCATATACATGTTAGTGTGGACACACCTCAACAAAACTGCAGTGTAGCTTGAACGTTTCTCACATCTTCTGCCAGATGTCTCTGTATTTCTGGCGTGGAGCAGACGACAAGGCAGGTGAAGGGCCGTTTGTTGTTACAAGTGTCTCAGCGATTTTCCCCTGTAGAAAACGGTAAATACTTTTCTTTCCTTCTCTTGTACCCGAGAGTATGTTTAAGGTGCCCCATGTACCATTATTGTAGGAAGGTAACATGATAAATTTTGTTTAATGATAAAACTTTCCAAACCGTGGGCGATAATAACGAAAATTGGGCTGTGCATTAGTAGTATACCCAGTGGGGGGTTCTGGCGCACCCCGAACCTCAAGCATACAAGAGTTGACGTACATAACTTTTTTGGGTAACTATGTATGTAGGCCGAGGCCGTTTCACGTACATACCTTTTGGGGGTACCCACAGTCGACAGACCCGTTTGCTGCCGCGCAACGCACTAGGCCCCGCCCACCCCCCTGGCGGGGCCCACACCAACCGGCGCCCCATTTACCCTGTCCGCCAGGCCCCCAGGGGCGGCCCACCCCCCTAGCCGCCCCAGCCTGGTTACGTTAGCAAGCTCAAAGTTCCAGTTAGACAGATGTGATACATGAGTATACGCAGCATTATAACCATGGTGAGAGGCCAAAACACGTGTGCGTGACTCTTAATGGGGAAGACCCAGCTATGTGGGCGCAGCTGCCTTGGGACTTACTGCAAGATCCACAATGCTCGAATCGCAAAGGGTGGGGGGACTTACCTGTGCAGAGTCTGCGGAGTTGGTGTTTGATGTGTCATACTGAAAATGCGCGACGGAAAATTGGCATAAAATAGCAATGCGTAGAAGAAATTATATAGTAGTTATTTCATAATGTGTGATAGAATGGACAATTATTATAACAGGCTTGGGCTTAGTATGTGCCAACAAGACAGTAGATATGTGTAGGAAATCTTGGTTACTCTGGGTTCCAAAACTTATCATATTGTTTTCGCTGAAGACGTACAGTAACTCTATTATCTTATTTAAATGACTATTAGGAGAATGGGTGAGTTAGTTGATCTAACTGTAGACAGAACTTTGGCACGGCATGTACTAAACACATCACTACTTAAGTTTATGGCTTCTACAACCCTCTTTGCCTGAGTACAGGACCTTTGGCTATTTGGTATTCTATTGTTTGACGTCACACCCTTTGTGTTTATCTGACAGCTCAAAGAGCATTAATCTTTAACAGTGCCATCTAGTGGAAACTTAGAAAAATTTACAATAAATGTAACACATTAAAATAAGTCACGTGGGGAAAATAGTGAACCCCATTGGTACATATTCATAAGGAGCCGTAAGCTTAGAGAGATAACAAATAAGAAAAAGAAAAGGGAGAGGAGAACAGAACAAGATCGAGAGTGAGTGACTTCTATGTACAACAGACACGGCAGGCAATAAAGGATGGGTCGATCCCAAACCATGGACTTCTAATTTACCTCTCACTAGATCACCTAATTAAAGGTGACAATTGTGGTGACAGAATCCGGGATTACAGACTATTACATGGATGTCACAACCTACTAACAATATTACTTTTCCACCAGCCTGCAATATAGGACAAAGTGTGATACTTTCTCAAGATTTTGACAAATGGCGCGGCGATACCGCTGGCCAGTGTAGCAACACCAGCGCCACCGCAGGCGGCTGCCGATACATTCGCGCCCATGCCGACGTAGACGCAGGCGTTGGCCGCCCTCTTGTAGCGCCGCCGGGTGGCGCAGTGGCTCTGGGCCTCTGCTTCAAGATGGTCGCGTATCCGCCCAATCTCTGCGAGACGGAAGCTCTGGGCACGTCTTCATTAACAGCAGAATTATAACACATTTTGGTAGTTGTATCATGATTGTATTATTTCACCAATGAAAGTAGCAGATCATGCATTCAGGGTTTGAAATAGCACTAATATCTACACACTCATTTAAGATTTGCACCAAAAAAAAAACAAAACAAAACAAAAAAATTCAGGAAAAATTCAAACAAGGGCTTACCTTCATATAATTAATATATTGATGTGTAATTTTCTGCCCCACCAAACCATGTTTCTTGCAGTTCTAGAATTGTTTTCAACAACTCTGCATACCAGTGAAAATGGGTGACAAAGGGAGCATTTCATGGGCCTCTTATAGCACACAGGGTATGGACACAATCTTTGACAATAGTACATGTGTATTTATAGTAGTCACTAACAAGAAAAGTTTTTTGTTACATCATCATTTACAAAACAGATGTCTCTCCATGGTATGGCAAAAAACACCGAATCTTTTCAAACAGGTCTCAAGACAAAATGTCTAAATTTAGACTTTTATGAATTCTTTAGGCTAATCTCAAATAGGTGTGTGGACTTTAGTCTGCTGGTCCGAAACAAGTAAATTTTCATGTGGTACAAGTGCTTTTGACAAAGTTTGTAATGTGGTCCTATTATGTTGACAAGTAGAATTTTCTTGCAGACCAGTTAATTTGTTTTCTTAATTCGATCACTGGTATTTATAAAATGAAATATTGATGTCATTGCAGTGATTTGGCAAGAAGAAAGTAGGGGAGACCGGGGATAGTTGAAACGTGGGGATGGTTGAAACTTTGTGATTTTCTCTTTACCATGGGAACGGATTGAATTACTGTGAATTTAGACTTCACTGTCTACCGGTTAGCTAGCATACATATTGGAACTGGAGGGATAAAGTCAGAGGATTTCATGCATTAAAGGTATTTACGATTTTCAGCATCTCAAGTAAATTTTGAAGGGTATAGACTTTTTCACATATATCCTAAATAAGCAGAGACCAGCTTGGCTACACATAATGGGTTAAAAGGGCATTGAATGAAGACTAGTCACAACAAGAAAGTAATGCATTTCCTTTGTTAGTTTTTTCAAATACTGTCACTAAACTAATGAAAATGCTACTGGGGTTAATTCAAACAGTCACCCTGGGGAATGTTGAAACGCTGTTTCGACCTGCCCTGGTTGGGGCATGTTGAAACACTGTTTCAACCTTCCCCAGGGGTACATTGAAACATGTTTCTATGTACCCCAGGGGAAGGTTGAAACATGTTTCAATGTACCCCTTGGGATATTTGGAACATGTTTCAATCTTCCCCATGGTACTTCAAAATAAGTACAGAGAAAATATGTTTATTAGCGTTGTTTGTGCTGTGAGAGCACTTAATATATGGACATCAAAGCTATGAATATTAGTCCCAAAAACAGAATTTTCTGATTCAGTGAAAATGGTCAAACAATTTTGCAGTGCATGCATAATGAGAAACTACAAAAGAAAAACTATGTGGGGATCAACTCCACCTGACATTATGGTCAAGGCTGCTAAAATGGTAGTTGAAGATGGAAGACCCTGTAGAACAGTTGCCAAAGAGTTTGAAATTCCACACTGCACACTTCGCCGGTACTGTCAACAAACAGCTGCCAATGGGGAAATTTATGTTGGCTATAAAAGTGGCAACAAGGTGTTTACTGAGGCAGAAGAGAAAGAGCTGGCTGACTATCTGTTGATGGCATCTAAGCTTTATTATGGGCTTTGCCCAGCTGAGGTGAAAAGACTTGCTTATGAATATGTCACCAAAAATGGGAAAAAAAATCCTAAAGGTTACAGACCACAGTTGTGATTGGCTGGTTGCGCATCCCAATGGAGATAGTCCGTAATTGTGAAAATACTGTGTTTTCAGCATGCTGTAGCTTCTGTTTAAATAAAGTTAGCAAAGTCAGGTTTGCTGCATCACAGAGTTGCTTCATTGGTGGTCATATAGGTGCACTGTCTTCCAGGCCAGGTGGGAACTTTATGGTGGGGAAGGACAATGATGTGACCCCGGCCAGAGCACAGTTCATACACCTGAATAAAGCTGACATCCAGGTGTTGTTTCGTATTTCAATTATCACGAAATAATGAGCTGGGATTTGTATGACAAAAATTTGTCCGTTTTTTTCTCACATTTTTATCTATTAAATACCGTTGAAGAAATTTTAAAATACCAAAATGCTGATTTTTTAGACTGGAAAATGATAATATGAAAAATAGAAGGATTTATAACTGTAGTCTGTGGCCTAAATCATGGCTAGAGAATGAGAGAGCTGGCGATGACTGGTTTGCTTCTTTTTTGAAAAGAAATAGTAACCTCAGCATCAGAACACCGGAACCTACGTCCCTAGAGAGAGCCACCAGCTTCAACAGGCATAACGTGAATAAATTTTTTGACAATCTAAATACAGTTATGCAGAAACATGGGTTTCCACCCCAGGACATCTGGAATCTTGATGAAACCAGGTGCACCACAGTGCAGACGCCTGCCAAAATTGTTGCAGGAACTGGTGTCAAGCAAGTTGGAGCTATGACATCTGGCAAACGAGGCCAATTGGTTACTGTATGCCGTGCAGTTAATGCCCTTGGAAACAGCATTCCCCCCCCATGTTCGTTTTCCCAAGGGTGCATTTCAGGGACCATTTCATCCGGGATGGTCCCCCAGGAAGCATTGGAGCAGCAAAACCATCAGGCTGGATGTCAGCTGACATCTTTCCTCAATTTATGAATCATTTTGTCAGCCATGTTCACTGCTCTGATCAACATCGTGTGTTGCTCCTTCTAGACAATCACGAGTTGCACGTGTCGCTGGAAGTGATTGAGTTTGCTCGAGAGCATGGCATAGTTATGTTGTCCTTTCACCCACACTGCTCTCACAAGCTACAACCTCTTGATAGGTCAGTGTATTTCCCGTTTAAGAAGTTTTATTCTGCCTCATGTGACAGCTGGATGCTAGCAAACAAAGGAAAGAGCATGACAATTTATGACATACCAGGGATGGTGTCTCAAGCATTTCCAAAAGCAATGACTCCTTCTAACATCCAATCTGGCTTTCGAGTCTCAGGGATATATCCATACAATAGAGATGTGTTCTCGGATGATGAATTAATGCCATCAAATGTGACAGACAGGCCTAACCCTGATCCTTCCAGTGACTCTGAAGATAGTGCAGCTGCTGGCGCTAATGTAAACCAAGCTGTCGACCAATCCCATGAAGGTGTCGCAACTGCTCATGTTGCTGGTGAAATCACAAGTGTAGATGCCACTGAAACCCAAAGAACTGGGGAATCTGTGTCTGCTGGAAGTAGTCATGCTGGACTCACAATTCAAATAGATTCCTCACTAGGTAGAGAACATGTGCAGACTGACAATGTATCCACTGATAAACTCCCACAAAGAAATATGTTACCAGAACCTTCCACATCAACATGGGGGGATACACAAGCAGAGAAAACATCTTCATCGACAGCATGCACACTTATGTCAGCACCTGGTCAATCAAGGACACCCACACCGCAGCAGAGATCTCACCATTATTCTCCAGAAGATATACGGCCATTTACCAGAGCTGAACCAAGAAATACAGCCAAATCGGCAAGGGGTCACAAAAAGGGGCGCACAAGGATACTGACAGACACGCCAGAAAAAGAACTAATCCGACTGCTATCAATGGCTAAAACAACAAAAAATCAACCAAAGCTAGGCCAGCCAAGGAAGTTAAGTAACAAAAGGATACCTAAACCCAAAAAAAAACCAAAAAAGCAGAACATTTACAAGATCTTACCTCGGAGTTTGACAGTCACTCTAGTTCTGATGATGAAACAGAAATGGTCTTGGAATCAGAAGAAGAGCTCAAAACATATTATGAGAGTGAATTAGCTGATATCATGGAGACAAACAGGATGAAAGAACCAGATCACATTGAACTGAATGATTTTGTGTTGGTCAAGTTTCTCGGAAAGAGATCAGTGACTCACTATGTATAGGATAATGTTCGCGGCTAGGTCTGTGGCCAAAATACAGACCCTCTCGGATGGTAAACAATGACCAATGACCCGTGTGGACACCCGAGAATGGAACTTTGTGACCAAGCCGAAGGCGAGGTCACAAAGTTCCATTCGAGGGTGGCCACATCGGTCAAAGGCCATTGTTTACTGTCCGAGTGGGTCTGTATTTTGGCCACAGACCATAGCCAAGAACATTATCTAACATAGTGTATAATACCATACTAATGGGAGAGTTATTTTATATTTCATTTCACCACCCCCAACCCTGTATTTGCCAAAATCAGAAAACAAATTAAAATTGAAATTCTGCCTTTTTTAGTCCCGCCGATCATCATTGACAGAGCTTCTTAAAACGAGTATAAGTAATAAAAATGGAAATTCTGCCTTTTTCTATTTCCGCAGATCGTCTGTGATATATCTCCTTTAAAAAAATCATAATAAACTTAATAGCTTTAAATCTTATTTTTATTCCTCTCTTTTACGGGGCAAATTTCTGAGAAACTCAAAATATACAACTGTGGCCTAAAGTGTTACTAGGTCAACAGCCCAGAGCGCACCGCGGAAAGCTGTTGACTCAGCCTTAACCTGTCGGGTAAGGGCAAAGGCGCATCAACCAGCTATTCTAGTTTCATTGAAGGGAACCAACAAGTTGCGTAACAGTGTGGCATAAATATCAGCGCGCGTGTGCATGCTCCACTGATCAGACCATGTGACGACGGTAAATGTATTTGAGCATTCCAGCTGTGCAGACGCGTTTTGGGTGTGGTACGTGCGGAAGAAATGGCGTTCCAATCTGAAAATTTTTCCACCTGGGATATTGATTTGGACGAAATATCACTTACCCAGTTGTTACCAAATGATGCAGAAACAGAACTAGATTTTCAACTTACACAAATATGTAGCTATATGGATGAACAAATTGAAGTTTGCCGAGACCTGCATATTGAATATGATGAATTGGAATCAGCCATTGCTTGCGCCCATGATCTGCGATCATGCATGGATGATAATGGTCCATATTTGTTCACTTCTTACAGACCCTTGTCCACAGATATGCCTCATAAAGGTGAGTTATAATCTTATTCATTACTGCTTATTTTTTAAAAGTCCCAAATTGTGTATTTCTCAAATGAAAAACAAAATAACGCACATGTTTTTAAGTGGTTTCTGTCTTGGCCATAAGTGCTGTAAGCCGCAGTATGAGGAGCATGTATATAGTAACTACTCGCACCTCGCTTCGCGAGGTGCTAGCTCTGTGTCACGAACCAAGCCCCTGTGGACCTACTCACACCCCCCCCCCCCCCGCCCCCAATTTTAATGAACGGGAGGTCAGCGCTGGGCACGTGCCATTGTGATAATGTTCCAAGTAAAGGTAAGAAGGCATTTGGAGCGCGCTCGTTTTGCCGGTAACGGGTTTACGTTTTGTTTACAAGTTGCAAACGGTCGACAGGTACAAATCGAACAGATTAACCTTTTGCAGTTGTATACAGCTATCCTATGTTATGTCTATTTCACAGAGCGATTTAAAGACAGTGATGCTGTTGACCTGATAGACGCGGTGACAGAGGCGATTCCCGAAAATACAAAAGCCAAGAGCAAGGCGAAACCAATGTCTCTGAGGAGTATGATTCTATACTATCGGTAAAACAGCATTTACACATGATGTCTCATGATGAAATTGATGTTGTCATTGCTAATTTCATCACCCAAACTCGTAAGAAAACTGGTGAACGTTATCCGCCGAAAACATTGTATGAAATTATCACATGTCTTCAAAAAAACTTGGAGCTGCATGGTCGCTGTGTTAAACTTATCGACAAAGAAAACTTTTCAAAATTCTACTACAGTTTGGACATACAAATGCAACAGTCTTCTGAGGCCGGGCTAGGCATGCATCGTACTCATGCTGACCCAATAACAGTGGAAATGGAAAACACCCTATGGGACAAACAAATACTGGGCCATGAAACACCCAAGGCTTTGTTAAGAACCGTTTTCTACTTGATAGGCATGCACTTTGGATTACGTGGCGGACAAGAACATAGAAACCTGCCGGCTAAAAATTTATCTTTTGCCTGTGACACTTAAGGAACCGAGTACATTAAATACACCGAAACAGTTTCGAAAACAAATCAAGGTGGCATAAAACACAGAAAGGTTGAGGCGCGTTCTTCCATTGCTTTTGCAAATACGCAGAACCCAGATCGCTGTCCGGTACGTCTAATTCAGAAATACATGGGAAAATGTCCAAGAGATGCATTAGAGGCATCATTTTATTTAAAACCATTGACTAAACCTAGAGACAGTGTGTGGTACTGCAAAGTGCCAGTGGGGCATAGCATGTTGACGTCTATGACACGAAGTATGATGTCAGAGGCGAACATAGATGGCCATTTTTCCAAGCATAGTCTCCGTGTTACAACCGCCACAAGATTGTTCCAGGCTGGCATGGATACCCATTTAAAACAGAAACAGACGGGTCACCGAAGTGATGCTGTTTCAGTTTACAAACGTGTCAGCGCAAAGCAGGGCAAAATGGTATCCAAGCTTTGCAAGGTGACGCAACTTTGCAAGACAAACATCCTCAGTCAGCCTCCAACTCGATCCAACTAACTGAAGGAGCTGAAGATACTTCAACAGACAGGATTCCATTGGCGCCTTTTTTGATAAATATTTATGGCGGAAATGTTAACATTAATATGGCCAAATAAGCTTGGACCCTTACATGTAAACCTTGCTCAATTCATAACTGATTTGTTCTATTCTGGACTTAACTATTTTTTTTCTATGGACATGTGTATTTTGATAAATGTTTATGGCAGAGACGTGAACATTAATATGTCCAAGTAATGGGACCGTTACATGTAAACCATGCTTATAAATTAATAACTGATTTGTTTTATTCCTGATTGAACTATTTTTTCTATGGAGTTTATTATGATATGTTTATCATAAAATTGTGCATACTATATCTGTTGTTATTCTTGCATTTTGCCAATGGACTATTGATTACTGTATTTTGACTATCTGCTTTATTCTATGCACTGGAATGTTTATGTTGCAGGTGCCTCATCGACCTCAAGACATGTGCACCGGAGTGTGACGGTCAGGTTAATATTTTAAATATTAACCTGACCGTCACACTCCAGTGATCAAACACAATACCATTGCTTGACAATACTCGATATACTTACCTGCAAAGTACAATAGAATTATACACTATGTTGGGCAAGTTGTGAAAATCACTGATTTTGAGGCTGACACAAAGTTTCTACGCAGGGCTGACATGCATCGCGGCACAAAAATCCACTTTGCTTTTCCACAAAAGGAGGATGTAGGAACTCATCCTCTGGATGACATTGTTATGAAGCTTCCTAATCCATCGGCCACAGGAGGTACTACACGGTGCAGTTCCAAGTTTGTGTTCCCTTGCAATTTAGAGACATATGATCCTCTTTAGAAAAGGCCCACCTGATGTCAGTGCAAGAACCGACGTGGAAAAGAGACGTTTCAAAAATGCTCGATAGTAGATGCAATTTTTGTTATCAGTATCTTGGTACCTGAGAATCTCTCAACACATAGCTTTATACTGGAGAATATTTTGGCCTGTTTTGTTTTTGTTGTTGCGTTTTGTTTTTCATAATTCATAGCTAAACAGCAACGTAATGCTTTCAATATCTGAACTCATCTGTTGTTAACATTTAGGCGAAACCATACCTAGGTATATGACAACCACATCTGTTTCCAGAACAGATGATAATTTAAGTATTTGCTAGTTTACGAAACCAATAATGGCTATAGCTGTTGCATGCCAAAGTAATTTTTTTGTTGCTAAGCATATGTTCAAGTATTTGCTAGTTTATGATAAAAATGGTGACTATAACTGTTGTATGCCAAAGTAATTTTTTTGGTGCTAAGCATATGTTCAGTTTGTTCTATTCTATTTCACTACATGAAAGTTGGGCTTTATTTGTTTATTACAAAAGCCAGATATGATTATAGGTGCTAATAACACAACTAAGATGATTAAGTATTTGCTAGTTTACGATACCAATAGTGACTATAACTGTTGTATGCCAAAGCAATTTTTTGGTGCTAGGCGTATGTTCAAGTATTTGCTAGTTTACGATACCAATACTGATTATAACTGTTGTATGCCAAAGTAATTTTTTGGTGCTAAGCATATGTTCAATTTGTCATATTTCACTATGTGACAGTTTGGCTTTGTATGTTAATTACAAAAGCCAGGTATGCTTATAGGTGCTGAAAAAATATCATTAATTCTACTTGAGAATTGTTGTACTGCTTAGTTTGAAGCACATGAGTATATGCAAGCGGTAACGTTTATTTAAAAAGCTTAGGCCTACACATCCAAGTGTTACTTTTTGTGTATTCTTGACTTTAATTTAGAGTAGGCTTGTTTTCTTTTTTTTTTCAAAGACTATATTTTTATTGCGGTATCAAAGATAGGATTTGCTGGCTATTAATATGCACATTTGTACTAGTTATTTTATTGTTCCCTGTAGTACAGGTGATAATTCTCAAACTCCTGGAAGATAATTCATTTTTTTGTGTGTGATATGTATAATGGAAAGTCATGCCAAAAATAGTTCATTGGTTCTGATTGTTACTAGAATGTTAAATATTACATTTTTGGATTTCGCGCAGATGTTCTTATTGTTCATGTTTTCAAAGAAGGATGATCGTAATAAGTTTTTGACGTTATGTGTAGTTTATACCGTTTCCCGTAGTATAGGTGAAAATCCCTAGAGATCTTAAAGATTATTTCAAAATATTTTTTATATTTGTAACTGTTAGAAAAAAAGCAAATGTATTTCTTTTGTAGCGATTACATGTAACTTTTATTGATAAATTTATCGTGTTTGTAAAGTAGAATCATCAGAGTCCAGAGATACTAGCATATCTTTTTACCACTGATCATTTTTATTTTGCTCAAGGAGCAATATAGTGCATTCAAACAAGCTCAGGCAACTTGAAATCTCCGTGTGTTTCTGTAAAGATGTTTCTATCATAGATGTGTTTATTTTTTAATATAGGTTATAATTAACCTACCAGTATTGCCAAAGTTATTTTGTCACAAGTAATTACCTACCTCAGAAATGGTGATATGTACCTCACTAGGATTTTGCAATTTTTGCAAATAATCCATAATTGCTCTCAAATCCATGGTGCTCTGTGCAATTAAAAAAGTATTATGTTTTTCGACAAGCAGTGGTTGGTTGTCTGAATATAGATATTGTTTCAACTTACCCAATGGTGTGCTTCAACTAACCCCGTACCTGGGGTAAGTTGAAACAGTTGACTTCGTCATGAGATCCTCAATGCTGTAAGGTTGCATATTATGATATACTTAATATCTATTCACAGATATTTAACCAACAAATAAGGTTACTCAACCACATGATGACTGAAGATCTACTCTTAAAACTTCGCATGTAAGGTTGAATTTAGTAAAAAATGTTTCAACTATCTCCAGTCTCCCCTAGTCATTGTTCCACGCCACAGCACCAAGTACCTGAAACAACTGCAGACGAGCACACCCAAAGCATAGAAACGTTACAAAGATGTCAACATAAGAAACCCGTCAAGTCATAAAGGCATGAAGATTAATCTGTGGGAGCCACAGCGAATGGAAGCAGCTATGAAGGAGTATGAGGAACAAACAGACTTCCCATGAGAGCACTGGCTCATGCTTGGTGTGTACCTTATCCCACACTTAGAAGACATATTTTAGAGAAGAAAGGCAGTGATTATGCATCAGGCAGACCTACTGTGTTTTCCCCAGAAGCAGAAAATGAGCTTGCAAACTTGATAGAAGAGCTTGCTGAATTGAGATTTCCCTTAACACGTGATGATGTCAGATCCTTGGCATTTGAGTATGCAGACAAAAATGTATACACAGGGTTTTCTGAAAAAACAAAGAAAGCTGGGTATTATTGCTTCCAAGGATTTCTCAACAGGCATCCAGAACTTCACGTAAGGAAAGCTGAAAATCTATCCAGTGCCCGTGCAATGAGTGCAATCAAAGTACTGATATCCCAGTGGTTTGATAATCTTGAAAAACATTTACAAAAGCTTGGGATAAAAGATTTGCCATCCCACATCTGGAATGTGGACAAGACTGGTGTGCAAAATATAAATGAGGTAAAACAAGGTGTGGTTGAGGCGGCTGGTAAACCTTGCTAAATTTAACAGCACTTGAAAGAGGTGAGACCACCACTGTTCTGGCAACTATGAATGCGTTCAGTACTTTTGTCCCTCCTACTGTTATCCACAAAGGCAAAAATGTTGGCAAGGGCTGGAAGAATGGCATTCCTCTTGGAATATCTGTGAAAGCCAGTGACAATGGTTAGATTAATAAACAACTATTTCTTGAATATGGTCAGGGATTTATTGAGTACTTGAAGGGGCAAAACCTTTCTGATGGTGTACCACACTTGTTGATGGATAATCATTATGCCCATTTATTCAACTATGAATTTTTGCTATTGATGAAACAAAACAACATTTCTGTACTTGCAGTTCCTAGCCACACAAGTCACGTTTTACAACCACTGGACAAAGTCCCTTTTAAAAGCTTCAAGGGTCACTGGAATGAACTAATGCGGCTGTACACAAGGAACACAGGTGGCAAGAGGTTAGAGAATCCACACTTTTTCCAGGTGTTTGGCCCAGCATGGCGCCTATCAATGACAGTAGAAAATGCCCAGTCAGGGTTTAGAGCTGCAGGTGTGTTCCCGTTCTGTCCCTCAGTAATTCCAGAGAGCACTTTTGCCCCAAGCAAAACTACAGAACGTCCGTATGAGCCGGAAAATGCAAGTATTAGTGAGTCAGTTGCTAGCACTGGTAAGACTGCTGAACGGACAGATGGACTTACCATTTTGTCTGGTACTAGTACAAGTGAGTCATCCACAAGAACAATGGAACCAGTGGCTGGCACTGATAAGCCAACTTCACAAACTGACCCGAGTGAGCCAGTTGTCACAAATGGCACCAGTGAATGCTCCTTTTTGCCCAGTGCCAGTGAAGTGACTGTTGTTAAGGCCAGTGAGCTGCTAGTTAGAAAAGAGAAGTCCTTTTCAGTATCAGGCCCAAGTGAGCCAACTGCAAGCAGTAGCGCAAGTGAGCCCACTATTTTCCCAAGTAGTAGCAGTGAATCCATTACTGGTGCCAATGGGCAAACTGCCATAGTTAGCACCAGTGATCCAACTATTTTTCCCACTGCCAGTCATTCCAGTGTGCCAGTTGCTAAAACTGGTAATCACACTGCTGCACATGTCGCTGGAGCTAATGGACCAGCTACTATGACTGAAGATGGTATAGGCAAGACAATTCTTGTGCAGAGGTCCAGTGAGTTAAATACTAGCTCCTGTGAGAAAGTAACCTTCAAAGATTTGTCACCACTTCCACATAGGGAGCGGGGAACATCAACGTCAAAGCGTCGTGTTAAACCCCCATCATATGAGCTAACCAATGATGAAACTTTAGATTTTGTAATAAAGCGGCAAAAGTCACAAAAACCCAAACAGCAAACACCTAAAAAGCAGGGGAAATCTACAAAGAAAGCATCAGTAAAACAACTTGTCAAGAGAACCAGCGCCGAACAAAATAAAAACAGTGATGACTGTCATCACTGTCACTTTAGCTATGGGCATCCTGAGGATCCACTTAGTGGAGATGATTGGTATTTTTGCCAAAAGTGTCAAACATGCTGGCATGAAACATGTGGCATCAGTTGTGGTGGCCATTTTACCAAAGGTAAAAATTTTCACTGCCATGTGTGTCATCCTAAATAGTGTACAGTGATCACCAAACCATCATGAGCCCAGTGTTAATACTGGCCAGAGTTACATTAACATTTTGGGAATTAGTTATTTTTGTATAATGCAGTTGCATTATGAAAACACGTTGCCATATTAAAAATAATGGTTTGGAGAGAAATTTTTTGTTCTTTTGAGATTCTATGAAAGTAATATTGTATCAATCTGTCGTTTCTGTATTGTTTTGTAGGCTAAGTTGTTCATTTCATACACTCTAAAATATTTTAATTTAAAAATCTGATTGTTGCACCATACAATGATAATACTATTGACTAAACTGATTACTGTTGATGCAGAATTTGAGATAGCAATATGTTGTAAAGATGCTATTAATATTACGTGTTACTATTCATTGTTACCATGGTTACTATAGTTTTCATTATGAAGATATCTGAATTCCATTTGATATCTCAATTTATGCATTACATACATTATAGATGCAATGAATTGTAAACATTATCTGATAATGGTAAATAATAGTCTACTTGAAACCTCTTAGTCTATATTAATTGTTTGTGGCGGAATTGTGACTTCACTAACTTTGAAAGCTGATGCATTGCAATGCACGTCATTTGTGCCAAAGAACCCAAATATGTTCAGTGTTATGACATAAAGTTCAAGATGTATTTGATCGTTGTACCATCCAGTAATGTTTGAGGGGAATAAACTACTCAAGTTAATTCAATTAATTATGGTCATTTTATTCATACAAAGATATTCCTGGTCAACATGATTGGATCAATTTTCTTTTTAATGAATACTTATGCATCAGAAGATAAGTTGTATGTCGTTTTTTTTCTCTGCATATGAGCTGGAGGCTTCTATGTAGCCATTCTTCTTGTATAATTTGTTAATCTAGCAAGACTTAGCAACACATCAGGAATGTTTTCATTGAAAAATGGTTATTCATTTGCTGCACACACACACACACACACACACACACACACACACACATATATATATATATATATATATATATATATATATATATATATATATATATATATATATTATATATATATATATATATATATAGTTGTTTCAGCTTTAGTACCAGTGACAAATGTTGACCATGGAAGAATGCGTTATTGTGTATCATTGTGTGTGAGAGAGTGAGAGCATGAAAATGAAATATCATAGTGTCAGGTTGGCTTTAAGAAATATGTGTTTTGGAAAACCCTGCCTCATCAATCAAAAACCTGCGCATGGATTTGTGGACTGTTTTTCAGTTTTCGTTCTTTAACAAAAAATTTCAGAGTAATATTCCTGGAATGTTCAAAGCATATATTACTTCCAAAGCAGACCAAGCCCCATGCTATCTCACTACAGCAGTCCCCCTCTTATAAGTGCCCCTCCCCCCCCCCCCCCCACCCCGGAAAGTTAGCCATTTCTGTTGACAGGCCAATTCTCCCTGCAGCAAGTGCAGCATTTTCCTTATATTGTTCCCCGCAAAAGAGGCTATCCCTCTTTTATATAGGCTACATTTCAGGTACATTTGAGGAAGCCTAATTATATGGGGACCACTAAACGCTTGTTGTGCAAAAAGCAAGGAAATGATTCCTTGGAGCAGGTAAAAGCAAATAGGTTTATCATCGAATTGATCTATGAGTATGACCAAATGTGTACATTATTCAAATTTAGGGTAACAGAACAATCAAGTTTGACTGTCCACTTTACAGGAGACTTGAGCAACAACAAAAAAAAAACTCATCCTTCCTGCTTCTTGGATTTTTTTCCTATGGATGTAATAGCAACAAACTTTATTTTCAGGTCAGCCTCAATTCTATGGAATGATCATGAATTCCACATTAATCAATTGTGTTTTTTTATTCATGTCTGAACTAGTGACTTTATGGCCAAAAAATAGAAAAAAAATGTTCTCTTCATTGGTTTGAGAATCAACTTAACGTAAATATGCAATCAAAGTCTTAATTACATGTGAAAGCCTCTCACGTGGTTCGGTTTCTCTGATTATACTACATGTAAGCTAGATAGAAAATTCAAAATGTGGTCATCAAGTGATTTAATTGTATGAGACCCCCTTGTAACAAGAATTAAAAAGATTGCAAGGCCTTGAACTTAAACATTATCAGAAAGAATTTGGTTTGTCACTGCATGGTTCAGTTTTTCTACTTTTATGGTTCAGTTTTGTGCATTCTTTCGAGTAAAGTGAACCTAGAAGAAGTATTCTAATTTTCTCTGTAAATCAGAACATTTGCATCCCTATACTTGTTTAATTCGGTGATGAACCGACATTAAAATAAGTATCTTTCATGGTACTTCAGAAAAGAAATTCTGTTATTCCTGGGGCATTTTCTGGTGGTGTAGTTGTAAGTGGTTCGGTTTCCCTAAAATCACCCTATGTGGATTTAAGCCACACTAATGATTGACTACTTTGTTTTGAAAACATTGAACCAAGATGTGTACTGTGTAGGGAAATGTATAGCAGTATGCCATGAAAACCCACATCTTTCCAGTTTTGCTGGTCATCACATATTTCAGGTGCATGTGGCCTCAGATATTCATGTTTGCAAGGCAGAATGTATGACTGAAAAGTGTTCTTAATCAAGGTTGGCTCCAATTGCTATGTGTCCAAAGTGCCAAATCTTCTCGGTTATGGAGTATTGAAGTGAGTTTGAATTATAAGATGTGGACCATTGTTACATGCACTCCTTGGACTCATGATAGAGATTGGAATCTGGTAGGAATTGGAATCCTACTGGTCGATATTATATTTCTAATTTCTATTGGTGGAAATTACAATTTTAATTTCTACTGTACAGGTTGAAAATTTTCTGTTTTCATAATTACTGCTTGAACACAATACTGATTAAAGCTGTATCTTTGTGGCCATGTATACAGTTGGTTGTTTATGTAGCATAGATGGTATATAAATGGTGCCTGAAATTATGGTCACATATTAAAACTACAAAAGGTCAACCATTCTGTAACACCTCTGTTTTGACAAAACCCGTATTGCGATGTCCAAGCTCTATACTCTCCTTAAATAATCCAGTCACTGCATGTCACTATTAATTTAGAAAAATATTATTTACAGCTGTGCATGTTCAACTAACTATATTTTACAATAAACCAGCCACATGTATATCAGCCTGAAAATATTAACGTGGAATCACCAGCGGGTAAACTTTCAGAACGTGTTTCAGAGCCTTACCTGGACCCTGTATGATAAGCGGTCTTCCCCAGAGTAGTCTTTAGTCACATGTACTACAGTCAATACTCTTTAGACTATTGTGTGCAGGATTCCACATATACATTCTGAATGAATATCGCATGTAGCTACTGCTATAAGACTGATGCAAAGCTGTAGTGGTTTATGTGATGCATTATGAGTACAACAGAGTCTCATTACAATGACACCATTAGTGTGCCCAGCAAAATTTGTCATTATAACTAGGTTGAAAAAATAAATCATTGTTTACATCATGTACATAGTGATATACATTAAATAAGAAAATTGTCCTTGAAATAAGTGTCATTATACATGTGATATTGGATATGTCAGATATCAGTGTGTTGCTATTAGATGATTGTTGCCAACATTTATCATTCTCAGAGACAGGATATTCAAGCTTATCCTGGCACCTCAAATTGTACTGGCCACAAACTTCACAAACACAACTTACATTAGAGTCTGATTTAGAGCCATATTTAATAAATGTACTGGCAGCATTTATAGGTGTACAATATATATACAGTCAATAAATCCCAGTGATAATGCTGGCATGTTAATATGATGTAAGGAAGGTGTATTGGTGATGGTTTAACCTCCAAGATACATGTATATGTGGCAGTGTAACTCAGAATCTGGTAAAATTTAAACTTGTGTTGGTACAGTTTGAATGTTTCCAATCGTAAGCTGCACCAGTGTGGTTTGAAATCTTAATAGCACAATTTCATTTCTTACCAATACAAATTCCAATTGGAAGTTGTCCTGGCACAACTTGAAATCTTACCATGATAATTTCAATTCTTCCTGGTAAAATCACAATCACAATTCATTATACCAAATGGTCCATTTTTTTTGTAGCCTGAGTTAAAACTCTGGGATTCAATAAGTTGAACTGGAAAGAAATCAATTTTAATTTGTGCAATGTACCAGTACAGCTTGAGCACAATTGTATTTTGTACTGAAGAAGATTACAAGTTGTGATCACTATCTTTATAAGCTACAGCTGATTTCAATTTGTATTGGTACAATTTCAAATTGTACCAGTCCAGTTGCGATCACAATGTTTAGTAGGTACAGTTAAGTAGATATCAATTTGTACCAGAACAATCTGTGATTACATTGTTTAGAAGCTACAGTTCAACTTGTCACGTACAGATTACAATTGGAAGTTGTGCCAGTAAAATTTAAACTAGTACTGGTACAACTTCCAATCATAAGTTGTATTGGTACAATTTATGATTGGAAGCTGTACCGGTACAATTTAAAATTTTACCAGATTCTATCTTAAGCCACAACATGTACATACCCAATTACACAACTGGTATTGTAGGGTTGCACATGTTACCGTAACACTAATTAAATTTTACATCAGAATATCAATTATATATGCTCATAATTCGATTTCATATTTACAGCCTGTGGGCTCTCTAGAAGACACCAATGAAACACAAACATAAAGCTGCTACTGGGTGGCAAGTGAACAAGCACAACTGTGCACTCTCCGAGTGTGTGGCTCCAACAGAGTACTTAACTTACATATCAGTCCAAAGAACCTAATGTATGCAGATCAGGGTTAACCTGAAACCCCAGAATCACAAAGGTTCCAGAGGCATCTTAAGTTAGACCGCATAGATGTATAAAACCCACATCTACAGTCATGAGACTGCTTTATATTACAAACCAGTGTAACAATGAGTTTTTTCTGCAGTTTTTCTTGCAGATTTTATGTTGGCTTTTCAGTATCAGTTTACAGGGTAGATATATATGCATATGCATAGTAGTTAATGTTTCGCAGAAAAAATGCTGGTGGTTTAGACATCTTTGCTGACTCTGAATCCTGTCATAATATTGAGATGTTGTATAATTAATATAATGTTAGATTTCTGTACAAAATATTGTTTGTTGATATTTCTTAATGAGTGATTGGACAAGAGAAGAGCTTACTTAAGCTACCCGTTTTTCTCAGAATTAATCAACGGGAAATCACCTAGACAATTACACCCAATAAATAAATGTTACTGACAACATATTTTGACAAGTTTTCAGTGTTATTCATTTCAGAACATAACATAGATGACATGAGAATGATTGCAGTATCATGCAATGAATAGCATTGAAAACACAAACAAAAACCAGGTGTACAATACTCTAGCTATGTTTTGCAGTGGTGTGCACTGAAAACTTGGAAAAAGCGTAAAAGGTTTACAACATGACGTAACACTATCAAATATGGTTACTATCATTTGCAATGTTTTGTATTCAACTAACAAAAATTATCGCTATCATAACATTGTCTTACATTGCAGAACATATCAGGCAGTTATCTGCTGTGAAAAAGCTTATTGAGGAAACACTGTTTAACAGTGCCAAACATGTTTTACCCTGTGACTCATAAAAAAAAAACATTGCCTGACATGTTAAAACATGTTATATTGCATCTGGCAATGATATCATTGTTGATCTTTAAGCAGGGTGCCTTACGAAAATTGATGTTAATGACTTTGATGACCATGATGTCATGGATGTAATGTCAGATAGTGCAAAGATTGAGGAGAGCACAGTTGCGAGTGAGCAAAGCAACATGGAAAGGTCCACAGGCAAAACTGATATTGAGGTGGAGGATGTTGATGGCAAAATGGATGTAACAGTCATCTGTAATAACACAAAGGTAAATAGCATTGCAAAATTCAGCCAGCAAAGCAAAACTAAGACATTGCCAAGAAGGCAAAATTTTCAGAACACTACAACAGAGCAGAAAGAATACAGTGTTCCAACTCTAAGTTCTTACAAACTTAGGGCATGGAAAAGACAAGCAATGGTTATATATAGTGATGAGGAACATGAGAGTCATGATGATGATGATGATGATGATGATGATGATGATGATGATGATGATAATGAAGATGATTACAGTTCTGTCTGAATATCCAGTGGTGCACCAGTTGAGCTACTTTCTTACCCAAGCCGCAGTGGGTCAACTTTGGTGGTGCCTACTGGGGACATTCATTCACAAAAAAAAACCCACTCTAGTGTGGTTATAACACATCATGGAATATTTTACATTCATCGACCAATCAGACCACAGTATGTCCTGTCAATTAGCAAAATTTAATACGACGAGTAGAAGTGGTTGTAGTAACAAGGTCGGTACAAGATGTGACTGTGAATCAAAACTTAGACCACAAATAATGCCATACAGACATTGTAATGTCCATAATTGTAAAGTTTATTGTGTTTTGAAAACAACAGTAGAAATGTTAATTACCATATTGAGACCATCAGACAGTGTCTATCGTTACTATTTTAATGATAATGTTAAAAAAATTTCTTCATGTTAATTCTACTACAAACAGTGGCAGTGGAAAGTTTTTTGACAGAAATCAGTTGAAGATAAGGGTTAACATGGTTAATATGTATTTGAGTGTTGTTTGAGTGAGGAACCAGAAATCAGTTCAAGACAGGCACAAATAAGTGACCCAGAGTCACTGCATTGATGTTTATGTAAGCAGTGAAAGGACTACTGTTTATACCAGCTGCAGCAAAACAATTGCACAAGTTGTCTAAATGATGAATTAGAGGTCAGTAGAGTGCAGTGATATGGCAGATGCACTGGCACATACAGGGTGGAAAAAGCTTATTATTTCTAGCCAGCATATCATTTAATTGAACAAAAGGGGACAAGATATGTGTTTCATATAGACCAAGTTAAACCTGGACTGAAAATTGCAGATAAAACTATTGTACTTGGAGAATAAAATTTATCCCTGAGTTTGACATTGAGTTGGAAGCATTTTTCATTCGTGTGAAAGTGAGAGCGACTGGCAGGACACCCACTCCCCTAAAAATGAACAACGATCCTCTTCTGCGTATGTCAGCAGTGTTTTAACAAGCCCACCTTTGTATGGAACATGCAGTGGACATTTCATTTGGCGAGCTTGCCAGGTTTTATCTTGGTGGAGTGTGTGTGCTGCTGGCCAAGGATCACTGAGAGGCAGAGACATCATTTCTGTCTCTGCTAGCGACAGTCAGTGGCATAAGTTCGAGTTGACCCTTGCTTACATTTTCTATTCATTGTCATAGCAACCATTAAAATGAATCAATTTTTATACACACCTTGCCAAATAGTTTTTCAGTCTTATGAAAGTCTAAGATCACATGTCAAAATTCAACACTGCGGGCTGTTTTATATCTATATAGCAAGCGGTGCAAATTGTGAGTTAAGGGCAAGGCCAAGCAAACACAGTTCGAGAAATTACGTATTTAATCCATCAAATTAGTGGACACATTGCTGTTGCTGGACATAGTTGTGTGAGACAATATTTTATGCAGTGTTTCAGACTAAGTATTGTGAAAATAAGAGCACCACCATCATGTGGCAATGAATGTAGTTTCTTGTGAACTTTGGGGCATTAGATTATAAAATTGAACTTGGACCTGTTTAAAAAAATGGATCCCAATCAGAAGGCTGGATTAGTGCAAGACATTAGTGATTAGTTACTGGTCTTGACACCCATTAGATGCAACATTTTGCTGCACAAGAGAACTAGTGGCCAATAACACAGTGGAAGGATTGACTAAAAGGACTTTGTAAGCAGGTAACTCCATGTGATGGGGAAGTTAGTGCTCGCAATTATTTGTATGACATTGAGCTCTTACAGCCACAATTAGTGGAGGACAATGGAGGTTTAATCTACATAGTAAGCCAGACTGCTTGTGGTGCCCTCCGCCTGGAAGTGGAGCGCTACTTGTCTTCGCAAGCAGTGCAGAGAGACCAGGTCCCCTGGGCCCAGTTAAAAGCCCACATTGAACAGTCTTTATTGTCAGCAGATGAATAGGAAAAACTTAGGGTCAATGTTGAGCGTTTTTGTCAACGAGGAGGGGAAACCCTAGCCTCATATAATTGTCGTTTCAGGGAGTCTGTTCAGTGGGCTTACCCTACACCAAGGTCAGCAGATGCAGATCGTATTGTCCTATGACACTACCTTAACGGCTCTGACTTGGCCAAGAAGGCAAGTTTGGAGCTACAACAACAAACCCTCGATGCGCCCCTTGCATTTACGGAAGGAATCAAGGTAGGCCTAGAGCCTAGGGCTGCAGCAAGCAGAAAGCATGGACACCTCAGCGGAACATGACACAATGACCATATCAGCTAATATCGGCTCAGCTGTCCGCTATAGCCATCTATAACCAGCTAAATAGCGTCGGCTAACCGGCTACGAATTATATCCGCTTCCACCTCTAATCAGTTAGTTGATTCTGAGCGGTTACGATCAGCTTTCTGAATTGACCTGGAAACCATTGTATGCTCATATTCGACACGTTCAACAAAGACTTACACCATTTATCTGAGCCACTAAAAATAACATACGTCGTTGTTTATAGGAGATATAAAAGTAATACCATCAATCCAACCATCCTTTGACTTTTGGGCGCCATGGATTGGCTACAAGACATGGCAAAGCAATTTTGTTTATAACACTGAATATCAGAAAAGTCTCGTGGTTACAGACAAATGCGAATCATCATATGATGAAGATGAACGGGACAGCCACATGACAGAAGATAGGCTAGTCAATTTGTTAAGCGAAACTCAGGTAAGAATTCTAATGTTTCAAAATTGCATTGATTGTTCTTAATTCTGTTCGTTATGAGCACATAGAATTCTCAACCAAAGAAAAAAAACACGAGAGAAAGTCGTGGTAAATATCATTTGTATTTTTAATGATCTTTAAACTATTTGACTGTTTTCTTAGGGTGAAAGAAGTGATCAATTGTCTAATCAGTTCCACCTTTACCTTTAAGTGTGAAACGTTCCCGACATTAACTACCAAGGAGAAGTTTATTTCCTGCTTTGATATGCCTATCATGAAATTACAATACATCAAAATTTTGTTGATGTGCATGCCAGGTAAGTTTGAATTCTTCTTCTGTTTCCTTTGTGGAAGACAAGATGAATGAATATACATCCTCATTATTTTTCATGGTGTCACCTTTTACAGAGTGAATGTATATGCAAGCTTTGTAAGGAAGGAAAGCTTGATCACCATGGCAGTAAGCTTGATATGGTGCACAGGTTACAGATGCACATGAAAGACTGGATAGTACTCAACAAACTCTTCACCAAAATCTGGGGTGCCTCAGGTGAGTTTTTTTGTTATGCACGTTTGCCACACACTTCAGGCAGTGCTCAGAAAATGACAGAGGGAGAGAGAGAGAGACAGACAGTGAGAGAGATGGTTGGAAAAATAGATAGCTTTAGGATAAACATGAAATTATAAAATGTGGAAGTTAATAATACATCCATGTTTTTTTACAGATTAGGAAAATCAGGCAAAGCCTATGCAGATGTTGGCGTATACTATGGGGGGCCTTGTGTAACATCCTTGATTTCACGGACAACATTATCAAATGTATCAATTTTGTGAACATAATCATAAAGCGATTCACTAAATTATAAGCTAATATCACAGAAATGAAGTCAATACACAAAATTGATGCACTATTATAACTATGAGGACCAAATTATGATTCAATTTGCCAAACTGAATCAATTATCAGTCATTATAAGTGGCAGTAGTGTCTTTTTTATTACTGCAGGTGGCTTCTTGGTGGCATCTTGTCCACATGGCATTATTTACGGTTTTAAATCTATTCTCCAGGGGGAAAGCCCGAGGGATCACGTGGATTTCTTGCTGTCCTTAAAACATCAGCCCCCAGCAGTTCTGAGTGACATGCCTGCATTTTGTTGTTGCACATGGGAACTAGAGAGAAGCTGACATGTTCTTCCCCAACCAGGGAATGCTAGCAGAGCCCATGGATTCCAATCTGGAAAAGGCAAAGATTAAAACTTTGGAAGTGTCTTTGCCATTTCTGGACAGAAGTGCATACTCTGCTACACTGACGGAAGACCAGAAAGAGGCAACATTGAACTCTATTGATTTCCCCAGTAAGACCGTTCACCCTGTGGTGGGGGTCAATGAAAGATACTGCCTTTATGACAAGTTCCACGAGGCTAACATAAAGTCGCCCATGGAACACAAAAGACAAATTGAGCTTGTTCCTCAGTTGAGAGGAAAGGTAGATTCACAAATGACAGAGCAATTATTCTCTTCCCTAGCTGGCAACAATTACTTTCTGGACATAATGCTGCCATCCACACACGTTTCTTTTATGCTTAGTTCTTCATTTATGGAGCGTTAAGAGGAATAAGGCTATGGAGGGTGAACTGCACAAAGTCCTACATGGTAAAACCATATCTAAGGCAGAAGATGGACGCTTGATTTTGTCTGATTCTGAAATTTCTACAGTACGAGGTAACCTTTTTGTCTATCAACCTTTCTTTATGTGCAGCTAATCTGGATGCATTTAGTTTTTCTGTTGTGCAAAATGTATAGCATAGTATTTGTTTTCATTTTGTAGTTTTTGTGTTAATGGTTCATTTTCTAGTGTGATTATATTTCGCTGAAGTTAGTTAAAATGTGATGGTGATGCCATTCGGCGTCCACCATAATCTTTGTAAAATTTGAACAGAATAAATCCTTGACACAACCAAGATGAGTGCACCTCCCCAACGAAGTGCATGTATAATTCAAGGTATTTCAGTACATGTATAATCATATGATACAACAATGTCTTTGAATTGGATCTATTTATGTTTCAAATGGCATATAACGTAATTATGTGAAACTGAGTTTTTAGCCATGAACCATAAAAGCATAAAGACATCAGACTTCATCAAAATCAACAAAAAGGATATAAGAAAACAATACACCCAATCCAAAAATTTAAAAGAATGTTTACTAGTGTATTTACATCATGATTAATCATTGACTCTCCATCTGACCTGTCGCTTCTCAAAGTTTGTATTTTCTCCACCCATGTCCTCTGTATGCTTTTCATTGAAATAATATTACACTACCAATATGATCAATAGTACTCGTGGCTTTTGGCATAATATGTGAAAATACAAGGTGCTCCCCCCAGTGTGGAGATATGTCATGTGGCATCTCTTGAGCAAGCATACAGCCCAAAACGAATCAAGAGACCTTCTTGACCATGAGAAAAAGAGAAAGCCAGCTTGCTGGTCCACTTAATAAGTGACATTCTCATTTTGATTCATTCCAGTTTACGGACGAGGAGGGAAGGACGAGAAGAACCTGATTAAGAGTAAGATACAACCATCTCTGCTGTGTGGTATACAATCAATACCAGTGCATGCGCTGTGACTTGGCCACACAAAATTCATCATTATTTCAACACCATATTTGGACTGAAATCAGACTTGCATATCATGGAAGAGTGTGTGAGAGGTACAGGTGTACCCATCGCACATGTATAATTGCATCCTGAATAGTTGGCGTACTCCAAGTGCCAAGGGCTCAAAATTTATGCCCCATTTTGGCAGATCCTGAAGAATAGTGACATTTTAAAAACAAGAAAGAGTAAAGAAGAACCCAGAACAAGTCACGGAAGTATTGGACAGAATTGATGGGATTTCTAATAATTCAGGATCACCCAAAAAAGTTGTTTTGATGCAGAAGCACAGAGATGGATGGCCCAACAATGGAGCAATACCATCAAAGGACTGGGGTCACAGGTCACTCCACGTGACCGTGAGCTGGGCTCATAGACAAGAAATTATCTCTACAATATGAACCTTCTGTTGCCACAGTAACAGAATGATAACACCGCCATTGTTACAGTTGTGATACGAACAGCAAGTGGCACCCTCCGTACGGAGATTGAAAGATTCTTAAACCACCTGGGGTTTAAAGAAACCAAGTACCATGGGACCAGATAAAGTCCCACATCGAATGCACATTCCTGTCCAGTGACGAGCAGGAAAAGTTAAGGGTTGATGTAGAACAATTAGTTCATTAACGTCTCAAGAAAGGCGTCAGTAACTTTTATTTCATATTATTTTTCTTAACACCAAAAATATGCTAAAACTCCAATGGTAACTTTGGCCAGCCCAGGTAACTTTGGCCACCAACCCAAACTTTTTTTTCCTGGTACATTATCTGCGGGTTTCTATACGTGATAAATTTTAGTTACTTTTGGGAAAGAAATATTTTTTTATGCAACTCTCACTTTTTACAAAGTCTGTTTGGTGCGGTACTAGCATTGGCCTCTTCTCACTTCCTGTTTTGCCAGGGAACACATGTTTCGACCCATGTGTCAAACTTTCACTTGATAAGCAGAGTTCTGTCACTCTTACTTGTTCATGGAAGGTATGTTTCATAAGTTTAGCTTACAGGTCTGACATCGATGCTGAGGACATGATTGCTTTACTTTGTTTTAATATAAAATGACGGGTGGCCAATGTTACCCAGAGGTATAGGTTTGTAAATGGGGTTACTTTGGCCATGGCCAAAGTAACCCCAGTTAGTACTTGGGCCATGGGTAAAATAACCCCAGTTAAATGTTGTGCATGCATGTATAGTGTAATATTCTTGAACTATTTTGTAGTATTGTCTTAACATCTGTAATCCCTAGAAATTGCTTGCACTGCTTGTCAGCTATTAATGCAAACGTAATACACACTTTACCTAGTAGCTTTAGCTAATTACCTGGAAATACATACTTACCAGCCTGTATACTTACTTACCTGCATATACTTACCTGCTTGGATGTGGATTGATGCTTGTGGTGCTTATGGTGCTTGGGCTAGTTTGTGAATTAATTTTCTTTCAGCTGAAAACAAAATGCCTCGAGTGTATAAGTCTCGTGAAGGGGCAAGAAAATATGTAGTTCAACCCTGGGAGATAGTAGAGGCAGCTCTACAAGAGTTGGCTGAAGGGAATTCCCAGCGTGCAGTAGCTAAAAAGTACAACATACCAAGAGGAACACTTCAAAACAAAGCATCCAAAAGGCACAATTCAAAAGTTGGTCATCCTTCAGTGTTGTCAGAGGATGAGGAGAGGAGTTTTGTTGAGCACATTTTGTTGATGTCTGACTGGGGATTTCCTGTTGACAAAACTGACATCAGGGTATTAGTCAAAACATACTTGGACAAGAATGAGTGCACTGTATCCAGATTCACCAATAATTACCCTGGACAAGAATGGACAATAAGCTTCTTGAAAAGACACAAAGAAAGAATAAGCCCAAGACTTTGCCAAAACATAACTCCAAAAAGAGCACAAGTGGACCCAAAAGAAATGAAAGTGTACTTTGACAACCTGAAGATAACACTCGAGGATGTACCAGCCGAAAACATTCTTAACTATGACGAGCCTAATCTTACAGACGATGCCGGGAAAAAAAAGTGCATATTCCGCAGGGGAGTGAAATATCCCGAACGCTTTATGCATCATAGCAAAAGTGCTATTTCGCTAATGTTTGCTGGAACTGCATCGGGAGACCTTCTGCCAGTGTATGTGGTATATCGTGCTGAAAATCTGTGGGACACTTGGACTCAGGGGGGCCCACCAAACACGAGGTACAATTGATCAAGATTAGGATGGTTCGATGGCAAGTGTTTCGAAGATTGGTTCTTTACAATTGCCCTGCCTTATTTGCGGAAGAAGGAAGGAAAAAGGGTAATGCTTGGCGACAATCTGAGCTCTCATTTCACGCCAGAAGTGTTGTCAGAATGTGGAAGGCATAACATTGCATTTGCCTGTCTTCCTGCAAATTCAACCCATCCATGCCAACCACTTGATGTTGCCTTTTTCAGGCCTCTCAAGATTAAGTGGAAACAGATATTGTCTGAATGGAAACAAGGTGGAGGAAAGAAAAGCCGAACAGTGACTAAAGACAAATTTCCACAGCTACTGCAGCAACTTGTCCATGAGATTCAACCCAATTCTGCACAGAACCTTGTGTCTGGCTTCAGGAAGACAGGAATCCATCCACTTAATCCTCAGGAAGTAATCAGTCCTCTCCCAGCAGAACCTGATGCTGCTGCAACCAGCAGTACAGTGTCTGAAGTATTTATCGCACATTTGAAGGAAATGCGATATGGCACCAATGAGCCCCAAGCCAAGCGGAGAAAAAGGGTTGCTGTTGAACCAGGCAAAAGTATCTCTGATACTAGCATTGCCCCTCAAGCAACAGAGCCACAGGCTACTGACAACTCTTCTTTGGCCACAGATACTGATAGCAATTTGGGTTCCGAGGAAGATGAGTCTCCACCAGACCTTGGTAATGAGTCTGATGTTTCAGTCTGTGAAGAAACAGATGATGAGCAAGATTTAGAAATCAATGTCAATGATTTCATTCTTGTCAAGTACAAGTTAAGAAGGTCCACCAAATACTATGTGGGACAAGTAGTGAAGAAACGGAAGCATGGGTCCTATGATGTGAAATTCATGAGGCGCCAGAAAGGTTCAAGCTCTAGATTTGTATTTCCAGATGTTGACGATGAAGACATAATTCAAGTAAATCTTGTAGAGCAAAAGCTTCCACAGCCAGTAATCAGAAGAGACATCCACACGTTCAGTTGCGGTTTTGCTGGATTAAATGTTGTTTGAACATGCTTACCATGGACAGCTAGTAAACACGCAGTGTTCCTCACGATAACAATACCATGTTGCAAAAGTGTAAACATGAAATCTTGATCTGTATAATTGATACAACAGTCATTGCATAATAAATCATTTTCAATGGCTAAGGTTGTTTTTGTGTATTTCGTATTAAAATAATTTCCTTGCAATTGCTGACATAATTATTTGACTATGACTATATGTCAAGGTGGACAACAGATAATTAGAGACGCTTGACAGTTTGAAGCTTCTTAAAATGTTTGTTGTAACTTGGGCATCACCTATAGATGTTTATGACCTCAGGTTGAGATTAACAACTTTGTTTCTACCAGTGCTTATAATTTGATCAAGCTACAGACACATCTTTTGTTTAATATAATGTCTGCTTTTCTCATATTTAAAAAAAAATATAAACATGGCCAAAGTTGCAAAATGGTGTTTAATTCTTTAAACTTTCTACATTATTATTTTTGCCGGCCAAAGTAACCCCGGACCTGGGGTAACTTTGGCCACCCATCACTTTTTCAAAAAGCATGCAAATGTAACAGCGTGCACAAACAGAAATATATAGAAATCAAACTACAATAGGTAAACATAATTTACATCTTTGAAAAATTGGTTCACCTTTAGCGTAACATTCTTAAAACATCAAACTTAACCAAAAAAATGGCCAAAGTAACCCCAATTTACGGTCTATTTTTGCAGAAAACCCGATTGTTTTCTAATATAATATATGGTCAAAATGAAACCTCATACCAGTACACATAGAGAACTTGGAAGAGTACAATTTCACATTACTTTTGACACTTAAAAGTTGGCAATACAAAACGAGCCTGCATTTTATGAAATATCAGTGTCTTGTATGGCTCATAATGAAGTGTGGTGCTTTGTTTCCAGTCTCATGTTTGATATGATGAAGATACAGATGTTTTCATAGAAGCTTTCTGGGCACAGATGCATCCTCAATGCATGGAGAGGAATGTCAGGATTGCAGATGAATCTATGGTCTGTGGTGACAACAGCATACATTTCAAATAAACATGCCTAAATATTTGAATTAAAGTGAAACAAAAAGGTATGTTGGCACTGTTAGGCAAGTAGTGGGACCGGTTTCCACCCTAGGTAGGTCTCATCAGGCACTGAAAGTTTAACGGCTCCTAATACCGTTTATATATACACAAACATAGCTGAGTGCAAATGAAGTATTTCTAAGATGTGCCTAAAGAAAAATTCATTAAAATGTGAATTAGCATAAGAATGCCTTTAACTGACCTACAAATCAATACGAAAGATGCATTTACTGACGATTACCCGAGTTGGAAAAAGGGTGGGTCTTTGTCATTTTACACCACAATGCACTGACAATGACACACAATCTACAAACAGGCTAATCATAGGCTTGGTTGCTTCAGAAGAGCAGCCACCTTGCTGAAACCTGGCTGAGTTCTGACACCACAGATAAAGCATTATATCAGCAAGGTGGGTTGGACCAACAGAATATTCAGATATTGTTTCTGTTAATTAAGGCATAATATTCATTTTCTTCCATCAATTTTATGTTCTAAATCTTCAGTCATCTATGGCATATAACCTATTGTCATTAAGATTATTAGAACTATCTGTTGGTGATGTCTGCAGACCAGTTTCTAAGGTTTCAGCACATTCCACTTGACAGGATTGAAAGTGTTGAGCCAGACAAGGCACTTTCTTCCCCTTATGAAAAGTAATAGAATGATAATGTTCTGATGTGCGTACACTCTGGGGTTCTTTAAGGTATTGCGCCAGATGAGGCACCTTCTTCCACCCAGCACAAATGCAGAAAATGTAAAGCTGTACCAGAAATAATAATGATAATAATGATGTAGAGATACATTTATAATACAGTTCTCATGTACAATGACTACAGTAACTAGTACATGGTATATAAGACCAACTGTTAGGAATGTATCAGAGTGCAGTGGGACAAAATAAGTTAAATTTTAAGGAGGAAAAAAAAGGAAGAAAACTTGACCATCTGTTCTGAAATCATGATGTATGAAAATAGTATCAATTTCTTTGGAACTTATGGTCAACACTTCCCTGACCCATTTGTCCATGATGTAAAAATATTACAAAATATGTTGCACATTAATCTAATTATGTATGACTGTTACTGGTGTAGCATTATAACACTGCAGGAGAACTTTTTTTATTTCATGTTACCAACAATTATGAATTAAATTAACACATAAATGAGCAATTAAATGCCTTAAGTTAATTGTTTTTATTGGCACATAGGCGTTTGCAGCCTTGTCTCCTGGACAATGCTTATGTAACAGGGTGCGTAGGCACCATCACTGGTCACACGATCCGTTCGACCAATAAGGAGCGACGGAGGGCGATCATGTATAATGCTTCCAAATCAAGTTTAATCCTTCAAATTCTCATCTTCATAAGGTGAAGACCTGCAAGGTAAGTCTAAAGGTTTTTCGAGATTCTCAGCAGTTCACATAAACAGTAATTTATCTAGCCTTCCAGCATTTGTACAGGGTCAATACCTGCTAATTTCCTTAAAATTCCTCACAAATATTTGCTTTTCGCCAACATTGGCATTTTGCTGGTCTGCAAGGCAACATTGTGTCTCTTTTGCTTCAACCCTAAGAACCTCTGCTTCAGTGCTGTAATAATGACAAGAGTAAGTACTGATACATTTATACTTCGATTCTTTGCCTGATTTCGCATCTGAGCACAACTGAGAACCTACAGGGCCCATTCACTGCTTTCCACGTTGCTCATTTACATCAAAAGTAAACCAGGTCAGGTCACCTACATCATGGCGCAGGTCAGTTGTGCCCCAGATGTTCTCTTCCTTGGTTATTGTTTTATCCAAAATATGAGGGACGATATTTTCAAAGGTTAACAAGGGTTCCAGTTTGATTTCGGACTGAATGTATTAGTGAGGTTCTGGTGCAAAGGTGGGCTAAATATCGAGAAGGCACTTTCCCTTTTAAGCAGGGACAGATTGGTGTCTCCAGTTAGCATGGTTATTCTCCAAATAGGGGTCAAAGATTCCAGCTGGGGGAAAATGATGCCGGCCGTGTTGCTCAAGCCATGATAGATTTTGCGCTATTCTGTAAACAATTGTTTTCAGCTCAAGTTGTGATTGGGAAGTTGTTTCATCAGAACATGAGGCGGTACTTGCCCACGGAATGTGACATTGCCTTTTACAACAAGAAGGCTCATCAGGTGAACCATTACCTGTCTGAGAAAGTTGGGCAGCACAAGGGTGTAACATTTTGGCACCATAGAGGCATTGAAGATGAGTGGGAAAGCTTAATTTGTGAAGACGGTACACATCTCAATGACAAAGGGCAGAAAAAGCTTTGCAAAGCCATTAAGTAAGCTATCACTTCCGCTGTAGCCTTTTTGGATGCCGTTGCCTTAGCTGGGAAATAGGTCCATTTTGTCATGTGCATTACGAACGCAAATTCCTGCCTTAAAGTTAAAGCTTTGACATAGTAATGGTATCATGTGCGGGGCACTCACTCTCAGCCCGATCTCTTCAATTTCGTAAAAATTACTCACACGTGATAAGTAAAAGGGGTACATAATTTTCAGGCAGCTTTGTCCACAACTGTGGGAAAAATCGGTACAAGACGGGCATTGCTGCAAATTCAAATCATGAACGCTCCACAGCTGCTTCTTACCCACCCACCGCCACCAACTTTTAAAAATCCATAGCCTAGGGACAATCCAATACAATTTGGAAATGATGCAAGGGTGCATAGATTTAGCAGGCCTATGCCCACATATATCTTATGAAAGGTAAAAAAATAGCCCAAAACCAAAGGGGAGGAAGCATGATGACTGGATCAGCATAAGTATGACAACTCATGTCCACATTTTTCACGCAGAGGCTAGCATCACCACAACATGGGACAGCAACTCTTATTCTGCATTATCATGATAAAATATGTGCAACTTCAAGGATTGCAGTTTCCCAAGTGATGAGTATCCACTGGGGCATCAAATAAAAATTAATATGTTGTATAATCACTTTACATGACATTGTTCAGATAACTGAATATTCATTTGGTTTTTATATGACACATGCATGCACTAATTGCAACTCCCAGGTGATGTGTATCCACTTGAAATAGTATATTACATGGGACGTACTTTTGCGATTCCCTTGCAATGTGTATCCGCTCTGCAATTTTTATATTACTGGATGCCATGGACTGAATGGTAACCAGTGTCGATCCATGGTCTGTACATACCCATGATTAAATTAATCGCACTCATAGACTCAAAATCATTAGCCTGCATCATCATCAGTGAACTTCAGTCTGCTGTACTCCTTGTTTAATTCAGTTCAAGAAATCCAGCGTATCAAATTCAACATCTGGTACACAAATCAAGTGTTATTTGCAAGAGACCCCGAGGAGCAGATAATTTGTTGTTGATAACTTGAACAGATCTAACATAAGATAAAGTTGCAGAAATAAACACCAGACTGCATTCCTGTAAGCCATAAAGATCACCAGGGAACATTGTAAATCTCTGTCAGATATATACATATCCAGTGTCAGGGAAAAGTCTTGGGTGTAATTTGTGCCAGTGACATGGTTTTGTTCTGTAGAAAATCACATACTCTTTAGTATCTGCTAAGTTGACCATCAGTCCTAATACTTATCAAAGTATTTTATCACAAAAGCAAAGAATCTGGGCCAAGATCAATAACGACATCAAACAGCCAGTCTACAAGCCAGGGGGCGAATCTGGGCAAACGAAATTATCCATCACATGAACGGGGTCAACAAAAGGCCCGATATGACAAGTGGAAACAGGCAAAAAATACAAGAAGGGGTAAACTGGAGTTTTACCACAGCAGTGCTGCAGACAAGGAAAGTCTTTTCACCAAAGTAAAAACTGTAAAATCACTCATTGGAGCGGGCCAACCAACCACAGTCAGCACATATGACTTACTGCACACTTTTTTAGATTTTTATATTGGACAAAACGACAAGGACATGAGAAGGGATTGTGAAAGAGTCACATGTACAGAGGCGCCAGTTCAAGAATACCAGAAGATCAGTGAGAAAAGTAGAGAGAATGAGGAACTGTATGTAGGGGCAGTGTCTTCTATTACAACACTGACCAAGCAGGTACAGCATCATCAAAGTATATGTCACTCTGTTTTGACTGTACATCGCACGAAGAAAATCCACCACGTACTGCAAGTGAAGGTCGGTTGTGATGATGGACATATACTAAGGTGGACGTCATCCCTTCATGTTGAAGGAGGAAAGTTTCTGGTTAATCTGAAGATTGCACACGGGTACATTACCTCCGGAATTCTTCCCAATCAAATGGAAAGATTATGTGAAAGTTCAAAATTAGGTACACTTGTATTTGGATGCACTTCTAGACAACAATGAGACTGGTTATACAAATATTATTGAAAATTTAGCTCAACAATCCACATCAGATGATCTGCTTGAAGAAATTGCAGCACAAGAATATCATAAACCAATAGGTGGGATAAATATACTCACAGATGCTCGGCATTGCTGGAGGAACAATGCTAAGTTCAGTGATGTAGTTTGCCTTGGAAACCAGACCCACAAAGTTTTAAAGTTAGAAACAATAACAAAGGATGACGATAAAGTATCACAGCACCCTGAACTTCATGGCATAAAAAAGATATATGAATATTTTGACAATGAGGATGTACCAATTATTACACATGCTCACGACAATAATACCAGTGTGACAAAGTTTGTCAGAGAGGAGCGTCAACCTACAGAAAATGCCAAGGATGCGTGGCTTGTTACCAAAAGCATTAAGAGGCAAAGAAGACAGTTTCAGGTTCAGCTGTGAATGAGGGCAAAATATGGCATTCCGAACTTTCAGACAAGGCCGTATCTCTCAAAACCCATGTATATTGGGCCATGAAAAACTGTGGTGGAGATGCAGACAAGCTAATTGCGTCTATTGACAACTGTGTGGCACATTGCAAAGATGAACATGATAACTGCAGCATGACTTCAAGATGCAAAATTGATGTGCCCTATGCTCCAAACAAAACGATCATAACGGACCCAGTAGCTGAGTAGATACTTTTCTATTTTTTGCATAAGTTGCCTGTGTATCGCGAGCCCGACAATTATAAATATTGCATAGACACCCATTATGTTGAATCATTCAACAATGCATTGTTGCAGTATCATGACAAGCGCATTGTTTTCGGCATGTGTACATACAAAATGAGACTGCATCTTGCAATTCTTGACTGGAATATCACGTTGATAGGATATCTACATCAGAAAGTACATGTGATAGCGATGCACATCTGAGGAGGCAGACAAGTGTTAAAGTACTGTCAAAGAAAAAGTACCGATTCTGCTAAGAGCTATGGAAAGCTTGGATAAGAAAGCATTACACACGTACACTAATGTTGTTGCAGGTAGGATGATAAGTAACTTAAATTGTTGTTCAATGAACTGTAAAAACAGATATGACATGTAGTCCAAACAGAAGTGTCACAGGACATTTGACTTTGTATATATGTTTGAGCTTTGCACTTTTGTGTTTTCCTTCACATTGCAAATTAGGCTATGCTATGGAAAGTGACCAGCTGTGTACAATAGAAATGAGAGATATGGAGAAACAAGTCTTTGATAGTTTTCTTACCTTGCCTGATTGAGTGAGCTACCTGTTTTCCTAGTCCGTGTAATCCCCCCCCCCCCCCCCCCCCGTCATATCTATCTCTCCCTTTGAAGAAACACTCAGAGGTCTGTCTAAGCAGGCAGTTTCTTATGCAGCAGACAAATTAATTTGAAATGTTTTGGAAGAATTCATATGATTTATTTACAAAACTGGATATCTGAAACAGTGTAGAGCTAGGGTATAAAACATACATGTAAGTATAGCTGGCCATAATATTGAGGTAGTGGGAGAATAACGGGCTGCTCTAGACTCAGTTTAATTGCAAGCAATCCTATGATCCCTAAAGTTTGATAATTGTATATGACATGTGTAATGAACAGTTGCTGTAAATTACATAAATATGCACATTTTTTACTCTATCATGGTTCCCATCACCCTGCTAGCCTACAATACAGTGACCCCTATGGGGACAGCAAGTAGAGAAACCCAGCCACACCATGCCAGGTGGAGGCAGCCCTGTTTACAATGCCCATAGCCCTATTTATAACTGGCTGGGTAGGGTTACTATGGTGTTGTGCAGATAAGGGTCGTCTGTGGTACCTCCTATAACTCACTCTAACGGACTCGACCAGAGGCAAACTTCAGGGTGGAGGGACAGTTTGAATGTGAACATCTCGTGCAGTATACAGAACAAAGACACAATTGTACTGTATGATATATATAGAAGAAGGAGGAGAGGAAGGCATATTTTTCCTGCAGTGCAGCATCATGTCAAAAATATGGGGCCTTCTTCTGTGTCAATAAAAGATCAATTAATGAAATTAATTGTATTTATGTGGACAGCAGGCGTATGTTAATTATGGGATATTGTTAGTGGCGTGCGCACCTAATTAGGCAAATGTGCCACTGGCGTGCGCACAAATCACGTGCGTTGGTTGACCTATCAGGGAGGGGGTGTTACATAATTGTAATTGTCGCCAGCAAGCATTGGCGGGCATTCTGAATTGAACCACAGCGAAGTTAACATCGAGGTTGGTGTTGTAAGAATTTCACTGTGTACATAGTTTTAACTTACAATTAACTGTGGACTGGTAACCGTTAGACAATTTGGTGTAATTTCAAATTTTTGGAGGCGGTGAATTGATTTGTGTTTGGACTGATCAGTTGAACTGCACAAAACTCAGCATGGATTGCTCGTTACCGTGTAATGGTTAGCTGGAAGTGTTCTCCTGCGATCGTGTGACCACATCGTCATCTCTTCAGGCCCAGGCTACTTTGACTGTGTCCAACTGAGTTCGGCTCACAAGAAGAAGAGTTAAGTATAAACCTTCATATTTGGCAGTTTCCATTTTGCGAAAACGTGCTCAGTTGTTTACATACATTGAGTTGCAACCAGGTCAGGTCATATGATAATGGCGGCACAGGTCAGAGTCCCGGATGTTCTCTTGATAGGTCAATAATTTAAACAAAAAAAAAAAAAAAAAGGAAGATAATCACTTCATTTCTCTAAGGAACTCAACATGAGCGCAGTTGCATTGTACAATTTCAGGTTTGTTGAGCAGGTGTCTTTGTTTGAGCGGAAAAAATGTTTCATCTGTATGAGTCCATAGGTAATATGTATTTTGGTTCTGTAAATTTATTCCTTGCAGGATGCCTGAAGAAAAACCTGCCAAATCAAAGAAAGGGGATGATTCCTCTGAAACAAGTGGTGTAGATGCCGTGGGGGAATTGAGGGGCATCATTAGATCTGTGCTCTCAGAAATGCTGACAGAACGAGCAAGCAATCAAGAAACAAACACTGTTAACGGGGAACAAACCCAAAACAATGCTGATCAAACTCCTACAGATTCATCAGAGGACAGTTCACCAATGCTGTATGTGCTACCTGATGGGTCAACTCAGTTAGTGTCAATTCAAAGAGTGGCGTTACATACTGACAACCAAACCCCTCAACCGGGTACATCGTCAGGTACAGTGGTGCCACCGCCAGCGGCACTAGTGCCCAGAACTAGATCAAAACAGACTCTGGCATCAGGGTCAACTTCAGTCCCAGCCGGGACTAGTGTAACCAGTATCCAGTCCGTTCCACACATGAACACTCATGGAGAACCTGTCCAAGGACAGGTACCTGGTAAGGACTCTCATGTGGGTGGTTTCCATACTTACGCTTCAGCTTCCAGCACTATAGGGGCTCAGCAAGTACACAGCCCTCCCCCCTTGGCCTTTTTTGGGGGGAGGCACTCAGCACGAGCGTGGTGCTCCCCTCCCTGTTCCCATGCTGGGACCTGTTGCTTCTTTTGAGTCTCAAGAAACTCTTGAGACATGTGTTGATGCCAATATGCGGCAAAAAAATACATCAAAACAGTAAATTGATCTCCACTTACTCTTGAAAGGTTTAATCTTTGAAGAAACAAATGAAGCTGAAATTCTAAATCGCGATGGTCAAATTTTGATGAAAGTTTCCACAAGTGGGTGCAAAAATGAGATCAAAACATTTGCCCAATGGCTACAGGCCTTCCTTATTTACGCTTCGGTGTATATTGAGGCTTATCAAGAGGAAGCCCTCTCCATTTTTAGATATATTGACTTAATACATGATTTGTGGCAGTCCAATGATAGCTCAAGCTACATGTATGACAAGAAATTCCGGTGGATGAGGGCTGGCTGTGGATACCCCTGGCATGTAGTAAGTCAGAGTTTGCTTTTTCGCAGTGTCTCCTTTTTTGTTCCCCAAGAGACGAATAAATATAGTGAATAAACATCCTAAAGATTTGACATTTTACCAATGTTTTCCCAAAACATTGATTTTGGTGTGGTATTCTTCCAAAAATTTCACAAATTTTAAAACTATTGATGTTTCTACCTTACCTTTATTTTGCATGCAATGAATCACTGGGTGGTCTTAGTGGGCTGAGGAAAGCTTACATCTCTGTGTATCATGTATATTATATGTGCACAAACTGAGACCATGCCGGGTCTGTCTCGCAGAACACATATTAGGATGATAATAAAATGGTTTGATTTTCAAACTGAATGGCGGAAAACAGCATTGTTGCAATTGTTCATGGTATACATCATGTACATGTGAGATAACTTCTGAAACAGCAAATTTACATTTAAACTAGAACAGACTGATTTTCCAACAGAAAATCAAATGTCTCCCGGTGGAACACTTACGTCTCTGAATATGCTACAGGTGATTACAAATTACAAATGACGAAGTTTGCTTGAAAATAACAATCCTATTTTAGCTCTCACCTAGATATATTACTCTAGCAATTTTCATCAAGTTCTCTAAGACTTATTGCAGAGAAACCAATTTCACATAAATGACACTGTGACCTTGAAAATTAGGTCAAGGTCATCCAAATACAATCCCAACCTAGGTCTTGCCAAGATACATAATCCTACCAAGTTTCATCAAATTCCATCACGTTCTTCAAGACATCGCACAGAAACCAATTTCACTGGGTGACCCTGTGACCTTGAGAATTCGCTCAAGGTCATCCAAATACAATCCCAACCTAGGTCTTGCCTAGATACATAATCCTACCAGGTTTCATCAAATTCTGTCAGGTCCTTCAAGACTTATCGCACGGAAACCAAGTGTTGAAGAACCTGAACAACAACAACAACAACAAGCAGAAGAAGCGGAAGAAACGGGCACTAAAATAATATGTCCCCCGGCTTCCACCGGGAGACATAATTCACATGAGAATGCATGAGTTGATTTCTGGATTGAAGAAATTCAAAGCTTTCAGTCATTTTCTTCATTTTGATGGAATCAGTCACATTGCAATGAACAGGATCGAGCTTTACATTTTTGCCAATACCATGGCACCATGCCTATTCTCCTGTTCAGTAAGTTCAACATATATTTTACCATAAAGAGCAAACCAAACATAACATATGCATGTTGTGTATAATGTCTTATTGATAATCTACATAAAGTGTAACTCATGGAACAATTTACGCCATGTCAGGTTCAGTGCATTCATTTAATATCTGGCTCAAGATCTAGGTCTGTATATGCTTATCTATTGGTCTACAGACATTATATTATGTTAGTGATGAATCTTCCTCATGCATACATTTAAATTCTTATGGCATAAATTAATGAAATATTCAAAACTTAAGTTGTACTGAATTTGAAGTCTGTATGAAATTAGAATTGACATTGTTTCAAAATAGCCTCATATGTTCTCTAGTGTGTGTTGTGGACGCACAGCCATGCATGTTCTTCATTCACAAAGTACTGGAACAATGGAAAGGGGTCACCATATTTGAAATAACTTGTCATGTGATCTATTTAGCATCAACTTGCTCTAATAGATTGATGTTTCTTTGTACAAACATAAAAAAGAACAGACAGCTTAGCTTACATGGGGTGTAAATGACTTAAAGGAAGGCACTCCTTACGTTGTATTATACATCATTGGAAAGGATTTTTCATCAGGATTTCATATCTGATGTTTATTTTATTAATTTTCACAAATTTCCGATGTTTATTGCCAAATATTAAAACCCCCACATTACCAGCAGTTCACTATTACGCGAAGCCAGTCGAGATGTCGGACCAATTAGAAGCGACTATACAACTGGCCAATCATAGCCATCGGTTGATAACGAAGCCAAGCGCACCATGATCATTGTTCAACACAAAGCCACTTCAAATTATAAAAATTGTTTCCGAGGTCGTTATCGACGTAAAGAATATGCATATGTTATGTGTTTCAATCAAATCAATTATTATTTATCAATGTATTTACTCCGTTCATGATAATCGGTCGTAAATCGTGACCGTGTAACGTGAGCGATAATATGAGCTCCGGGAGTTATCAAACGATCGGAATTCGTCACGCAGCCTGAAGTGCGCTGGACACAACTTCGTGCTTTTGTATGCTGCCAATACTTCTTCTGGGATTTTCATAATAGCATTCCATTTATCTGCTAATGATGTGTCTTTTGGCCAAGAATGAAAATATCTTTCTGGATATTCGGTGGCTGTGCCACTGCACGAAACACACCTTGGCATTTTCGTCTGTTCGCAGTCAATGAAAAACTTGGAACTCTCTACCGCACGGAGGTGTAGAAAGCTGCAGAATACCGCTGTTTCCAAATTTGGCTATAAATATGTCCAAGAACGCGCGAGGAAAGACGTGACATATCGTGACTCGTAAACGTTGCTTTTTTCTCGCTAAAACGAGTTATTAAAAGCAGTTTTAAACAACTGCTGCATATACATTGACATATATTATTAGTTTTCGTTACATTTCCGACCACTTCAATTTGAAACTAGGAGTTTATTCTCATCAAGTAAAAAAAACTAGGGGAAGAAGTAGGACTCCCGTGATCCGCGAAATCGCCTTTGATCTTCCATAGGTTTGCCGCTTCCGGTAATTTGACAGGTAAAGCTGATTTCAGCAACATTAAAATGCAGATTTTAGAAATATGGAATAAAATATTACTAAACCATTTTACATGTGGTAAGTGCCTGTCATGAAGTTCCCAAAACACTAAAAATACAACGTAATGAGTGCCCTCCTTTAATTGACTAACTATGGTTTGTGAAGTCTTTTAACTCAATAATTCTGCTAGAGACAAGGAATTATCAGGTAATTTAAGGCTTTACATTTCTAGTTTATATCGTCTGGAGTTTTGAAATATCTTCAGTTTTCAAGACAAAATCTACTTTGGGGTACTGATTGATGTCAAAACCATAACACTTGAGCACATTTACACCACGTGACATTCTTTTATGTATCCCAGGTCGACAGTTGTACCCAATTTCATTTTAAATTGTGATCTTGGCGGCCATATTGGATTATGCTGTACGTCATGTGACCTCATTTACATAAATTTGCATGAACTATATACCCATTTGATTTTTTCCACAAACATAAAAAAACAGACAGCTTCCTTTATAGTCCCTGTAAATAACATATAATTGAATGAATGTGGTTGTAGTCATTTCACCTAATAATTCTGGCAGGGACGGGGAATTGTCAGAGAATTTGAGGTTCTACATATAAAGTTTATCTTGTCTGAAAATCAAAAATATCTTCAGTTTTCAAGACAAAATCTACTTTGGAGTATTGACTGTGGTCAACACAATAAAATGTATGCACATCTATACCAAGTGTCATTCTTTTATGTATCCCAGGTTGAGAATTATGCCCAATTTAGTTTTAAATTGTGAATTTGACAGCCATATTGGATTATGAAATCATGTCATGTGACCTCATTTACATAAATTTGCATAATAATATACCCATTTGATTGAGCATTTCATGACCTTTCATTTGATATATAGGACGTATAGTTGAAAGCCATATCTATTTACAAGTTTTACCCCTACAATATAATATGTACATTTTTCTGAAGAAATTACTGTAAATGGGCAGTCCTGAAAGGGTTAAACTGTTGGACAAAAGAATTTGCAAGTGGCTTATTTATTTCAGCATGCACTAAACAAGTTGGATCAACTTCTGCAGTGAGTACTGCTTTATGTTGCAATTGGCCTACAAGTTCGTTCTGTCTGTTATGTGCACTCAATTATTGTTTTTGCCAAATTTTGGGCACCCTGCTTGAGTAAAGTAGCAACAGAATCCAATCTACTAAAATACAACAGTTTGGTTAGGGGTATAGCACAGGAGGGGGGAGTTTGGTGATACTATGACCAAACCTTCAGGTGCATGAAACTATCAGAAAACTTGAGATGGGAGGAGCTCGACAATGTCACGGTGAATTACGCCATGTCGCATGGCATAGTCAAAGGACTTGACAGCCAATCAAAGGGCCAGTCCCAGTCTTTTTGTGCAGAGGTCGCACCCAAAAGAAGACTGGTATCCCCAGTGGATACTGCTTCAACTTTAACCTGGGTAATGAGTGCACAGGACCATGCAAATTCAAACATGAGTGTTTTAAATGCTCTGGCTGGCTTCGCAGATTACAGAGAATAACAGGCCATCATATTGCAGCTGTGCTGAAAAATGAGCAAATGAGACGGGGCAAGGGCCTCGGTGACTCAAGGTGCAAAGAACTATGGTCCGACCGGTTTCGATCAAGGTGGATCTCATCATCATGAGCTGAAAAATGTCCTGGAAAGGGTTGGACTAGAGATGAGCAACATGAGAGGACACAATTATGATGGTGCTAGCAGCATGACCAGTGAGAGAATTGGTGCGCAAGCTGTGATTAGAAGAGATGCTCCAAAAGCAGTATTCCTTCATTGCAGTGGCCATGCACTAAACCTTGTCATTGCACATTCCTCGGCTCTACCTGGAATATGCAATGTTCTGGACAAAATGAAAACAGTTTTCAACTTTTATAGTGACAATTGCAAACGTGATGGGCTTTTGGGAGGCCACAGTGCTGAAACATAAACCTGATGAAAAGGGAAAACCTTTGATAGATCTTTGCAGAACCAGATGGGCTGCACGACATGATGCCTATAGCCACTTCAACAAAGCATACGAGTATGTAGTCATATCCCTTGAAGTCATTGCTTATGGACTTCACAAAGAAGATTATGATAGTACATACACTGAAGCTATGTGGGACACAAAATCAAAAGCAACTGCCTCTGGTCTCTTGCAGGGGATCACAAATTTTGATTTTATCATCACCTTTCTGGCAGTATACAAACTTCTTTCTCATCTACAGGGCATAACAGTGAAACTGCAGAGTACGACAATAGATATAACAAATGCTTATGCAATGGTTAATGAGGTCAAGGACCTGTATGCCCAGTTGAGATCCAATGCCGAGGATACCTTTGACTCAATCTATAATGATTCCATCAAAATGGCAGACAAAGTTGGAATCACACCAACAAAGCCTAGAGTTGCTGGCAGACAACAACACAGATCTAATGCACCAGCTGAAACTGTGAAAGAATATTACTTCAGCAATCTGTGCATCCCTTTTTTGGATACCATAATCACAGAGCTGGATGAGCAGTTCTCATCTCTTGCCACCAAGAGTGTAATTCTGTTGGGACCTGTACTTAGTGTCATCTGCTCCCGCGAAATTGACCTCTCAGGAGCCGTTGACCTGTATCAGGATGATGTCCCATCGCCAGAACTTCTGGACCAAGAAATCCTATGCTGGAAGATAAAGTGGCGAAACCAACCTTCTGATGCGCGTCCAAAGTCCTGCTCAAAGGCAATAAAGGAGTGTGATAAGGATATGTATCCAAATATATACATTTTGTTGACATTGGCTTACACACTCCCTGTGACGTCTTGTGAGTGTGAGAGATCAGCATGCTTCGAAGATTGGACAACTTCACGAGGAAATGAAACAGGATCAAATGTCTGCCCTGGCTCTGATACATACACATTATGATCTTTCAGTTGACTTAGATGAAGCTGTCGATATATTTGCAAAGTTGCATCCAAGAAGACTTGAAACTGACAGTGTTCTTTTGTGAATTGCCAAAAGTGTACCAGACGGAGACATACTTGAAGCTTAAGAATGGATAAAATTTTAATACTTGAAGTACTAATAGAAAGTTATTTATGTGTATCAGTACTTGACATTATAGCAGATTTTATTTAAATTTTCTCATCATTTGAGTAGAGCCTAGGATCATGTCACAGGCACATGATGTTTCTGCAATTGTGATAATGTAAGAACTATCCCTTTGACACTTGAAATTTTGAGACACTTGGTACATATTATCCATCATGTCATTCATTCAGTGCAAGTTTCCTCCTATTCATGGAGTCTTACATTTTGAAGAACTTTCAGCAATTACAGATGTGTGAAAATAATCTACTGCAAAATTGTTTTAAGTGACATCCTTATGCCTATTTATAGTGCAATATTTAGTAAAGTCATTGTACATGTCCATGCATTTAGCCACAGCAGCATAGCTTTTTATTTAGTGTTAGTAGTTACTTAACAGTTGGTGGTCAGTATCTTATAACAGATAATTAACATGGGCCAGTATGATAGTGTGTCATCAAGTCTTGAAGATATTAAAATGTCCTTGTTCATATAGCAGTCAGCTTGCATGCAGTGTTTTACCTTAAACTTTCCATCACATTTGATGAGAAATATAATGAGCTGTTTTAGACAAAATACTGGTGAGTGTTCAGGCACCATCATGCATGCCATTTATCTGACACAAAAAACTGAATTGTGTGGAGATGAACATGATTAATGTAAAAAAATATGTGAAAGAGGTAAAATATGCTCAAAATGCAGGATTGGCTAGTTGCATCAGAGGCTGAGAGCTCCAAATTCAAATCAGACTCTTAATTCTCTCTACAGTGCTCATTGAGTCAAGACGCAACTTCGGCAGCAAATCAGCCAGATTTTCAACTTTAACAGTTTTCCTGCAAGAGATTTTACATGTGCGTCACACTCTGTGTCTCAACATCTTGCAAAGCAGTACAGTATTTTGTTCCACTCCAAAGACGGTTCTCCGGTGCCTGGGATTCACATGATGATGGCTACATGTAAACCTCGAGTCTTAGTGCTTTGTCACAGTTTCATCTCCAGACTGGATGTGGCCTTTTGTTGGGGTTCCCCTTGGTTGGAATTGGATCTGATTCAGTGTAGGGTCCACATGCATGGCTGGGGTGGTGCTTCAGCAGTCCCAACCCTTCAACAAGATGTACTTCCATCAAACACGGTAGTACACCAATTACATGCACAGATCACAGTTATCCAAGTCAGCGGAAACGACCTGTGCAACTTCGAGGCTAGACTTGTGCATGAACACTTGATCATGCTCATTAACACTCTTCTAGGACTCTCAGAGTGACCAAAGTTGTGGTTCTCCATGTTTTTACACATCCAAAACCTTGCCACATATCCCCTGAGGAATACAAGGAGAGAGGCACAAGTTGAACTGCTTTCACGACGCAAGACCATCCATGCCGGATCTCTGCGGCAAAGCCGTCACCTTCCACCTTGGAAAGATTGATAAAGACCCAGCCAGTATCTTCTCCATCAATGGTGGCAGACGACCCACTGTTTCACTCTACTAAGCCAAAAATTGCAAATGTGACCTGTTGATAATCGATGAAGTTTCAAATTGCAACCTTCTGTCGTCTATCAAGGCGAAACAATGAATATTTTGGGGGTCTGCAGGTGGTGGTAGTTGGAGACTTTTTGCAGCTTCCCCCAGTACCTAATCAAAGATATAGGGGTGAAGAGGAACGATGTTTCCACCATCATCTGTGGGAAGAGATATTTCCACATAAAGTGACCCTTAAAACTGTTGTCATACAACAAGAGCCTGACTTAATTGATGTCATCCAAGAATTTGCCCATGGCGGGCCTCTCGATGAAGATACCATGACAATGACATCTGTGCAATCATTTGCTAGACCTTTGGAAGGAGTATCTAAATACATGTGTGAAGTAACAAGTTTGATCTTGATGCAGATCCTATGTCATGAGACATTGAGAGGAGAGATGTTTTTTTGTGAGGAGCTGTTCTTCAAATTAGTTTATTTTCTTTTAGGACCAACCTTTAACTCTCAGCAGGCCAGTTTCCAGTGTACTAGAACTAGCCTACTAGAACAGCGTGTCCCTCAAACTTATGAAGTGGCTGAGTAAAGGCCGTCTCAAATTCCTGATGTTGTTTATTTACATGCAAGCACGCACGTTTTATTGTAGAGAAACGTCAGTTCTTGTCGATGGCTATTTCGATTTTGCGTTAAAAACGAATATTTTCCTTCTACGATGATTTAAATCAATGATCGGGCCATTGTTTGCGACAATTTGAATGATATAACTTTGCAAAACTGCCACGCAGGGTGATTTCATTGTCGCGGTCTCGATCTTTTTTTCGTCTACCTGCCATAATCTTCCTATCGTTAGAATCCGGAGAACCTAGTCTATTTTAAGAAAGCTCTACCATTGGCTGAAACAAAAGTATTTTAGGGGAAACCCTGCCAAAACTGCTTCTCTTTCAAACGTCATTTTAGTCGGAAACTACCGAAGACGATTCTTCGGAATATTCCAGGTCAGTCAGGGGGCCGGAATCAATCACATGGTGTTCGCCGTCCAATCAAATGTGTCGTTTTTCAACCGATGATTCGTTCGGGATCACTCGCTACCTCGTGTTGTGAAGTCTTGTTTGTGAAAGATGGGCGACATTTGTGTGAACACAAGTGGCGATTACGGACAATTTATTAAAGAAAGAAACAAAATTCAACTCTGTAAATTGGTCAGAATGATGACATACTACCAGTCTTTGCATACAATAGAGCAGACAGTCCATTTTTTCACGGAAAGAGAGTAAAATACGCCAGCCACAGGTAAACATGGCTCAGGTGAAAATACCGCTGCCGTATGTGATGATCATGTTGACAGTTTATCAGTGACTGCGATAAAGTGTGTTTATCGACGATTTACTGCAGCAACAAACTCTACAACTATAATTTAATGACAACATTTACACCCTACCGATCTTAAGAAAAATTAAAGAGGAACCATCGTCCGTGACGCTAACTAAGGGACCGGTACCCATGCAATTGATTCACACATTGACTGTGACACAGGCTTGGCCATTTTGATCAATTCGTGATTGAGATCGATAGGCCTATATTCATTTTGTTAGGGTGTAGGACATGAGTTTTTGTTTAAATTGACAACGAAACCACATAGAAATGTAGAGTCTAGAGAAGGTCTTACTCAACAAAAGTCATGTTGATCAGTTTGCATGAAATGCAGAAATAAAAAAGTTATGGCACTTTTACCCCAGCACATAGCGTATTGTGCATAAGACAAAAAACCTGCCTTTGTTGGGAAGGTCACATGACGAGAAACGAGACCTGAAGCCGAGGGGAAACAAAGATAGCGAGAGAGGCCTGCTGCAGGCACGCTATGCCCAGTCGAGGCAAAGTACCTGTTCACGCAATTCGCGTACATGAAACGCAACTCGCGCGGCTATTTGGCGTGCCAGAAATATGAGTGTAAGAAATTGGCGTGCTATTTGCGATGGCACATCCAGACAAAAAAAGCTCACAACTGAGCATGCTCAAATGTGGTGCGTAATGCGAAAATGGCTAGCTAGCAAAAGGGACCCATATGCAAAATCGGTACTGTACTTCAGGATGTATTGTGGTGTTCCTCATAGTTTAAATTGGTAATAATCCATGTTTTATTTTCCGACTGACAGGTTCTTGTCAAGCTTTGTACAAGTAATCTATATTGTAATCTGCATTGCAGTGTAATCAGGATATATCTTTTTCTGTAATTTTTAAACATCTGGAGGTGTGTTCAAAACTACAACAAAAGGGTACAAGTATAAATATTGTGGATCTTTTGGTTAAAGTTAGCAGTTAAGATTTTGATATGGAACTTAAACGGTACAAATTGTCTCTGTTTTGTGGCATTGGTTTTCCTACAACTTAAGGGTTGCGCACCTGGTCTGTGGTCCCAGGTGGCTAACCAACAAAGGCCATTGAACAAACCATGAAAGCCATTGACATGGTGCAGATTGCACAACCAATTAGCACTCAAAGGGTATTGTTAGACCCTGTGATTGAGCCATTAACAGTTGTGCAACTGAGTCTCATCAGTTGCCTAATGGCGAACAAGCCAATTAATTCTCACGCAGTTTTACAAAACGAATCTTGTGATTATGGTTAAATGTGTAGGTGTCATTTACTCAAAGTGCAATTTGTGTAGATTTAATTTGTTTATGACTTGTAGCATCTCCTTTTGAAGACACTAGAAGAGATACTGCCTTGTTAAGTGTGAACTTAGGTGTGGTTTACACCTTAGCCAGCTTGAATAGACCTGTTCTTTCCAATTGTATAATGCACATTCACTTGGTGGGAAATTAAGTGGTGTAAAAGGTTTCTGCAACCCCTTTGGAATATTTAATGGTGAGAAGCTTGTATAAAGTGTGGGCTTGCCTGCGTGACATGCTGACTTACTGTGGTAATATATATAAACCTGTATATTGGAAAATGAACATTTCATTGTCGGGAGTTCAGAGCTGAGTTCAGTTTAGTTCTGACTCTGGCCTCTGCCACTCAACATTGTGAGGAGAGTTTCACTGCCCACTGGGGCAGAGTGAACCATGGGTGGTATGTTGACAGTACGGACAGAGAATCTCGGACGTGTGTCAAGCCATGTGCCATTGCGTGACAAGCCAGAATAACTACCAGCATTTAGTTATTTTTTTTACCGGTGAAGTTGATGCATGTTGACCTTCAACCATGTTTCAAACTGATGGCGGCCTTGCAGCTGACAACAACGAACATCCCCATCAGACAGATATTACAAACCACTGGATTATTGGGACATATTACCAAACTTTTAATCATGAGGTGACAGTTAAGAGTTATACCACCTAACTATATTCATTGTGTAGACAATGGTGCCAGGTGTACAGAGCCTAAGATAGAAGGAATATTGCATGTTATCATTGTGAATGGAACAAGATTCCCTTTTTTTAACTTGACTGCTAGTATTTTGCCAAGCTTTCAGCAGGAACAGTATGTGCAAGCTTCTGCAATAAGAATCAAGGATATGGCTTACAGAATACACGATGTTATGCCTATGTCAGATTAACAGAGTACCCTGCAGAATGCAGTGGCTGAACATACTATGTTTGGGGATACCCTCTTAAATAGACACAGATCAAACGTTGCTTAATGTGGCTTAGGGCACAGTAGGGAAATATTACATATTATCAGACATACTTGAGAGACTGGTCAAGGTTAATGTGGCCACATATCTGGCCACACACATTCTCTGTGGCCACTCAAATTTAATGCAATTACAATTCATTCAGCAATTTGAACAGGTTCTTCTGCATGTTCAATGTTGACTGTTACTGTGCTTTCGCCATCATGAATGGCAATGTTTTCCCACTTCTTCTGGGATTACAGTGTCGTTTCCAGTACTCGTACGAACAGTGCGAATTCCACAAAGTCTTATTTACCTATTTAATGCTTCATCTTGACAAAATGTGCTGGCATATCATTGATCCATTGCAATTACAAGGCATGTACCTGCTCAGTGCTTCCCGCACTGCTTGTAATGCATGCTTCAAACATGACCCACTATTCTTCGCCTCCTGTATGAATATAATCATGTCTACGAAAGACCGCACTATTTACACAGTGCACATGGGCATAGCTCAGATAAAAAGCAAGCATGTACGAAATAAATTATTGTGGTGTCTGAGCAGGATTCTGAGGTGGCAGGCGGATCTGAGGAATTTTCCTCAAATCTTGACACCTGGAGCCAGACAGACTGGACGTATACTGACTGTGAGGGGCTCAGATGTACAAGAGATAATTATTGAGGAGACAGCAAACAGAGACTCGGATTCTTCAGACTCAACAGTCTTTGACACAAAAGCAACAAGGCCAAAATTTGAATGGAAATACAATAGATCAGACTGGATTAATACACTTAATACAGACCTATACTGTGTTATGCCCACCTGTGCAAACAGCCTGATATTGTTGAATTTTCAGATAACCTGAAATTTAGGTTGACAGACTCTAAAACCTGAACATGTTGAAAGAGCCATGAAAACTTACGTTGTTAAACACTTCTGTCCAAATTGGGAACATATATTAAAACATTGGAAAATCTATATATTGTCATATATTTATTCATGTTGAATTTATATGTCACTTACTAGCAGGTATCAGTGATTTTCATAAATAGTAAAGTACAATAATTTATGTTCTATAATGAATAAATGGTGTCTGTCTTGTTTTGCATTACCTTAAAAAATGCCTACCAATACTTCTCATGAATATCATCTTCCTAGAATGTTAAAAAGTGACAAGGTATTCAAGTCTCCAATCCATAACTAGGCATTTCTTGGCAAAACTGCTGAGGAACTCAGAGATGCTTTTCACTCTAGACATTACCTCAGCATTTCCCGATGAAAATGCCCAGAAATGCCGAGGTAAGGAGTAGGGTGAAAGGCACTCCGGGGCTTCTTGGCACTTTTGCCGAGGGGAGAGTAACACTGCAGCAGACCTCAGCGTTTCTCGGCAAAAATGCCGACAGAAAATGAAGAAACTTGATACCCTCAGCGTTTCTTGGCAAAATTGCCGAGATGCTGAGAAAAGGATTTTCACACAAATTTCCTCTGCATTTCTCGGCAATAAGTGCTGAGGAAGGCCCTTTCTCGGCGTTTTGGCTATGAAAAATGCACTCATGATTTGGATCAAGTAAGAGGGCCTTGGGTGAAGTAAGTGCGAGTTTACCAGGTTTGTAAATACCACCTACAAGTGAGGTCTGTCTGTCAGCCTGTCTGTCTGAAGAAGTCCAAGTGTAGCTCATGCACCAAGGCTTACTTACAATCTTAAAATTAAGTACGTTAACTCCATGCACACATTACCAGATTCAACCATAAGCCTCTAGTGCTGGTCTTTGTGGGAACACGGCCATGTTCTTATCCATTTGTTTTGCCTACCCCTCTCCAGGCGCAGTTCAGAGACTCTTTACAAATTCTGTATCACTTCACTGCTTCCTTGTACTCCTGGACTGTCTTGTCTAGCGTGTCAAAGGCTTGTGTAAAGTCACCCTGCAACAATATAAATATACTGCAAGCTTATAATTTACATGCAACTCAATTTTATACGGTTTAACCTGCTTAACATTTGTAAAACACATCTGGAATTTGTAGTTGTATCAGACATAAATAAAAATATATAAATAAAATAAACAAAGGCAAGGCCCCTGAGGCGGACCATTTTTTTTACATGCATTTACTGTGAATTATCTTATTTCCATGTGTATAAATTTTCTGTTTTTTTATTTTAGGTATTTTACTCAAGTTTTAAGGGACCCTGGGCCACTAGCCCCATACAAAAATGGCCTGACAGTTACCAAAGTGGGAAAATGCAGTGACCATTGTCACTTGTACAATTCTGTAAGCCACTATCACTCCAACATCAGAATGTGGAGGTTGGCCTGATGGCCACAAAAATAAAATACTACAATAAACATGTTGCAGTGAAGTTTATGATTCCATAAAACATGTACATACATCAGAAATTTTAAAAATATATAGCATTACAGGTTACCTTGATGTTCCTACCGGTAAATGTAACTGTCTTAAAGAAGGAAACATTCATTTCATTCAATTTTGTGGACAAAAAGAAAAAAGGCCAATGGGCCTAATGCTCTGCTGACACTATGGCTATATTGCACCTGCATCTTTATTTTAAAGTTGTGATTCATCAAGTGGCTTCTGAACATATAGAGCTTATGTACAGTTAGTGTATAAACTGTCCACCAGACAGCACTTCACTCTACATGTAATCATAGCTTATTTGTGAAATTCCTGTGATGGATACTGTTGCATTTGCCAAGACAACAATCAGTGAGTCCTTCACTTTATGTCTTCAGTTACCTAGGGAGAGAAGATCAAGGTCACCCACATAATTTAATACAAGAGACCCATAGGCCTGATGCTGTCCTGACATTGCCATTGATGTTCAAGATACACCCTGCCATTACAAACTCACCCCCTTCAAATTTACAGGCATGGTGACCTCACAAAAATAGGTCAGGGTCCTGATATCACATAACATTTTAGCATTGGACATGGTTTTTTTAATCCCACAAATTGGGCAAATCTAATCCAGTTACTTTTCCAAATATGAAATTTTATATCTCAAAACACAGTTTGGCTCATAATTTCCAGCAAATTATAGGTGGCACCACTAGCATCATTAGTAATTTAGATTTTGACCTCCCCCACAATCTCACCAAATTTCGTGAAGATCTGCCAAAGAGTAAAGATGCTAGAATGTTCACAAGATTTTCACATTTTGACCCCTATATTGCATAATATTTGTAGGTGGCACCATTAATATTAAAAGGGACCTAGATTTTCATATACCCTATACGTCCTGAAAGTTATATTGTGCTAACATCAAAACTTTTTAAGTAATCGCGCTCACAAACCAGAAGTTTATGGACAGACAGATGGACATGGGTGATGCTATAAGCCCTGCGAACTAAGGTCAGCAGAGCTAAAAATAAAAAACTGTTTGAACTCTTTCAGTGCCACATTTTGGACGGAGTCAACAGCTTTCCTCAGCATACTTTGGCTTAATACAACCAAAGCACACTAAAGATCACTCTTGACCTGGATTTTTATATTCTATTCAACTCCAGGCATACTGGTACTTGAATAAAAGTCTTTACAAGGAATATCACTCTAGCACCCTTATAATAATTCAGAGCAGTTCATGCTACATTCATGTTGACTGTAGTTGCAGTTGACACAGAGAGAGTGAACTACTTTGATATCCAGGCTATCACTGACACTAACACAGACCCTGCAGGGGCAAAAAATACTGGTACACTGACTCACCTGTTCACAACCATGCTTATAGTACCAGTGTAGATATGCCTTGGCGTCAAACATGGCCTGGGCTCGTGTGGTCACATGACTAAGGATGTCTATGGCACTGGCCGAGTTCAGAGCCATCGTCACACATGCAGAGTCTCTGCTACTGATCACATTGCTCCTACCTGTTAAAAAAAATTGGGGAGCATTTTTAACTACAGCAATGACAGTGTCATTAAGGGCCCCTCAAGCATCAGATTTTTACAGCCATGTGTCAGAAGTACATGCTATTGTGTTAATACATTCTGTCATATCAGTTGGCTTGGAGGTCAGTGACCTCTAGTGGTCAGATTTATAATTAATGATTTAACTCATGAAACTGGTTTGACCAGTTGGGTTCAACCGGTAGGGTTCAACTTTATTGTACCCATAATGCTTTATTGTCAAGGTTAAGGCCTTGGTATATATACCTGGGCGTGAAACCAGAGAAATCACTTGCTTGGGAACTTTGAACAGGGAAAGACAGTTCCACTGTGAGAGATATTCACATCATCAGCACACATATCAGCCATAGTTTAGGCATGTGTCAGCAAGTCAATACAAGTCAGGGTCTCCAAACTGGAGGTAAGGTGGAAAAACTGAAATTGTATTTTCCATTTCATCTAAATTTTGCGTTTAAAGAAATTAGGTAGTATTCTTATGAAAAATATTATATACATTAGGCAAAGAGACAGAGGGAGTGGAGTGGCTACACCTACCAGGTACAGGCAACCAGTAGACATATGGTGTATAGCCTAGGGTTTTGGTGCCAGCTCCAACACTGTACTACTACTAGGACAAGCTTGTGGGTCCAGCCATACAGAGATGGTGGAACATTATGGAAGCATGTTTTAGTGGACATTTGTGACATTTACATGTGGTTCTTCAGTATGGGTCCAGCCCAAGAGTAATACAGCTATACCAGTAACAAGCACATACAGTACATGTAATGGTGGTGCCTCATGATGTGTGTGGACAGTAACATTTAGGACTGGGTGAGTCCATTCCAATTTGGTCAGCTATAAGCCCGCATACATATACGGTTTGAACATATTTGAAAAAGGTGTACAAGTGCACATCTACACAGAGGACATTTCTAAATATCAGTGCCAGGGGCGTGGCACCTGCAGACTTTTGGACAGCTGGTAAATTAGGTGAAAAGACACCTTCAAAATTAATGTAATATGCATTTAGTGTAATTTACAGCTATAACATTATTTGTGGCACCAAGGCGTGGCAACTGGACTTATATGCATTTCTAAAGCACATGTGCTGGGGCGTGTACATGCAGTACAAGAAATTTATGTGTAAGTTGTAAACAGGTTCTTGGGTGTGCACATTCCACTTTTGGTTGAATTTTCATTTTAACTCATTTATTTCATTCTTTTTTTTTAAGACTTTTTTGGCCATGATATGTTTAAGTACAATATATACTCAATTTAAACAAACTTATGGTCTTTGTGTCTTTGTGCTCTCTTAGAATACAATTTTGACTTCAATTTTCTTAATATCATCACTTGAATTCTGTGACACCATGTGACCTCCACCTTGAAGTCAAGGACAACCAACTGTTATCCCAACTAAAATCCCACCTAGATACATATCCTGACCAACTATTAACTTTTATCAAATCATTCTTCAGTTATCACCAGGGAAAACCAATTATGTACAAATGGACATGTGACTTTGACCTTGGCGTAAAGGTCACCCATACTCAATCCTGGCTAGGTCCTGCGTAGATGCATATTGTGCAAAAATGGGGCAAGTGTTTCAACAGTCATCATCTGCAAATGAAGTCCAGATGGACAAACATCCTGATTATGGGGCACCTACATCTCCACTGTACTGCCCTAAAAAAATTTTTAAAACTGATCACAACATTGTATCAAATATGACCAGGTTCACAAATCTATAATCTACAATGGTAATTTCATGTTTTTACACAGACATGCTATCCCCCATTGGCTCACCAACATCACTCTGCTTCTCAACTTTTTGGATTCATCATGACTGTAATGTTGATAGCTATGATTGGAAGCCATATTGTCTCTGTATCTTTTAACTCATTCCTTACCAGTCCCTGATTTTTCTGTATATTTAGCTAGATTTAATTTTTAAAACCACAATTGCATATTTAAATTCTTCATAGAAAGAGCTTTCGTTCAAGTACCAACATGCCTATAGTCTTAAGTCAGTGGTTCTGGTACTGCCTGGAAAGTCATGCTGCAGCTGCCGCAAGGGCAGCTGCAGCATGACTTGCCAGGCAGTGCCAGAACCACTGACCAAGGCCTGTCACCATAGTATGGAATGTGTTAAGAAGCAGATTTTACATGGAACTTGCACACAAGAGCTCTGCCCTGCTTGAAGGTGGTCCCTAATGGTAGAAAGGGCCAGATATAATACAGTAGATAATTATAATACCTGCATAAATAAATTCAATAATATTCCATGTTTTCATTTCCACTTTATTGAGTACTATTTCAGCAAGGATTAGGAAGCCTTGGCACGTGCCAGGAGCAGACAAGTTTCTTTCTCTCTGGTTCAAATTCCAACCAGTTTTGCTACACCATAGCTCATCAGGGAATGAGGATAACAGCTGATGCGCTGCAGTGAAATAATTTAAAAAAAAAAATATTTCAACAAGACTAGCATGTTTTATAAGTTCAAAATCAAGATGTTGAACTCTATGCCTCATTCAACTGGCCTGCTGTAACACTATGGAACTGAACTTTAATATAAAATTATCTCATGGCCAACCAGTACTGGGTGCGTCTCTAGAGGTTCTACAAGCTGCCACTGGGGACAACTACATGCTGTAGTATCTGCCAGACAGTACCGCTGCACACCTACATGTACATGTCCTAAAATCAAAGTCTACCTGCAGTTGCAATTTCAGACGACTTGCTGGATCTTCTTCCTCAACAAACTGTTCCAAACAGACATCCTGAATGAAGCCACCACTACCTGAATCTTTTAGAGTACAGCTTACTCTTCAAGAGTGCCCCAACTATCAGGTCTTAAAGTACAGGTAAATTTATCAGAAAAACACTACAGAGTCACCACACGGTAGTCTAAAAACATGGAGTTTCTTAGTCTCTCAAAAGAGTATTTTGGCCATGTACTAGTGTATCTGTCACTCCACACTCAATGTACACAGATTACAAGTAAAAACACTGCCTACTCCTTGACCCTTTCTCCCTAAAACCAGCCAAAACTGGCTAGTGGTCAATTGCCATCTGCTTCAGTGTTTTGAACTATACTGAACCCCAATGAAAAGTATCCACATGCCAATTTTGAAGTATTTTATTGTTTATACTTGAAACATTTCATACCTAGACGTGCTTAGAACTTAACAAAGCATTCACTTTTCTGGCGTAAAAATAATGTCACGCTCTACCGACATTAACGTCACTTACAGGCAAAAAATGTCATTAACTGCCCTAATTGAAAGTCACACAAATTTTTCTGTTCAATATGGGATATGTGGCCACCTCGAGCATCAACACATGCTATACATCTGCGGCGCATACTGCTGACCAGGGTTTGAATTCTGTGTTGGGGAACATTATTCCATTCTTCCTGCAGAGCTTGGATCAGCTGGTTTCGGGTAGTAGGCCTAGGTGTCCTCCGTTGAATACCTTGGCCTAACTGATCCCACAAATGTTCAATAGGGCTCAGATCGGGTGAGAACGCTGGCCATTCCATGACATTGATGTTGTTCTCATTGAGAAAGTTCATTGTTAATCTTGCAGAGTGTGCACGTGCATTGTCCTGCTGAAAGATCGCCAGATGTTGATGCTGCTCCATAAATGGGACCATGTGCGGCTCCAGCACCTCATCAATGTACCGCCTAGCATTGAGGATCCCTTGAATGACCACTAGGGGTGTCCGGTAGCGGTTGCTGATGCCTGCCCACACCATGACAGAGGGTCCACCCCATCGATCTGCCTGACGGACACAGGCATCTGCATATCTCTCCCCAGTCCGGCGCCACACACGTTCTCTGCCATCTGCTCTGCTGACACAAAAACGGGACTCGTCAGTAAAAAGGACGGTATTCCACTGCTGGCGAGTCCACCTGGAGTGTGCTCTACACCACTGCAGTCGTCTTTCTCTTCTGGGTTGGGTCAGCAGGTTACCCCTGTAAGGTCTTCTGGCTGTTAGGCCACTGCTCCTCAGTCGCCTCTCCACAGTAGAACTACTGACAGGACGGTGATTCACCCCTTGAGTCTCACGGGCTGTTTGGGCTGCTGTACGGAAACGGTCTCGCAGGTGCATCAGCCGGATGTGACGGTCTTGGCCAGGTGTTGTCACTCTTTCTCGGCCAGGCCTAGGCCGATCATCTACGGATCCAGTTTCTTGTTGCCGTTCAATTAGTCGTTGGATGGTGCGCCGAGTACACCCCATTCTTTGTGCGATTTGAGTGATTGGGACTCCACCCTCTGCAAGCCCCAAAGCATGGTGTCTTTGACCTTGGCTCAGACGCGGCATGATCGCCTCAACACACCTGAGACCACTGGCTTTTTTCTTGGCTGAACATCCCTTTTTAAAGCCACTGAAAACATCAGGTCATTTTAGCCATCCAATAGGAGTGGTGGTCAGAAGCCATATTCGGTGCACAAAAGTCACATGCATTATGTAACAACCCAGCAAAAGTTAAAAAGTTGTCCTGAATGACCCTGATGTAGGCTCCAAACCATGCATATATGCACACACAGTACTTAGTAACTTACAAAATTAATGTGTTAATTTTTTTATGTGGATACTTTTCATTGGGGTTCAGTATATTTTCAACAGTAACAAAAACATTTTGACTGATAATTGTAGATGACACCTATAAAGATCACATGCCCGAGGTCATCAGCTTTCCTTGGCCTAGGTTTCCCAACCTAGGCCAAGGAAAGCTGTTGACTCAGTCTGAATTCAAGGGGAAAGGGTTAATATGTTACAATTCAAGGGGGAAAGGGTCAATATGTTACAATTCAAGGGGGAGGGGTTAATATGTTACAATTCAAGGGGGAAAGGGTTAACATGTTACAATCGAACGGAAACGGGTTATTATGTTACAATTCAAGGGGGAAGGGTTAAGGACAGGTAAGACACCAAAAATAAATCCCACTTTAGTCAATCCTAGCTCAAAATGTATTTATATTAGGATAACATATCATATATGTGTGTACTCATCATACTCCAAAAAATTTATACCGGATTAAATTTCGCCCAGCCGTTATCTTGGAATAACCATTCTTAGGTGGGGCTCCCATCCAATTATCCTTTCTGAGAAAACAAGCTTCAAAGGCCTTTGATGTTGATAATTTGCCTCTGAAACAATACCATTTGCTCAAGTTGAGCTGATATTTGTACAAAACGTAGGAAACATCGTCCCTGAACATTTGGGGAGGTTGTCAATAAATTCTTGGCCAATCACATGAACAAAAGAGCCTTTGAAGTACGGAAAACATTATTCAGCGATCTGTCAAACGGCGACAGCAACAGTCTGGTTTCAAAGTGTGACGTCATGGAGGCAGCCCTTCCGGCCCCATGACCTCAAGCCAGGCAACGAAAGTTGTGTTGCATTGCTTCCGTGGGGTGGCCTGCGGCCGCTCGTGGTCAGTGTATGGATGGCAGGTTTGGTCTTCCGCTTCCTACCTCTTCATCCCGTTTTTCGGGATAGTGTTTTATTGTATTTATTCGTCTCCTATCTGTATACTTTATGTACTTAGCTTGTTAGACTTGTCTTTACACTTTACTTACTTAGCTTGTCATTATTTTGTAGTTGTTTTCTCAATGAGTTTCATTTCTCTTTCGAACCTGAGCTTTGTAATGCTATTTTGTGTATTTTCTCTGCTGTTCATGTTTATGCTTATTTTGATGTGTTTATTTGTACTTTAATTTCCTCATCCCTGGGTTCCGATAAAGTATTATTATGTGTGTGGGTATTGTTGATTAGGGTGTCAGTTTGTTTCCCTGCCTGTCTTTGGTGTGAAGGACCACTGGCACTGGGGTAATCCATCGCGGCAGGGCCTTTGAAGTTTGAAGGGACATCGTCTGACGAATTCCGCTCCTCTTGAACATTTAAAGTCTCCCTTCATTAGAACGCAAAACAAGCAAGATAATTATAAAGTAACCCACTAAGGCTATGATAAGTTAGCATATTTGCATCTTTTCCCTGCCCACAAACATACTTTTGGCATGCTGCCTAATTTCACATTGCCGCCCTGATACCACTGTCTTTTTGCCATGGGTCGTTGCTACCTGCAGCCACGTGACAGGCTGCTAAGTATGATTGATGGGTGGCATTGTTCCGTTTGGCGGCTAAAAACCAAAAGAATGACACATGGAGGTTCAGATGTCCGCATGCCTGTGTGGTTTTTGGCGTTTTTGCTCGTATTTTTACTTTAGTTAAAAGCTCAAAATTTTGACAACTAACAGAAAGGACATTCATCTTGAAAAAATCTTTAAAATTTCAAAATCGGCCATGCAAAGGTTTTTGGCGTCTTAACTGTCCTTAATATGTTACAATTCAAGGGGAAGGGTTAATATGTTAATATTCAAGGGGAAAAGGGTTAATACGTTACAATTCAAGGGGAATGGGTTAATATGTTACAATCACTAGTAACTTGTTTCGGCGTTAGTGGGTGCGTTTCGGCGTTTCAGGGCGTTTGCCGGCGTTACACAGAGTTTGCCGGCATTACAAACGCCGGCAAATGCTAAAATCCAATTAAGCCTTTTGGGGCTCGGTGTGTGCCGGCGTTAGTCGACGTTTGCCAGCGTTAGTCGGAGTTTGCCAGCGTTAGTCGGCGTTTGCCAGCGTTTGGCACCCTTTCAACGCCGGCAAACGCTGTGAAACGCTGACTAACGCCGGCTGCCGCTGGCAAACGCTCTGTTGTCCTCTCAACTAGCAAACTCAATGGGATACATGTAAAATTTGAATTCAGTTGAACTGGGATTAGAAGGATCCATGGAAATTTGTGTCTTGTACTTGTACTAATCATTAATATACTTTTATTTTTTATACTCATGGGCAATACAACATAATTATCTTTAATATTATGATGATGATTTATCCATTGAGGTATATGTGTATTGAATGACTTTGCTCATGATCACTGATATATATATATATTTGGTCACCCCAATCTTGGTTGCAAAGTAAAGACAAACAAACAACCCTGTTTTCAATTTTTTATTTAAACACAGCACAACAATTTTTTATTGTTTGTACCACACAAGTCAGCAATGCATGGCTTTGTGCTAGCATGGATGTGAATCCCTGTGAATATAATACATGGAATTTATAATTAAATTCCATGTATTATATTGAAGTCAGTAATGTATAGCTTTGGGCTAGCATACCTGTCAAGTCTTCCCCCATAAGGTGGGAATCTCCCACTTTTTCACCCCAATTTTTTTATTTACGAGCAAAATTTTGCAAATTTGGCAGAATCTCCTGCATAAAAATTTAGTATTTTCTACTATATTCTAAAATACAAATCTCCCCCATGGATTTTTAAAATTTACAAAAAATCTTCCTATTTGAGGTGTGGAATGTTGACAGGTATGGGCTAGCATAGATTCCGGGTGAATATAATACATGGGATTTAATAATAAATTCCATGTATTATATTCACAGGGATTCACATCTATGCTAGTACAAAGCTATGCATTGCTGACTTGTGCGGTACAAACAATAAAAAATTGCAGTGCTGTGTTTAAATAAAATTGAAAACAGGGTTGTTTGTTTGTCTTTGCTTTGCAACCAAGATTGGAGTGACCAAAATATATACATATATATCAGTGATCATGAGCAAAGTCATTCATACACATACACCTCAATGGATAAATCATCATCATAATATTAAAGATAATTATGTTGTATTGCCCATGAGTATAAGAAATAAAAGTACATTAATGATTAGTACAAGTACAAGACACAATTTTCCATGGATCCTTCTAATCCCAGTTCAACTGAATTCAAATTTTACATGTATCCCATTGAGTTTGCTTGTTGAGAGGACTACAGAGTGTTTGCCAGCGGTAGCTGGCGTTTCACAGCGTTTGCCAGCGTTGAAAGGGTGTCAAGCGCTGGCAAACGCTGACTAACGCTGGCAAACGCTGTGTAACGCCAGCAAACGCCCTGAAACGCCGAAACGCACCCACTAACGCCGAAACAAGTTACTAGTGAACTCAAGGGGCAAAGGGTTGATATGTTACAATTCAAGGGAGAAAGGGTTAATATGGTGCATGCACCTAAGAAGAAAGGTACTATGAATCTGTTCTTGTAACTTACTTGTCCAATAATCAAAAGGGAATGGGTTCCATGCTACTGTGTGGTAGGCTGTTCTCAATTTGCTGTCAATCTGTTGTTGGTGAGAGTAAAAACTGTTGGTGGAATCCCCCCTTGCCACCACCAAACCAGCCAATGTGCTGTACTGTTGGTCTTGTCAAGGTCATTTTTCACACTTCAATGACCCACATGAACCTGCTTTCTAACCAGCTCTTCTTCACAACTGGCCACGTTGAGATGCCTTTTTCTCACACTTTTTGTTGTTCTTGGAATTTAATTTTTGTTTCTAATGTAGCTGTTAAACATTACTGTGTGAATCTGTTGACATATATCTACAACAAAGACTTGTGCCATTGACATACACTAGGCAGCTTGCTAAAGATCAATGGCCAGGATACCATTTATGTAGGCCTACTGTTTTTTTGTTTTTTTTTAACTAGTATTCTCATCACATGATTTGTAATATCGATATATCCCTAACTGTTATATATGTAATGCCTAAATGCTTTAAGTTCACATATGTCTATTCAAATGTTTAATCATCCTATTATTATCAGTCATGTACAGCAGAGATATCTATATATTTGTGTGTGTTACCATGGTAATTTACAATAATTAAACAAATTTAATTTGGGTGGCTCATATGCAAGTAATTGTTGAGCAATCTTCATATGAGTCACCCGGATCCGAATCCATTGTTTTTAAAGTTTGAATTGATCATTAACCCTTAAAGTGCTAATCTCTCTCTCTCTCTCTCTCTCTCTCTCTCTCTCTCTCTCTCTCTCTCTCTCTCTCTCTCTCTCTCTCTCTCTCTCTCTCTCTCTCTCTCTCTCTCTCTCTCTCTCTCTCTCTCTCTCTCTCTCTCTCTCTCTCTCTCTCTCTCTCTCTCTCTCTCTCTCTCTCTCTCTCTCTCTCTCTCTCTCTCTCTCTCCCCTTCCTTCCTTCCTTCCCCTTTCTTTCTTTCTTTCTTTCTTTCTTCTTTACCAGTAAATTTGTCTGACACTTTTCTCGCACACTATTATACATAGAAACTCGAAACTTGGCATGATTGTACCTCCATACAAGGAGTTTGACCGTTTTATACAGAGGAATTAAGATGTTTAAAATTATGCAAATTAGGGGCATTTGAAATTTTAAATCTTGAATATCTTCCAAAGTATAATAGATATAGAGTTCATTCCAACTTCTACTAGGGGGTTTTTGACCATTGCACATCTGATGAATTTAAAGCAAAAGTTGTAGCCATTCAAATTATGCTGATTGACAGGATTTTAAATTTTAAACTTGAATATCTTCAAAACTATTAAAAAGATGTCCTTTCAACTTCTGCTAGGGGGTTCTTGACCATAAGGCATGTAATGAATCCCAAACAAAAGTTGTAGCAATTCAAATAATGCTAATTACCAGTATTCAAAATTTTTTATCTAGTATATCTTCAACACTATGATACACATAGAAGTCATTCCAACTTCCACTGGGGGGTTGTTGACCATTGCGCATGTAATGAATTAAAAATAAAAATTGTAGCAATTTAAATTATGTCATAAGCACCATTAGAAATTTTAAATCTTGAATAACATCCAAGCTTTAATAGATGGAGATGCCATTCCAACTTCTACTCCTGTGTTATGGAATAGTTGTACATTGCCATACCAATATGCTTTGAAAACACACAAACTGATTTGCTATGCAGCAAATCATCTTTCTTAATTTCCTACTTTCCTATTTTTTTTGCTTCTCCCTATTTACCTTTATCTCACACACCATTACATTTAGAAGCTCCAAACTTTGCATGATTATAGATTCATACATGAAGTTGTGCCTCTTTATAAAGACGGCTGTGCATTTAAAATTATGCAAATGAAGGGCACCTGAAATTTTTAATCTTGAATATTTTTCAAAACTATCATAGCTAGAGATGCCAATGTAACTTCTATTTATAGGTCATACTTTTGTTTGTTGTTTATCAGTGCACCTCCAGCAGAAACCTATGAATTAAATTGGGAATGGCACCTCTATGTATAGTTTTAAAGATATTCAACATTAAACTTTACAAGTGGCCCTAATTAGCATAGCTTAAAAAATTCACCACTTTTGTTTGTGGTTCGTTGCAAACGCCTACAGCTCAAACCTATAAATTGAAGTTGGAATGGCATGTCTGCATTTAATAATTTTGAAGATAGTCAACATTTATATTTCAAAGTGCCCCTAATTAGTGTAAATTCATAAAATTCTACAACTTGTGTTTGTGGTTCATTGGATGCAACTATAGCACAAACCCATAAATTGAAGTTTGAATGACACCTGTAATAGTTTTGAAGATATTCAAGATTTAAACTTCTTAAGTGCCTCTTATTAGCATGAATTAAAATAATTATTGTTTAACTTTGTTTGTGGGCTTTTGGATGCCCGTACAGCGCAAACTTGTAAATAGAAGTTAGAAAAGCATCTCTACCTATGATAGTTTTCAAGATTTTCAAGATTTCAACTTTTCAAGTGCCCATAACTAGCATAAATTCAAATTCTACAACTTTCACTTGTGGCTCACTGGATGTGCACTGATAAACAACAAACAAAAGTTGGAGCATTCAAATTTATAAAAGTTTCGGAGGCACACAGATAGATTTGCTTTCAAGCAAATCTTCTTTTCTAGTTAAATCTGTACCTTGCAGCGCCATCGCCAATAGATCTGCATCATATATCTTCATCTATGCATGGTTTAAAGGATACCGGGTGGCCCTGTGCATCATACCGTCTATATCCCTTGCTCATGGACCCCACTAGAGCATCCCAGCCACACTTCCTGGATGAAAACAAAACAAAACACTTCCTGGATGAAAACAAAACAAAACACTTCCTGGATGAAAACAAAACAAAACACTTCCTGGATGAAAACAAAACAAAACACTTCCTGGATGAAAACAAAACAAAACATCAACATACATTTTACCATCAATATTAATTATATATCGTAACAAGCAATGCACAGATGACCTTTGACACCCTGTGAAGGGTTATTTTTTCTCTCTTTTTAGGAGTGGTGGATTTTATTTGTTCCTTAGAATAACAGAGAAGCACAGTAGAATAAAAAGAAAGTTTTAATTTTAAAATGCATTTATCCACAAAATTTTAAAATGATCTGACAATGCTGGTTCTCAATAGGCATACGGTCCATCATGAAGTACATAATACATCTCGGACAAAACACACAAAAAAAGATGGTTAGACGGACAATGCAGGGCACAATGCAGGGCACAATGCCTTCTGGTACTTTGTGGATAAAAAGCCACATCAACACAGCTAACCACAAACACCTATGATTTATTTATTTCTGTTTGTTTGTTTTTTTTTTATTTATTTATTATTATTTTTTTTTTAATCATTTATTCCTTTATTTTAATGATAGCAGGATACTGTCATCATACATCTTAGAAACGTGTATGTTACAAGACATGACACCCAGAGGCTTTTCTTCCCAGGCCCTGATGTCCATCCAGGTAATGGATGAAAGTGCTGCATGTACCTCTAATGAGAGACCACCTGTCTTGAGAGACCACTTTTGAATCTGCTCTTGGGATGGTCTCTTAAGGCAGGGACCACCGTATATATTCTCTGGAAAGAAATAAAAGCTTTCATTCTAATTTTACAGTATTCAATGGCTGCTCCGTTGCACTGACCTGCGTACCACATGGTTGAGTTGTACCACTTTCAGTTGCGGCATGGGACACACATCCCGGGCCAGTTCCCATGGTTCCATACCGATGCTAGGACCACTGTCAATGTACAACATTTATATGTAATCCTCTTTTACTACTTTCAAAGTACAACATGTGCTAACATGCTGTGGTAGCACGTGATCTGTCAGCAAAAACCATGTTCACCAATATAATGATGCAATCTCCAGGGCTGTCACTACAAGAACTTGTAGTTTAAAAAATTTAAATTTTCTTTGCATTTTTCCTTTTTATGTGATACCCAGTACCTCAAGGGTTTGTCGTGATTTTTCATACCCCTGGCATAACATTCAGCTAAATTTGTGAGCCATCCCACCTCTGTACACCCTCATGTTTAATGCACATACACTTAGGATTACAGTGGTCTCCCTCTTATCAGGCCCCTCTCGCCAGAGGCCACCCCTCTTGAAAGGCCAGCATCCTTGTGCAACTTATTAGATACACACATCTCCCATGCATATATGGGACTGTTTTCTTTCTTACCTGGCACCACGATGCTGTGAGTACATTTTGTACGCTAACATACAGCAGAATCTTCATGTTAACTCATTCAGTGCCAAATGTGGCACAGTTATAACCGAGTCAACAGTATTTGTGAGCACCCTTTGGGCACAATATGCCCAAAGTGCACTAAGGAAAGCTGTTAATCTGGATCGTTTTTATGTTCACTGCAATTATGGGTATGCTGGTACAAGAAAGAAGCAGTACAAATCTGGTATCATTATGTTAATTCAGATAACAATCTACATCCACTTTGGTTGAAATTGCCAAGGAAGAGTTAACAAGACTCCACAAAGGGACCATCCCTTCCATTAAAACCATTTTTGGTTTCACTTCACATTTCATATTCTATATTAGGACCACTCCCCTGCCAAGAACTAGTTTTGTCGGTCCCCTGGTTCCATTGTACTTGTTGATTTCAACACATTTTTATCTGTCGCAAGTACGTAATTGAATCAGAACAAAATAACCTGGCAATGGAAAGAGGAAAACATCCTTTTTCAACCCCTTTTAAGACAAAAAGAATTATTATACAGGATAGTTTATACACTATATGGATGGTAATTTCATTATTCAAGCCACCACAATAGATTGTCCCCTTTCTCTTCCTTACCATTTAGATGTGAGGCTGTCTGTTGGTAGAAATATTCCAGCCAAGGAACTTCCAATGTGTTGATTCATTGCATCCAATGATATCCCTGCATCTGGGTCACGTGACTTAGACTTTGCCTTGACTTGCTCCAGTATGTCATCATTATGTAGCAACACAATGGCATCAGTATACCTATGTACAACACAAGAAAATAGTGTTCACAGATTGGATTACCCTCAGTGCCCACAATCTTTTTTTCCTAAATTTTACATTATTTTTTGAGACTTCACAGTAGAATACTTTACATACAATTTTTATATTGTCTATAAAACGAAGGAGCACTTTTGGATGTGTTGTTGAGGCAAATTCTGGTGACAGAGGCCACTGTCCTGTGCGTCACTCAGTCAGCTATCAAATAAACACTTCAAAAGTTTCACAACAAGTTTAAAAATACTAATAAGATGCTCATTTTCAAAAGGAATGCAGCTGCATTGGATCCTTCTTGAGATATTATGGTAGCGTAGTCTCCTTGTGCACCACTCAGACGGCCTAAAAGATAAATACTTTAAAGTTTCATAAAAAGTTTTTAAATACAAAAAAGAGGCTAATTTTTACTAGGAACCTGGTCCATCATAAAATGCATCGCTGACAAAAATTTGGGAAAGCTGTGGTCAATATTTTTTTAGACATGCTGGGGGTAAAAACAAATCACCAGCTGTGTGCAAACTTTCAACTTGTAGCTTTACACGGGAATAAGCTGGTCATGTCAGATACACTTCTGCATCCTAACAGCACTTGCTTCCTGTGTCACATGACATTTTCAGCCAATGAATGAATCACTTTTTGTTTATACGCCATGTGTCTGCACTTGAAACAGGTAGGTACTGTAAATTAATTTATTTTTGCTGTATTTTTATCTTCTCTTACTTGCTGATGGCAAAGCTTCCAAAAAATAAAATCACAGTGAAAATTATTTTCACATGGGCAGTTCCAGGGGATGCTACCTGTAGCGCCACCTACAGGTGACATGCTCTATTTCCATCATCTGGTGAAGCCAGTTTCCAGACACATTTTGATACTGTGTAGATTTTATTCTAAGGGACTGCTGTTAACTGCATACAACTTTATGTTGTATGAAGCACAAAGTCTGTCACCGTATGTTGGGAACAAGTGTTTGCAAGCAATCTTTTGTTGCTGGTAAGTGCCAAATGCTGGCCTACAAACATGGATTCTTTCATTTAACTTACTTCTTTCCAAGTCCCTGATTTTTCTGTATATTTACCTTGATTTAAGACAAGAATTGCATAATTAAATTCTTCCTGAAAAGAGCTTTCATTCAAGTACCAACATGCCTACAGTCTTAAGTCAGTGGTTCCGGCACTGCCTAGCAAGTCATGCTGCAGCTGCCTTGACTTGCGAGGCTGTGCAAGAACTACTAACCAAGGCCTGTGGCCATAGTATGGAATGAATTAGTTCTATAAAGAATCCTAAGCACGTGATGCAGCTGGCATGACAGGTGCTATCCTGAGCATCCTCTGTTAGTTTTTACCATCATTCTGACAGTGTCACTGCTGGTGTCAGACATCACCAGACAGCTGTAGGACATATTTCAATCCTAAACAATCTTATCTGGGACTGCTGTGAACTGCATATCACCATCTCCAAAAAAAAAGTATGGGACAACTAATCTGTTGCTGTTTGACACATGTGCTTGCAAGCAATTTTCATATGCAATATGTTCTAAATCTAAATGTAGGTCTCATTAGAGGCTTGTTTCGCTTAATGTTTTTAGCATCCTAGGCATAAATCCACTTGGGACCATATAGTTTTTAACTATACAATCATGAACATCCCAAAGTGGATTTTGTCCCAGCTGTCTTAAATAAAGACAGCTGGGACAAACTCCATTTTCATGCCAATAATTTTTTCACAATTTTTCACACATTAGTCCATAAGCAAGGTCTCAAATTCATTATTTCAAAAAAAAAAAAAAAACAACAATACAAGATTTTTTAATTTGATCCAGAACACAAGAATTGGTGTCAAAATGCATAGGGCCTGCAGTCATAAGTAGCTCAAGAGAGAAAGTAAAAATGCATTCATAGCCCCAGAACTTTGAGTACTTACTTTGGCCACAAAACCACAAAATATAAATTAATTTCAGTAGAGCAGTCCCCCTCTTATAGGGCCACACCAAATTCACCAGAAATGTGGCCTTATTAGAGGGTGGCCTCTCTCAAGGGGTAAAAAGTTACTGTCACACTTGATGCATGGAGGAGAGACCTGGATAGAGGGGACGGCCTTTTGTCAGGAGGCCTTATATGAAGGGGACCACACTGATTCAAGCACATTTACCAAGTCCTACCTCTGCAGCCAAGCCAGACTGAGCAGTGAATTGTAGTGCTGTAGGGGACTATCTCCGGTGGCATGTGGCGCCACCACACAAGACAACAGGTACTGCATTGGGTACTCCTCTTTCATGGCTTCCGTCAGGCGAGAACCTAAACCTGTACAGGCAACCTTGGCATTAATGTCAATCATGCGTTTTGACAAATAGCAGCTTATGCTACTATTTCATAATAGGAAACTAACGAAACAATCTATAATTACAAAACTTTCTATGATTTATTTAAGTTTTGGAATCATTAGTTGGGTAAACCCACACATAACCGGCTACTTGTATGCAGGAAACATTAGTGCCCTACTGAACAAAGAACTTGACGTCAACAGGAGTGCATCAGCTCACACCTACAGTATCTAATCACAGAGTCATTACAATTTATACCAGTTGCAATCATGACTTGCTTGCATATCGAATAATGTACCATCACTCAACATTTCGGGATATATGTATATATATATGGGTAAGATCAAAGAGAGGCCAGTTTTCAACACTATGATCTCTTTGTACAGAAGATACTGTATCCCTCATAAGTGGTGCTAAGGATGCTTTGAACATATTTATTATCCCCTGTTTGCGCATGCACTCCCTAGAAACCCCAACGTAATACAACTATGTGATCTGCTTCCTCACATCACATAGTTCATATGCAAATTAGTCATGTGTTGTTATGATAACAATCGAGCCATCGACATATTTGCATTATTTCACTGTAAAACATGGGATAAATACAAACCATAGCTCGTTTGGGTATCTGGGCCCATAGAACACACTCGTGTATTCTTTGGAGTGTGTACATCGCTCAGCCTCCGGGCTATTGATATACCACACTCCAAGGAACACTTGTCTATTCTGTAGGCCCAGATACCTACACTCGCTATAGTTTGTCTATCTATTTTTTTTTTCTTTATTTATTCATCCATTCATTCATTTTATTTATTCATTCACCAAACACTCATTTTCTCACTCATTCATTCAAATTCACATAATACTCATCAGCATTTTATGCAAACCATCTACTGCAAGAATTTTACGACTTCACATTTCTGGCATGTCTTAGAAGGTTATAAAGTGATAGTGGTGGTAACTGATGCAACTGCACTATAACATGATAAATATGGTATTTACCTGATCCTGTGCCACCACTGAGGCTGTGCATCATGATGGTTCCAAGGAACATGTCACATCTGGGTTGTAAAATACAGAGTTTCTTTACAATGTAAGAATCACCCTTATACGACCAGATAGCGTCGATTACACATATATTGTGGCCACATCTACAGTAAGGTTACAATAGCCACCTATGGCATGGACGGCATACAATGCTATAGCAATTTATATCTTAATGGAAACACTCAAAAAGACCAGTAGAGACAACTCTGACAGCCAAAAATATCATGGTCAGAACGACCTTATAACCCCATCAGCCAGGGAGAAAATACTATGACCTCTGGTGACCTTGAAAATAGGTCAAGGTCATTGGATTTCAAACTCAGCCACGATTTTAATAAGATGTCTCTACAGTACAAGTTTCAAAATTGTAGCTCAAATAGTTCAAAGTTATGGCATCTGCATGGATGAACGGATGCACTCAGACATGAAAAGGACAATACACCATAAGCCAATAAGACCAAAGCCACTTCATTAAGCAGGTAGTATACAGCATTTACAATGTATACAAAATACACCATGTATACAGCTTAAATGAAGGCTTTCATGAAGTATGTTTGGTGTAACCAGGGACGTTCCATACATGGACTGCTAATGGGAGTGCTACTCTGTTTAGCGGCCAACTGGGCGCAAGGACTCCAATCGTGTTCAGTAGCACCACTCAAGTTAATTTCCCCTGCTCAGTCCCTTTGTTGTTCAATCTATGTTTCCGCTTTCAGTTGTATTGGGTTACTAACATCGGGTGTCCTATTGCACCAAGTTCAAAAAACAGGGAAATTTATGCCTGCGCAACCAGTCTCATTGTTTGAATCAGAACTGTGCGAGTCCATCCTTATTTTTTTTCATCTAAAGTTTTTGCAATATTTCTGCCCAAAATTATGCACAGTTGGACAATTTGCGTGCATCATAACTCCTTATGCTGTGGTTAGTGATAAAAAACATAGTTTCAGATGGTTAATGTATGCCAGTACGCTCATGATGGTGGTTTCATTTCTTGTAGCCGAGTCTGGCATAATGCTAAATTTTGGCGTTAAAATGCGATCACATTGAAAATTTTTGCACATTTCAGTTTGTGACCCCATTACTCTCGCCTTTCATGACAGGACCCCACTCCCACCAGACTGCCAGAGGCTAGCGCAGATAAAGAGTTGTGTTTGTTCAGATATGAATGTCCTCACTTACACACACGCATGGTCTCATGTAATGGTGGACCCCTTGCTTATAGAATGTAAATAGATTTGAAGTTTTATCTTCATAAAAAAGAAGAATATGATACAAAAAATGTCTTAATACTTCAACACATATCCAGTAGTTAGGGTGACTATGTTAATAAGACAGACTTTAAGGTTCATGAGAGCCTACCTTATTGTTTACTTAGGTAACATTCTTCACTTGCTCAGGCCAGGACAGGTTGCTGCTAATTCAGCCCAGAAACTCCAAAACATATATACATACATATATATACATATATATATATATATATACACACACATATATGTGTGTGTGTGTATGTGTGTGTGTGTGTATTCTGTTATTTCAAAAAAGTTTCTTTTTGTAAATTGAATGATACATATACATAAATGAGCACTTTGTTATAAATTTAAAACCTCATGTGAGTTATTTTTTGATCTCAGATTGCATTAGACTGCATCATTTAAGGTCTAATTTTTCAACAAAAAAAATGAAAAAAAAAATTAAATAAATAAAAAAAAATTGAGAGGCAGGGGAGATACCACCTGCCTGTCCCTGTCCTGCCACATAAATTCACTGGCAACCCTGCTTCCATTTTTGAGCCAGTTGTTGATGTAACCCTCTCACCCAGGACAACATTAAATAAGTCCAATAGCATCCCACGGTACAGTGAAAACTCCTTATAAAGACATCATCTGTCCCCTTAGTAATGTGTCAGATAACTGAGCATAACTGAACATGCCAGATAAATGAATCAAATAACAAAGAAAATGAACTTTTTCCCATGAAAATTTGTGTCATTATACATGTCTATTGGATAGGTCGGATTTGTGAGTGTCATTATTATAATGAGGTTTCCTTGTACTAGGCAGTAAATTTAGCCTTTTGCTATTGCAAAATTTTACGTGATCTGACAGGGTCATGTTAACTACTGGCAAGGTTCCACATAACTCAGCCACTGTTTATCTGTAAGACAACCCTGCTGTTTTTCAGTGAGGTTGGGGGGTCACAGTCAAGCACTGGTATCTTGGCATGCCAGGTTGAACCAGTCCTTGGTTACTACGGAGTGACTGTGGTGACATTTTGTGCCACCTCATCATTAATGAAGCAAATTGTCAGAAAAGTAGCTTTTTAATAAATGTTCAATGAAGAAAGATCATAATATTTACAGACAGCTATACAAATAAACAGTAAGTTATGTCTTAGCCCTTTTGAACCTGTTACAGTATAAATTTATGACAAAAAAGTCACTATTTTCATTTTAATTATAAGATCAAAGGGAAATTTTTCCAGACCAAAACAGTCGTTGTTAACCTACTGGATACCCCCTGCCCCACTTTGCAGACACATATGGGCTCTGTGACCTTGAAAATGAGGTCAAGGTCACCACAATGTAATCAGGTCAAGAAATAGTGTCAATTAAGGTAAATTTGTGTTTGACATGGCCTATGAATCGGGAGATATTTTGCTCACAAGGATTCTGCTATGAATGGACAGCCGGGCAAGCCAAAAACTACATACCCTCAAATTTTCTTTACATGTGGTATAAAAATATTATTTTTACACAAAATTCATATGGCTGTAGGACTCTCATTGGTTTGTTTTACATATAAACAGGATACCTAAATTCACAACCATGAGCACGTTAAAACCATTATCATTTTTCAGACATGCAGTGTCTCACCTCTCCACCTCTTTACGTACAACTTCCATAGTTTCTTCCAGCAGGCGATCTTCAGCAGCCCCTGTGAGCACTCCATGGTACCCTGGAGAAAAAAAGACCTTCTAGGCATAAGAACTGCAGCTTGCAACACGCACCCTGCCTTTGATGACCACACTTTAAAACATGACTTCTGTTTCTAATAATAAATTTATCAGCCATTAATGACTGACAGATTGAATGGTCTCCACTAGATGGTATTTCAGTGTCAACATTTCAAACAATGTAACAAAGGCAGATCAATTATTGTCACATTGTATTTCTCTGCCCAGAATGCACCTGAACTGAGCCAGCATTCATGTTTTCGTTGTGAAAGACATGATCAATACTTTTGTTTCTAAAAGCAAGGCCAATAATATGAACCAGTCAAAATGTAGGTTCACAGATGTGTTCCATGTTTTTTTGAAGCAATTGGCCTTGCATTTTCAGCGTTGTAACATTTTTTTTATATTTTCCCCGATATTAAGCTGTTGAAAACTGAAAAATTACTGAAGTGGGAAAAATTTGACAGAGACCCACCTTGGGTGCATGTCTGAGAGGCCTGAAGAGAATAAAGTGAATGATATTTGGGAGAAAAACTCAAGCGGACCAAGACAAAAGTAATTAAGGTCCATCAATAGCCACAAATGTTCCCATGCAATTTCAAAACAATTGGCCAATCACTTTTTGACAGAGATTTTCTCAAAATTCTCAAATAAAATATCAAAAGGAGCATTAAAATATCGCAAATTACTGAATCCTGGTCTTGTGAGTACACTTCTTAGAGACCATAAGGTACATGTACTTCCTGAGCAAGTTTGAAGTGGATCTGCCATCAATATAATCTAAACATTGAGTTGTTCAACAGCACTGCAGTTGTAGTTCGGATTCATATTCAAAGTACATACATGCAGTGCTTGTGCCTATCCATATTATATATACATATATATATATATATATATATATATATATATATATATATATATATATATATATATATATATATATATATATATATATATATATATATATATATATAGTAGTCCCTCCTTTGAAAGACCACTCCTTTGGGAGACCGCCTCCTTTGAGAGACCACAATTGTCAGGTCTCTCTGTAGTACTTTTCATGTTATTTATACCTTCTATGAGGGACCACCTGCTTTATGAGTCCACCTTTTGGGTGGCACTAGGGGCGGTCTCTCAAAGGAGGGACTACTGTATATATATATACAGTAGTCCCTCCTTTGAAAGACCACTCCTTTGGGAGACCGCCTCCTTTGAGAGACCACAATTGTCAGGTCTCTCTGTAGTACTTTTCATGTTATTTATACCTCCTTTGCGGGACCACCTGCTTTATGAGACCACCTTTTGGGTGGCACTAGGGGCGGTCTCTCAAAGGAGGGACTACTGTATGTATATATATACTCACACACACACACACACACACACACACACACACATGTATACATACATACAAATTACACATACAGACATACAAATTACACATACATACATATTATATGAAAACACTTACCAAGTGCCCAATTTGTACCGCGACCTCTCATACAAATTACACATACATACATACAAATTACACATACATACATATTATATGAAAACACTTACCAAGTGCCCAATTTGTACCGCGACCTCTCTTTCCAGCTAAAGCATTTTCATATCTGAAGAGACTGTGATTGAACAAAAGAAAAAAGAAAAGTTCCTTACAAAAAAAGAAGCCCATGGGCCTAATGCTCTGCTGACAACCACAAAAAATATCCTCAAATTCACTCCCTCTATGACCCCAGATATTAGTCAAGGGCATCCGTACTTCTGCAATATCAAACTTCAACACATGTGATACATTTGGTATCATTCGCCTTATTCTTTATCAGTAAACTGCCTTAAGTGTCCTTTTCTTTGGTGCATAAAGATCCATCTCAATTTATTAGCACAATAATGCATTTAATGTGTTTTGATAACTTTGATGTTACCTTCAAACATAAGCACCTCTGGTGCCACCCAGACTTCTTATGTCATCAACTTTTGCCTGTATATAGTATTATGCTCCTGTAATGGTATATGGAAGAACACAAGTCGAAATGTAATGAACATCACAACAAAAACCAAGCATTTCATGAAATGCATGCCTGTTGTGACCTTGAAAAAGTACGTCAGTCTTTTATATTATGCAAAATCAAAGTTCCATATGATAAACATTTGTGGCACAGTTGGTAATGATTAATAGTGTGTGATGTCCCTGAAAAATATGTCAAGGTCACTCATAATTTTGCAAAATTTGACTACTGACCTGTTATACATCATTGGTGTAAATCTAGTACACGTAGTTCCATCTCAATTTATTATTACAAAAATGAATTTAATGTGTTTTTTATGCCCAGATAATAATACTTCCAATTTCTACCACCAGTGGCATCACCATAACTTCACATGAAATAATAATCTTGCAGGCCTGTAAAATGATCCTGTAATAGTACTTAGATGTGTGGCCACAAGGTCACATGTAATAACCATCACCAAAAAAATCTTTTTTTTTTATAAATGCATTCTCTCTGTAACCTTGAGATAGTAGGTTAAGGTCATCCAAATTATGCAGTATCAACCTTCTACATAAGATATATACCTATGGTACATGTATGTTTATTAGTATCATTAAACTTATTCTTTCTCAAAATATCAATTTAGTGTTCTTTAAGAAGTCCTTGAAAATGGGTCATGGTCACCCAAAATTTTGCAAAACTTGACCATGTTGACCATTGATCTAATGCATATTTGTGTAAATTTTGTAGTTCTGTCTCAACTTATTATCACAATAATGAATTTAATGTGTTTTTGATACCTAGGATTTTGATTCCAACTAAAACCAATGGCAGCACCTTGACTGTCATTCAAATTTTCCCAAATCGCCTCCAGAATATTTCCAACAAATTTCATGAGGATCCATTAAAAACGAAACACGAAAAAGCATTTTATTTTTTTTTTTCACTTTCTGGCCCTTATACTAAGAAATCCACCAGGTGGTGCCACCAATAACAAGGAAAGGAACCTAGATTTGTATCCACACAATATGTCTAAAAAATTTCAAGGGGCTAACTTAAAAATTGAAGACGCTTTCATGATGACAAGGAAATGTTTAGTGATGGACGAACAGGGACATGAGTGATTGTATAAGCTCTGCAACCAATGGTCAGCAGAGCTTGAAATAATATTATGAGAACATTACAAATGTACTGAAATACATGATTTTTGCATGCAAGCTCATGCTGAGGGATTTATGTTTACTTATTCAAAACATAACTTCTGTGTACACAATTGATATTTTATTCAATGTTTAACCAGACTGGAGACATTTTAAATATTTAAAAAAATGAGATGTATGAAATGTTACATTTCAATATACTCAAATGTAGAACAGATATCATTCCAATCAAACATGTATCAGGTTCTACTTTGTCCATATTTTTTCAGATAGGTGCTGCTATGAAAATCTTTTTCTGCTAGTTTCAATCAATTTTTATTTTTATCCAAACCAAACCATGTAAATATGGAGGAAAATTTATCGACTAGATAAGAATAAGTGGACAGCTTTGTACCCTTCCTTGTCTCCACTGAGTACCTGGCGCAGCACCTTGGGTTCACTGTCCACGGCCACACAACGCCACTTCCTCTCCCCGTTTAAAAATACATGGCTGAAGAAAATAAGAGCAGAAACACAGATCATTCTATGTCTGTTGTTGATAGGGTGCACCAAAACACTGTTATCATCACTTGCTAATCTATCTTTATATGTGATGAGTTGCCGGTCTCTGAACTGTGAAATTTGGTGCAATGTAACAGGTGGTTTTCTACGGTGTATTTTCGACTAAGCCAAAACACACATGTATACCAACTGCAACAAATTCCCATCCATGAAAAAGAATGGTTCAATGGAGGCCGGTATGCATGAATGACATAATCCACATGGCCCAGTTCATTGTATTAAGTATGTAAGCACTATTTTACAGCAAATATCTTAATCATCTCAGTTGTGCACTATAATTGTTATTATTTTAGTACTGTTTTTGCAAATTAAAGGATATATTTGTGTTCTTGTTATTCTATTCTATATAGCCTAGTAGTACCAGTATTTTTCTTACCAACAGGCAACATATACATGTATTAGCATGAAGGCATCTCTTAATTGTCATCAAGCACCCACAAATTCTGTATTTGCTATAGGCCTAGGGGCCATCTGAAGTCAGCAAATCTGTACATGTATTTATTCTGTGCCTCTGACATAAAGCAATTCACATGCAGGTCATTCTATAATAAGCCAAGAAAAATAAAAGAAGCCAAGTAAAACATTTGAACATACTATGGTCACTGTAGGACTAAAATATATATAAAGAGTCAGACATTTATGTTGCTACTTTGTCGTTATTAACAAGAGTAAAGATACCAGACTAATCTCATTTCACATAAATTCTGATCTTGCGGTGTTTGAATTTTATATTTTGGTGTATTTTACTGCAATTTGGTGATCATAGGTAATTTTTTTGTGAAATTCAATGAACTTTGGTGTTTATACTGACCGCAGTTATCCATTATTTCAGCTTTGTTGCTGTCATGATTTGGCAGGCCTACATGACAGGGAGAGGGTGCCACATACATGTATGTGTATCTATATACTTCCTTTTCTTTGGTAATAATATGCATATGCTTACATGCATAAAACTGAAGACTTACGAAGGCCTACTACATATATTAGTTGCTTTGGAGTTGTTTCCAGGCTTACCAACATTTCAGGTTCCAAAATCAGGAGGTATCAGCAAGGGAGGGCAGGAGGGGGGGGGGGGGGGGGAAGGGCTGGCCTCCCTCCAAGGCTAGGGAGTTGTACAAAAAAATTTACTTTATATGGCGTATTCTGACAATTTTCAACATTTAAGTAACTCATAATTTGCCTCCGTTCTGTGTTAATAGCATGATTAAATAAATAATGAAATACAACAGGCAAGCATACATGTTTGTCAGATCAAGTTGTCCATTTATTCATATGGCAATAAGACAAGTGCTGACAGCTTTACATCATGATGCATTGTATGCCCACAAGCACAAACTACATCTCAGTGGCATTTGTGACAGAAACAATCATTGTGACAGTTTGCAGTGGATTTCAGAATGTGTGATTATTGGGACGTTCTTCAGAATACAGCACCGGTGTTTTACAAGCAAAGTATGACGTGTGTTATTAGAAATCTTTGCAGAAGAACTAGGAACAATTCATATTTGTTGCACTAAACACAATTGAAACCCAGTAGAATGCGAGTCTTGGTAGCGCAATAGGAACTCCAGGCCCTAGGTTCCTGGTCAGAATTCAAGTAGAATTATGGTTCCATGCAGGTAATTATGCCTGTGCTGAGGTAACATGATCGGAGAGTGTAAAAAAAATATGGCACCTAGGAATGCCAGGGGCTGTATTTTCAAAAATGCTGCTACCAGAAAGGTAGGTTTTGGCTTCATTGTGGAAAATGGTGTATGCTTTGAGCTCAAACGAATATTATCAAGGTGTGTATACTGCTACCGGTATACACAGTGGTTCAGCTGGAGTCAAGAGTGTGTCCGATCAATGATATTGCAAGTAGTACTATGCAGAGCTGGTTGCCATGGCAATTTGCTGAAATATTTCCCATTCATGCCCCTATTTTCTAGTGTTTATTTGATTTTAAAAATTGTAACAAACATTTTGGTGTATAATACATGTATGTTACTTTGTAACCCATGTAAAGAACTGCAAGGTGATAGCTCTGTTTGTTACGTTTTCACAGGTTGAATTACTAGTGTGAAACCATAAGTGCAGAAAGGCCAGGCAACAGCTGTAATGTAGCTTCATGTTCATACTTTTATTTAACTCAGTGTACCTGGTCTCTATACATGAGATGATGATTATTGCTATTATAAAGTTTTAATGACTATATAACATTTACCTATCTTTATTTTTATCATGCATTGTATCTACTGTATATAAGGCACAGTTCATATCTGTCTTTTTTATGTACCAACATATTCATATTTATTGTCGGTAAATAGCCCTTATAATGGCTAATGTTATTTGTAAAACACCCGACGGAAAATAAAGTTTTATCTTATCTTATCTTAACACACTAACAGGTAGGACCATATTTAGGTACTGCTGTCACTTGTAGGTTATTAAAATTCTAACTGTGAATAAAGATAGAGGCAAAGTCATAATTTTTACATATAACCAATTAAATAAATGCAATTTTATACAAAATACACCCATATACAGCATGAGCACGGCTGATGACAGCTTTGTGGTAATTTGGCACAGATTGGTATTTAATGCACACACAGGTCCATATCCTAATACAGGCTGCATGACTTGGAAGTGTGGTCATTGTCACACTTTGTCAACAGGTTTACCAAACTGGAAATGCCCATTATGCTGTTTCCTCAGTCCCTGGAACTGGTCTTACTATGTCCGCCCCTTGGGCGCACCCGCGAACAGGGGAGGTGAGGCCAGTCAAAGTAAGAATTCATCATGCCATGGATTACAAACTATCTACAGCTAGCATTTTCATTGAAACAGACACCATTTCCAATATGAACATATTTTTGTATGGGCATGAGTGGGAAAATTTTTTGCTGTCACACCCAGCAACCTGGGCCTCAAATTTAATTTTTTGTAGACTGACAGACTAATGCAAAACCTCATTTTCAACCTTAGCATGAAAAACTTACATGTGTTTCAGTTGTTTGTACTTGTTTCATATAGAGAAACACTATTTTCATTTTTCTGGGTAGAAAACTCCACAGGTTTTTAACTTTTTTTGTACTCTCCAGGTTCCACCGGGGTAAGTATGCCTATGCTGAGGTAACATGATAGGAGAGTGCAAATAAAATATGACACCTAGGAATGCCAGGGGCTGTATTTTCAAAAATGTTGCAACCAGATAGGTGGGTTTTGGCTTGATTGTGAAAAACAGTGTATGCTTTGAGCTCAAATGAATATTATCAGGGTATGTACACTTGTACCGGTGTCAGAGAATATTTGGGCCCCCCAAATGAATGGGGCCCCAAGGGCCCATTAATTCGCCGTCTAACGTTTGGGCCCCCCCCCCCCCCCCCTGCGAACATTTGGGCTCCCCAATAGAAATTGGAATAACTTAGTTTGGGCCCAGTACACTCTATATATACATCCTATATGTTATTTCGCAAACTTTAAAAGAATTTGCTTTTATTTTGTAAAACAAATAATTAAATACATTTGCAAGACTTAATGTTTGCCACTATACATGTATACACATGTATGTATTGGTGTATTTTACAAGTAATGTGGGTGCAAATACCTTGTAGGAATTATCTCACAATCTCTCCAAGTATATACCAAGTTGTTTTTTTTTTTATTTGTGCAAAACATATTTTAGCACAAATCTATGCCACATGTATAGATTCAGGTGTCTCCATTTCCCCCTGATTCCTTGTTATCTACATTTCTGGAGATACATACGCGACATATCTGGCTCTTGATATGAATGAAGAAATACAATAAAACACCAGATTTTTAAAAAAAAAAAAAAAAGCTATTTCATACTGGGAGGGCCTAAATATTCTGGAATGGAATCAGGGATGTGGGTTTTTAGCTGATTTCCTGTTTGTAAGCGTGTTTAAGTGGATATGAATGGGAGGGGCCCTTTGGATCCAGAATATTTGCGCCCCCTATTTGTTTGTGTCTTGATGTGGATGTAAATGGGGAGAAGGCCCTTTGGTTCCAGAATATTTGGGCCCCTTATTTTTAAGTAAATGCCTTGAAAGGGATATATATGGGGAGGGGAGCCCTTTGGTTCCAGAATATTTGGACCCCTATTTGTTTGTGTCTTTAAATGGATATAAATGAGGAGGGGGCTCAAATATTCTGAAACCAAAAGACCCCCTCCCCATTTATATCCACTGCAAGACATTTGCTCACAAATAGAAGCCCAAATATTCAAGATCCACTTCACGCATTTAGACAGAAAAAGGGGGCTCAATAGTCTAGAATCAAAGACCCTCTTTCCCATTTATATCCACCTCGAGGCACTTAGATACTGTTCAAGGGTCGTGGCCCAAACATATGAGAATCAAAAGCCACCCACCCCCTGCCCCTATCTACATCACTGGAAATTAAAAGTCATTTATAGTTATTTTACAGAAGTACATGTACATGTAGTTTGGGTTAGCTCAGCTATTCATGAAAATTATTTGTCCAATTATAACTTTTTTACTCAGATCCCAAACATACTTGCATCAAGTTAAATTTCCCATTTTCTATGAGAGAGTAAACTTAGGAGTGAGTCATATGGTCATAATTCCGCATCAATTATAATTCCGTTCACATGATTCAGGACTACATTTTACATTTGGCGCTGAATCTATTCTCATGCTGAGCTGACAAAACACTACGACCAGCACCTTCTACCTTTAGTCTAGTGTAACATGACCAATTTTGCTATTTTGCACTATTCACATCATCAATGTTACAACTGTAATTAAGATGTCTCATGAAGTGTGACAAAAATCAAATATGAAAAGGGGCCTAAACATTCCAGACTGTTTGGGCCCCTGGGGGCCTGAATATTTGGGCCCAGGGTCAAACTGTTCAGGGTCCCAAATATTCGAAATATTTCCTAATTCATGACCCTATTTTCTATTGTTTATTTGATTTTAAAAATTGTAACAAACACTTTTTAGTACAATACATGTATGTTTGTAATCCATGTAAAGAACTGCAAGGTGATAGCTCTGTTTGTTACGTTTTCACAGGTTGAATTACTGGCGTGAAACCTCATTTGATTTGATTTATTTCACAAAATCAATACATATAAAAACGGTGTGATTTACATAACAATAAAAGCATTGATTTTGCTGGGGTAGCCCCTAAAACTTACTGGTTTATTTCCAAGGGGGCCCCATAAAAAGTCTGCCTTTACAGTACATGGCAAATAACACTGATGTAAACATAGTTTCACAATAAGTTAATATATATATAAAAGGTATGCGTAAAACTCAGTGTACATGTGACTAAATGAAATTAAACTAAAATATACTAAAATACCTTAAAAACCGTAGCAGATATGCAGAATATATACATATACATGCATATACATATAAATATATATATATATATATATATATATATATATATATATATATATATATATATATATATATATATATATATACATACATACATACATATACATACATACACATACATACACACATACATACATACATACATACATACATACATTCATACACACAGACACAGATACATGCATATATATATATATACATATACATATAGATATCAATAAATTATGATAATGAAGATTTTGGACCCAAAAAAAAAAATGACATGTTGATGATCCAGATGGTAAGTATGCAATGGAATGGAGATGAGACTTGATGGTTCAGGTAAGCCCTTGAAATAAGTAGTTGTGATGAATGAGTTGAATAAGATGCTTATCCAGCTAGCTTCATTTAGCTTTAAATTGACAATTTAATGGGTAAATAAAGATAACTCATCTGTGGTGCTTTTTTGCAGTAAGAATTTTTTCACCTTTTGTTTGAATGTGGCCAGATGAAGTGTTGTTTTAATGTCCAAAGGGAGCGAGTTCCACTGTTTGGCACTTACATTATAAAAAGAAGCTGATTGGACAGATTTTACCTGTGGGAGAAAGAAATTTCTTTGGTTATTGCGTGTATTATGAGTATGGATCTGTGAGGTTCTAGTAAAAAACTGGTTAAGATAAGAAGGACAATTGTCGTTATATACTTTGTGCATATGAGTAAGACACAGCTGTTTTGCCCTGTTTTCAATGTTAAGTAGTCCTTCTGATGCCAGTTCAGATGCTCCCACATGTACCATTGGCCCCCATCCCTTTATGAAACGCAAGACTTTATTTTGTGTAATTTGAAGCTTTTTTTTGTACTGTTGTGGTAGGCCGTGGTACCAAGAGGAGATAGAATAGTCAAAGTGACAGCTGATCAGAGCAGAACATAATGTTTTCTTTACATGCTTATTCAAATTTCCGGCCTGTCGGTACAAAAATTTTAAGCGAGAGTTTGCTTTGTTTATGATATTACTGGCAGTTTTACTACCACTCAGACATTGGTCTAAATATACACCTAAATAGGAGACCTCTGGGGAAATGTGACCGCTGCCCGCACCGCACCATGATGCACAGCGTTGGACTAAGGGATCGTGTACAAATAAAAACCTTTCCAAAATTCCGAGAAACCATCGGAATGGAGGGAGGGGGGTAATGGCAAAATCGGAATTTCACCAATTTTTTGGAAAGCTTCAAAATTATCGATGTAATAATGTGGTAGCGGTAGCGGTCATTTTTAAAGACCAGCCTGATCATGCATGATCTGCATAACCTTTCCAATGCAACTTAATTTTCACGTATTGTTTTAATAAGGAGGTGTAGTTTTTGGAGGATACACCTAGCACGCCATCGGCGGTCATACTCGACATGTATCTGAACATCGTTTGTCGCCGTAGGCGGTTATACCTGCCAACACAGCACGCCGACCGTCGACAGCCTCCCACCGGCCCGTTATGTTTATTTACCGTCAAGCGTGTGCATTTTGTCGTAGACAAACTTCATTATTTACGGGTGGCTATTTCGATTTTGCGATAAAAAGAAATATACTTTTATTATATGGATAAAAATGAAACAACTACCCGTTTTACGTGACATTTTGAATGATAAAACTCCCAAAATTTACGCTAAAACTTAGTAACTTTGCCCCTTTGCCGCCACGATGTTTTGCGTCGTCCGCCATTGTTTTTCATACTGCTGCAATCCTGAGAATTTCGTCTCTAAATGTAACAAGCTCTCTTATTGGCTAAGAAATAAATATTCCTGGGGTATCCCTCCAAAAATCGCCCAGAATGAGAATCGAACCTCATTATAAATGCGCTGGGTCATTTCCTGGTTTCTCATTGGATGGATTTGGTCACGTGCAAGTCACCGTCCAATGAAACTCGTTGTTTGCCATGTGCTTGAGTCAAGTTCGATTTGTTGTGCAGGTGAACATGTCGCATTCACGCAAAGATTATAGGACCAAGATGCGAAATTTTGACATCATACTTTTGCAAAACGACTTCGATGGAACAGATCTAGACACAGATAAAGGCAGGAATGAAAATTCCATATGCAAGGCAAGGAAAATACGCAGATTCCGTCACTGCACAATGACGAAGATAAGCCTGATTGAGAGTTGCGTAAACACGGTGTGTTGTCGATCGCTGTCTCAGATACGTCACGGCACGATGTTTTTATCCAAAGTTTGTTGCGTTAATTTGATTAAAATGTCTGAAAGGATAAAAATCTGTATAAAAGAACAAATGAGGAATGAAATTTATGACCGAAGGTCTGGAAAAATATACGCACATGACGGAAAACCATGCCCGGACTCATGCCTGTTCACACTCGCTTGTGTTGCACGGCTCGTGACCGTGTTTGTTGGTAAAAAAAAAAAAAAGGTGACCAGACGCTTGACATCCCATAAAGCATAAAAAAAATTTAGGGGGTAAATTGAAATAAAAATTGCACAGAATTATACCTCATGTAATTTCTGACCGTCTTTGTGTTGATCACTAGGATCGAATCGCAAAACTCACAGAGCCCAGGCACGTTCAATCCAGCATGTCCTCTCTTGCGCAAGCGATTAGAGGACTGCCCGGTGGCACACTGTGTGCGATACCAGATACTGGCATAGTGCTAGGAGTTAAAAGAATATATTAAAGTGACACATACCTGTTGTTTTTCCATTATATGGGTGAAAGAATGTATGGGTTGAGATGTATGTCTGCAGCAGCTGACATGTTGGTTTTCCAAACATTTGGTGATATTGGAATGGGCATGGAGGGAGGGGGTTAATCAGATTCCATTGTTTTTTTGGAATTTTGGAAAGGTTTTTATTTGTACACGATTCCTAACCCGGTGGCCCTCTGGATTTCTTTAAAAAGCCAAAAATGAAAAAAGCAGAAAAAAAACACGACTGTTTCGCTGTCATAACCGGGCCCCAGGGGCGTCGCATAATCATAATCGGTAACGATCCCCTCGTCCCTTAGGTCCAAGGAACCAAACCCATTGTTATTTTTGGCGATTTCTATTTGGGTTAGAAATATTGCTAACAATAACAATGGGTTGGGTTCCTTCAGCTACCCGTCCCTGTCGTCTGTGCCTGTGACAAGCCAGGCTGCCAAAGTTTTGCCTTAAATTAATACTATATATATATTAGCCCTTATCAATGGCTTATCACAAGTTTTGCCCTGTGTTCATGACCTGGAGTGATTACCTTTCCTTCACGGTCTTATCAAGATAAACCTGCTTCCAGTATTGCTGACCAACTTGATTTCCACACTGTCCGATCTGCACGACCACGGAGGACATTATTTTCCTAAGGAACAAACTTTGTGAGTTCACTTTCCTCACCCCGAAGCTGTGAAGTGCCTGTTAGAAGTGCCTGCGGCCCGGAGAAACTCACGAACAAATACCCGTATGAGGGAAAGGGAGCGGTCTTTATTTTGTTGTCTGGCAATAAAATATAATCTGCGCAGATGCTCCGAAAGGGTTATTGTATTTTTTTTTTTTTTTTCTATTTTTTTTAACGAATTCAATATATATTGTAAGTCAGTTTTCTGAACCTGACTGTAGTACTAGTGTGATTTTCGCCGACATACATATTTAAATACATACTTTAAAATAGAAAAGAAGATTTGCTTCACAGCAAATCCGTCTGGGTGACTTCAAAATGAGAAGTTTGAAATGCTACGGTTTGACATTATTCAACATAATCTATTTTTTTTGTATGAGCCTAATTTGCATAAATGAAAATGTTACAACTTTAGTTCTTGATTCAGTGGTACCACTATCTATAATAGTTTTGAAGCTATTCAAGATTTTAATTTTGTGTATTTGCCTAATTTGCATATATTAAAAGCCTACAATTTTGGTTTATGGTTCACTGGATGCGGCTATGTCACATACCTACAAATTAAAGTTAGAATGACACCTTCATGTATTATAGCTTTGAAACTATTCAATATTTAAATTTTGCATATTCACGTAATTTGCATAAATTATAATCCTTCAACTTTAGTTCATGGTTTATTGGATGCGGCTTTGGTCAGGACAACCTAATGAAAATAACTGTATAAGCTCACAGAAACTGCGTACATAATGGATATTAAAAAGAAATTTACTTATGAAAATTGCTTAACTGAGGCCATTCCTTCTAACAAAAGAAAAATATACATATAAGTGCTCATACTTTGAAAATTGAAGCCGAGGGATATCCAAGGCCTATAAGTATAACTCCAGCTGAACAACGGAAGTGCAAAACATGCAACCCAGATGAGATAGCAAACGTAATCCAGTTTATAATCGACTGTGTCCATTAGTGGGAACTCAGAAATTGTTTTCAGATTTATCATGTATTTCTGTGGATTTATAACAACGCACTTAATAAAGTGGGGAAAAAATTATCATGACTTTGGGTCATGATACCACTGCAGCTTGAGACTCAATCTTATCCTTTGTAAATAGTGCATTTGAGATGCCGCGTCATTACTGTAATGGGTCATTCGGAAACTACAAGGTCGGAGCACGCGTCTATAGTTTGTAGTTAGCTCCTATGTATAGTATGCGCAAGATAATTGCTGTGTATCCCCATGTTGGGGAACGTTTAATGCCTCTGTGTTTGTATTTGTGTTTGTGACCAAACCCTAAGTGTCAATAAAACTTATTTTCTTCATGTCGCTGAGGTGAAAAACTTATATACATGGTCCATGCATCGAACATCCTTGCAAATGGTATCGGATATTCTCATGGCCTTCTTGAAGCGGATATAATGACAAGAGCTTTCTGTAATAATTTTTAGGCTCCTTTTTTGCCTGCAGTTCCGATGGGGTCTTTGAGGCAGGCCTATAGACAACGTCTATGCTGACTTCCTCCCCTTTTAATAGAATGCACATGTACATGGTTCTGAATTATTCTTGTTGACAGGCAAGACCCAGTAAATTATACAACAGTTAAATCCTTGTGGAATGTGCACCCCAGAAATTTGATTTGGATCTCAGATTAGTCATTATGACTCAGATACTTATATTCCCTCAAGTAATACCAAGATGTTACATTTAAAGATATTTCACATGAATCTTTTTTTCCTTTCAGCAGTGCTGCAGTTCCGGACCCCTGTATGAATTGAAACTTAAACTTGAAAAGAAAAGAAAAAAAACGCCTTAAAAAAATCAACTAAAATTCATTAAGAAAATGAAATAAGTGAGGTGCTCATATTTAATCAATCAATTGCCACAGGGTTTTTTCCGGATAAATTGAAAATAGCTAAAGTTAACCCTTTATTCCAAAAAAAAAGATGATCCACATCTGTTTGCTAATTATAGACATATTTCCCTTCTTCCAAGTTTTTTTCTAAAATCTGTGAAAAATCATGTTTAATAAACTAAATGAACACTTCAAGAACATCAATCATATTACTGCCACCTATTTGACTTTAGGGAATAAGACTCTACCGAACTTGTTTCCATTGAACTAATCGACATGGTATTAAGTAGTTCGGACAGACAAGAAATTCCAATTTGTGTATTCATGGATTTAACAAAAGACTTTGATACATTAGATCATAAGATATTAAGTCATAAATTGTACTGGTACTGCATTAGATTTACTAAGAATTATTTATACAACCACAAGCAACACGTTGAAATGGGCGACACCCAATCAACTTTATTAAAAGTTACCACTGCTGATCCTCATTGCTCGATTTTAGGTACTCTGTTTTTCATTATCTATATAAATGATCTACCAGTTGCATCTAACCCTTTTAAACCATTGATATATGCTGACGACACTACTTTAGTTAGTACTCTGCAAGCTGTATGTGAGTGTGACATCACTCGGAATCTTACTTTGAATATTAATGCTGAATTACATAACATAAGTAAATGGATGAAATATAATATGCTGCCTTTAAACGAAAAGAAAACCAATTTTATTATTTTCCATAATCCACAAAGAGAAGTATCAGTCCCTGAAATACGAATAAACAACACCAGAATTGAACGTGTAAGTAATTTTAATTTTTCAGTTTGTAAATTGACGGACATTTAAACTGGAACAGTCACATTGACAAAATATCATCGAAGCTATCAAAGTCAGTTGGTGTTATAAACAAACTAAACGATCATCTTTCTTGTGTAACATCTTGCAAATAATACACTCTCTTGTGCTGCCTTACTTAGTATGGATTATTACTTTAATGCACATACAGAACCAATTTTGAAAGCACTAAACCCACTTAAGGTAAAAGATATATTTCTTAGTCAGAAACTGATAATTTATTTCAAATATGTCAACAACCACTTACCTGAATACTTTTAATCTTTCATAATAATTGTGGCATTTGAAATCAATAATCATAATACAAGAAATAGAAACAGCTCATTTAAAGAAAGAACAAACTTTGTAACCACTGGAGACTATCAGAGATATGTAATTATAAGTACTTTAAATGCCACCCCTGATCATATGATTAATAAAGTTCGTACTCACAGTATGCTATATTCGAAAAAATATCTCCTTGATAAATATCAGATTGCTTGTTCTATTCCAATTTGCTACATTTGTAATGTTCTGTGATCATGTACCTCTTTATAGACAGCCTCCAAATAAGATAAAATAAAATTGTATCAATGTCGATTAACGTAAATTACAGTCAATGTATATATGAGTGTAAGGTTGAAAGAATTTACGTTTTTCTTTACACCACTTACGAAGTACTTCTAATTTTCCCTTTTTCTTACAGTTAATATATTGAATTCATGTTATTTAGTATTTGGGTGGCTCTCATGGTAGCGTCTGTCTGGGGCCTTTATGGGATTGTCCCGACCAAGGAACATATACTTAAAAATTTATATTTCATAATTATTGTATGGTCGAATAAAGTACTCTTGAGTCTAGAGAATAGTACAGCATACAAACATAAGTACATTATACCGAATATTACAGAAAAAGAGAAATATTCAATATAAGACATTGTACTTGTTATATTTCCGTCTTTTTGTCCAGAACTTCCTGGGATTCGTTACCCTATTCCGCAGTCCGAACTCTTTACACACCATAAGCTGTTTTTCTTAATATTTTTCTTAAGTGAGCTGCTCTAGTATGGAAATATAATGTACTTTTCGAAGTTTAAATTACCTCAAAATAGACCAAATGCACCAGATGATCGATATTGTTGAATATTATGACTATTTTTGTTTGCTTTTTATCTTGTAAAGTCAAGAGCCATTTCTGTAACGTACACAAGCCCCCCACCCCCATCCCCCAAAAAACCAAAATTTAAAAAGGAAATACAAATTGATTACAAATTGTCATAAAGCATAAAGGTGTTCTTTTCAGTATAACGCTGACTGTTTGTGATAAATAGCATACTACTTTGGAATAACAGCAAGGAAAAAAAAAGGAAGAAGAAGGAAAAAAACATGGCTGTACACATATTATGCTTTTGTTCTATGGGAATTGATTTGTTTATCATTGGGGGTGTTTATGTATGTGTGCCCGTAGGTGTGTGTGCGTGTGTGTGTGTGTGTGTGTGTGTGTGTGTGTGTGTGTGTGTGTGTACTGTGTGTGTTTTTTTTCGGGGGGTGGCAGAAAGAGAGAGACTTGGTGTGGGTGTGGGTGTGGGTGTGGAAGATAGCCAACAAAACACAACGAATCCATCATGAAACTGGTACAAATGGTTACTGATTATGTTTTATTTTTAAATATAGTGATTCAGAGTTGCTAACATTCAAATGTCATTTCAGGGACATTAAAGTGAGAACACCAGGGACAGAGCATAATTTTACTAAGAATATAATTATGAGAAAATAATCAGTTTCAATGCGAGAAAAACACCGCAAATTGATCGAAATATCTGCTAATTTCAGAGACTGTTTCTGATGATGAGGGGCAGGTGGCTTCTCTGGTGATTACAATCAACAAATAACAGACATGCTGTGGATATCGACCAGCAAAACCAATGTCAACCCCCGCCTTTGCCATGAATTTTCCTTGGACAGTGGCACGCGACGGTGACGCATCATGCGCACACAAGAAGTTAATATCAACTGGCCAGCTTCATCACGTGACAGCAAAGCCTCACGCGACAGGAATTATCCAATCATAAACTGCTTATTCTCATATTATTTAATAGCATCTGATATAACACAGTGACTCTTCTTTTTGTTCTACGTACCACACTGAATTATCATTATGAAATACTTCGGGGTTTCATTTATTTATTTATTTTATTTATTTAGTTTTTTTTTTATTTATTTACTTATTTATGTTTGAGGGGGTTGTTTTGTTTTGTTTTTCTAATGATTAATAACCCAGGCCTATTTGATTGTAACTTAGAGCAGTACAATCTGCACACATATGCCCCCCCCCCCCCCCAGTTGTAAATTCTGCAGTGTAGGGAGTACGTAAGCAAACAAGAACGGCATAAATAAACGTAAAAACAACAGGTGAAAACAGGCCTATTGAAGCCAAATACGCGGCATGCATATCAATCTCCCACCACAACTGCATACCTGTGTGCCTAGTCTAGTTTAGCGAGATATGAGCCGGTACCTGTGGGGACATTTTGATTGATTGATTAATTGATTGATTGATTGATTGATTGATTGATTGATTTAATTTGTTCTTTAGCCAAGGTCACTGGAAAATTGTGATAACACTGATCTTCCGCCAGGCACTGAATGGTACATGATAAAAGAAAAACAATGACACAGATGAACACAATAATAAATAATATTAAGTAAAAAAAAATAGAAATTATATTAAAATTAAACACATGAAAAATAGAAATAATAGTAAAATTAAACACATGATTAAATAAACTATACAGTAGACAAAAGTATGACATCACAAAGTATACTAAAATAGCACCTGGAAGAATAATAGTAGGAATGAAGCAGCATCAAACAGGTCCCCAAGAGTAAAGACAATTACGAAGATGTAATTTGAGCATGACATTGTCTTGTGAAAAAAGAAAGAGTCAGTGGGTAGTGTCCTAATAGTGTGAGGAATATAGTTCCACACTGCTGCACCCCGAAAACAGATAGGCCTAGTATTCATTCCGTAGTTTGTGCGAGCATTGGGGATAAGTAGGGACCTGGTTGATGCTGATTTAGTGACATGACCATGTACTCTATTAACGAAAGTAAATTTATCACCGGTGTAGCTGGGGCAGGAAATTATGAGTTGCTCGAAACACACACATGTACCCATATGAAACACACGCCGTTCCTGAAGGGGCCGCAAGCCGCCCTTCGTCATCGATGTCCTGACAAGCGGGATATTACTTATATTTTGGAAATAAAGAATACTTATAAGGCAGCGGGAAAATGTTCGAATATATGGCTCGGAAAGTACTAGATGAATACCAGTTTGGCATTTGTAAATTTACATTTCTCAGGGGAAAAAAACGCCAATTTTGTGAGAAATGAGTATATAATAGTAAAACTAACCTAGTAGAGAATACTGCTGCCCAGGATGGCCGTGTACATACCTGGCCGGGACGAGGAGTGATCCGGCCAGGCATGAACGAGGCCTTCCTGGGCATCAGCATTCTCTACTAGGTTATTTTTACTTTTATCCAGTAATTATAGCTGTATTAGGCTCAAAATAAGAAAGAAAACACATATATAACAATGATATATTTATTTTCAAAGAAGTAACATGCTCTATTTCTAGCGCGTAACTGAATAGTAAATGTGGTGATGCGGCACTTGATGACGTAGTAAGTCCAAGGCAATTAATGGAATTCTAGGAAAAATATCTTCTACCAGGCATTGACCTTTGACCTTGCTCATGAAAGTAGTACCGGGAGAACTAGGATGATATGGATTGGGTTATTCCCCACTATGTATTTTCCCGTTTTTGAGGCTAGTACAGCTATAATTACTGGATAAAGCCTTGTCTGTGACATCGATGTGACCCGCACGTTCCCCGTGATCGCCACGCGTCAAACCCGTGCTTTGTGGCGAGAAATGAATGTGCAAGAGGCGTATTTGTCAAGGGGATGTCTATATATTTGAAGTATATTGCATTAATAATTTTTTTTATTTGACTTATTTTTAATTTTAAAGAAAGTACAAGCTATGAGTGTAGGGGGTATACCCAGGACGAGGGGCTCACAACAGCTGTCAGAGAGTGGATGGTGGGCCCATTGCCTTTTCATTAATTTAATATACCATGCAGTATGTCACACACGTGATAACCTCATTAAAGTGTGTGTGTCAGTACACACTTTTCTGTTTTTCTAGGAATTCTTTCTTTCTTTCTTTCTTTCTTTCTTTCTTCTTTCTTTCTTTCTTTCTTTACAGGCAAATTTGTCCGACATTTCATTTGAAAAGTATAACACGTTGAAACTCCAAACTTGGCACAATTATACTTCTATAGATAAAGTCTGGCCTTTGATTGATTGATTGATTGATTGATTTTATTTGACGAATCAACATACAAATAATAAAAGAACACAGTGTACACTAAAACAGTACAATAACTGAAATGTGTAAACATAGGAGAATTACATAAACTAAAATTGTACCTCACAATAAAATAATATACATCAAACTGAAATATACAAATGTATGTTGAATTCGCCAGGATTGCCCAATAAAGTCAGTATTTCAGACTTATTTCCATTGGGGTCCCTTTGAATATGATGAGTGATGAATTCATGAGAGGAGATAGTATATCAATAAAATAAATTAAATAACTAATATAGATATAATACACAATGTAACTAAAAATATATCCATCTTTATACATGTATATATAGAAATTTAAATTAAAATATGTTTTTATAATGAGAGGTCATGCTTTTCAAAATTATGCAAATGAGGGCTAGTTAAAGTTTTAAATCTTCAATATGTTATATAGTATACAGTCCATTCCACCTAACCTGAGCTCTGGGGGCCGTCTCATTAGTTGTGACCACAGTGCTGATGGGTCAAACAGCCTATCACTGACCTCTTTGCCCTGCCGCTCAACCCGGCTGCTTTAATTAGTGGTGTTTGTAAACAGGTCCACATGGGTGCTGCTGTAGACATTTATATGGGTTTTATTTTCACTTTTGTAGCGTCAAATAATTGGATTTTTTACAAAATAATCCGACTAAAGGGACACCATTTTACTGTGGAGCTGGCCCTGCTATGTGTCTGCCACCCCACCAAACACACATGACCAGTGACAGTGAATGATTGGTATCAAATGGCCAGCTTATTCCAAAGTCCTGGCAAGTGTAACCACATTAAAATAAACCCTACCCTTTCCTCCTTAAGTTTATGTGTATTTTATTACCCCCAATAGATTTCACTCATAATCCACAGCCTTCATCAACATTGTAAGACCTGTGGGACATTTTTACAGGGGTGTCACATCTCAATTAAACTGCAAACAAGCCATAATCCTGGTATATATTTTACAAGATGTGACATCAAAATGACCCTTTGAAAATGCGGCATCCCTGGACTCATTCAGGACAGAAGTCTTCATTTACTGTCAGTAAAATTTGTATCAAAGGGATATACTGAGTATTCTTATCTTTTAAATGAGGGGGTTCTGATTTAAAATTTCTGACAATCATAATAGAATGTAATATCTGCTCATGATTTGTGATATTCTGACCTTTTTTATTTGTTTCACACATTGTATTAGCAATGAAATTTGAGCATATCCTTTGGGTTCATCACTGAATGAGTTAATTTTGTCATATAAACATTGGCTGCATTGATTGAATGGCTATGTCTGTTTGGTAATTTAATTATAAGTTAATGTTATCTTTCTGGACACCAGTCAGTTCAGTGGTTCTTAAAGAAAACATTTTGGGCTACATTGTTTATATACAATTACACAGTCCAGGAAATGCTCAAGATCCCTACTCATGCATTCTATCATTAAAGTGTGTGTGTGTCAACACACACTTTTCTTTCTTTCTTTCTTTCTTTCTTTCTTTCTTTCTTTCTTTCTTTCTTTCTTTCTTTCTTTCTTTGTGTCTGTCTGTCTCTCTCCCTCCCTCCCTCCCTCCCTCCCTCTTTCTTTCTTTCTTTCTTTCTGAATTTGAAATTTTCAATCTTGAATATCTTCAACAGTAAAATAGATATGTCATTCCAACTTCTACTAGGGGGTTGTTGACCATTGCCACCTAATGAATTAAAAATAAAAGCTGTAGCAATTTAAATTATGTAAAAAAAAGCACCATTAGAAATTTTAAATCTTGAATGACTTCAAAGCTATAATAGATAGAGATGCCATTCCAACTTCTACTCCTGTTTTATGGAAAAGTTGTACATTGCCATACCAATATGCTTTGAAGACACACACACTGATTTGCTATGCAGCAAATCATCTTTCCTAGTTCTTTCTTTCTTCTTTCTTTCTTTCTTTCTTTCTTTCTTTCTTTCTTTCTTTCTTTCTTTCTTTCTTTCTTTCTTTCTGTCTTTCTTTCTTTCTTTCTTTCTTTCTTTCTTTACAGGCAAATTTGTCCGACATTTCATTTGAAAAGTATAACACGTAGAAACTCCAAACTTGGCACAATTATACTTCTATAGATAAAGTCTGGCCTTTTTATGATGAGAGGTCATGCTTTTCAAAATTATGCAAATGAGGGCTAATTAAAGTTTTAAATCTTCAATATGTTATATACTATACAGTGCATTCCACCTAACGTGAGCTCTGGGGGCCGTCTCATTAGTGTGACCACAGTTCTAGTGGGCCAAACAGCCTATCACTGACCTCTTTGCCCTGCCACTCAACCCGGCTGCTATAATTAGTGGTGTTTGTAAACAGGTCCACATGGGTGCTGCTGTAGACATTTATATGGGTTTTATTTTCACTATTGTAGCGTCAAATAATTGGATTTTTTACAAAATAATCCGACTAAAGGGACACCATTTTACTGTGGAGCTGGCCCTGCTATGTGTCTGCCACCCCACCAAACACACATGACCAGTGACAGTGAATGATTGGTATCAAATGGCCAGCTTATTCCAAAGTCCTGGCAAGTGTAACCACATCAAAATAAACCCTACCCTTTCCTCCTTAAGTTTATGTGTATTTTATTACCCCCAATAGATTTCACTCATAATCCACAGCCTTCATCAACATTGTAAGACCTGTGGGACATTTTTACAGGGGTGTCACATCTCAATTAAACTGCAAACAAGCCATAATCCTGGTATATATTTTACAAGATGTGACATCAAAATGACCCTTTGAAAATGCGGCATCCCTGGACTCATTCAGGACAGAAGTCTTCATTTACTGTCAGTAAAATTTGTATCAGAGGGATATACTGAGTATTCTTATCTTTTAAATGAGGGGGTTCTGATTTAAAATTTCTGACAATCATAATAGAATATAATATCTGCTCATGATTTGTGATATTCTGACCTTTTTTATTTGTTTCACACATTGTATTAGCAATGAAATTTGAGCATATCCTTTGGGTTCATCACTGAATGAGTTAATTTTGTCATATAAACATTGGCTGCATTGATTGAATGGCTATGTCTGTTTGGTAATTTAATTATAAGTTAATGTTATCTTTCTGGACACCAGTCAGTTCAGTGGTTCTTAAAGAAAACATTTTGGGCTACATTGTTTATATACAATTACACAGTCCAGGAAATGCTCAAGATCCCTACTCATGCATTCTATCATTAAAGTGTGTGTGTGTCAACACATACTTTTCTTTCTTTCTTTCTTTCTTTCTTTCTTTCTTTCTTTTTTTCTTTCTTTCTTTGTGTCTGTCTGTCTGTCTTTCTGTCTGTCTGTCTGTCTGTCTGTCTGTCTGTCTGTCTGTCTTTCTTTCTTTCTTTTCTTTCTTTCTGAATTTGAAATTTTCAATCTTGAATATCTTCAACAGTAAAATAGATATGTCATTCCAACTTCTGCTAGGGGGTTGTTGACCATTGGCACCTAATCACCTAATGAATTAAAAATAAAAGTTGTAGCAATTTAAATTATGTAAAAAAGCACCATTAGAAATTTAAAATCTTCAATAACTTCAAAGCTATAATAGACAGAGATGCCATTCCAACTTCTACTCCTGTTTTATGGAAAAGTTGTACATTGCCATACTAATATGCTTTGAAGACACACACACTGATTTGCTATGCAGCAAATCATCTTTCCTAGTTCTTTCTTTCTTTCTTTCTTTCTTTACAGGCAAATTTGTCCGATATTTCATTTGAAAAGTATTATATGTAGAAACTCCAAACTTGGCACAGTTATACTTCTATGGATAAAGTCTGGCCTTTTTATAATGAGAGGTCATGATTTTCAAAATTATGCAAATGAGGGCTAATTAAAATTTTAAATCTTCAATATCTTATATACTATAGTAGATGTGGTTCCGAGTGTATAGGAGTTCGATCATTGCAAGGTAAAGGTCATCTCAAATGTCAAGGTCATGTCAAGGTCAAAGGTCATGTCAAAATCAAAGGTCAATTTTAAGCTAAAATGTCATTTTTGAGGTCAAGGTTCACTCCAGGTAGAGGTCATCTCAAGGTCAAAGGTCATTTCAAGGTCACAGGCCACTTTCGACGGTGGCTTTTTTCTAGCCATAACTTGGTCAATTCTTATCCAATTTTGATCATGTTAGGCTCAAATTGTAGCTATTGTAACACTGCACATTTTTGAAATTTACATGTGACCTCTGAAATTCAAGGGTCACGGTCATGTGGACCTTTGAAAGTTTCATGCAGTCATAACTTGGCCAATCTCCATCCAATTCTAATCATGTTGGACTCAAGCTGTAGGTATTGCCACACTGGACATTTTTGTAAAACATGTAACCTCAAAAAGGCAAAGGCCAAGGTCATTTGGCCCCTCAAAAGTTTCATCTTGCCATAGCTTGGTCAATTTTACTCCGATTTGGTTCATGCTGGGCTTAAATTGTGGGTATTGTAACACTGTGCAATTTACATGTGACCTGTAAAAGTCAAAGTTCAAGGTCAATTGGACTTTGAAATTTGCATCCAGCCATAAGCTTAATGTGATGTGATGTACCAATGGATAAAAGTTGTAGCATTTAATATTTACAACTTTTGAAAGCACACAGACAGATTTGCTTTCAAGCAAATTTTCTTTTCCAGTTTCTTTCTTTCTTTCTTTCTTTCTTTCTTTCTTTCTTTCTTTCTTTCTTTCTTTCTTTCTTTCTTTCTTTCTTTCTTTCTTCTTTACCAGCAAATTCGCCGACACTTTTCTCGGACACTATTATACATAGAAACTCCAAACTTGGCATGATTGTACCTCCATACAAGGAGTTTGGCCGTTTAATACACAGAAATGAAGATGTTTAAAATTATGCAAATTAGGGGCATTTGAAATTTTAAATCTTGAATAACTTCAAATCTATAATAGATAGAGATGCCATTCCAACTTCTCTTCCTGTGTTATGGAATAGTTGTGCATTGCCATACTAATATGCTTTGAAGACACACACACTGATTTGCTGTGCAGCAAATCTTCTTTCCTAGTTGGTCCTTGTTTTTTGTTACAACAGGTTTATTTTCTGATGAAAGGCTTTATTCCCTTATTCAATAAGGGAAGCCTCTAGTATCAGCTCCTGGTTAAATATTTTATCGTTAAATGCAAAGCGAGTGGAGCGCGCTCCAGTCTTTTGTTGTACATCAATGTTCACACTATACATTACATCACTGTCTTTCCATAACAAATCCAGTCTATTTTCAAAGCCTTTCAATGATTTAGCACTTAAAACTTTGTCAGGCAGATAATTCCACTGATCAGTGATTCTTAGCCCAAAAGAAAACTTTCTAATATTTATTTTGCATTTCTGTTTACATATATATTATAACTGTGACCTCTCAGGGAAGATTCACGCAAGGGGATAAGACCATCAGTAACTACTGGGTCAAACAAACATTTCATAATTTTGATGGTTTCAATCATATCTCTCCTACATCTCCTATATGATAAGGTTGGCAACAGTTACTGCAGTTTCCTCAATCTTTCTTCAAAGGTCAAATTAAAACACACACACACACACACACACACACACACACACACACACACACACACACACACACACACACACAAAGTAAAGGCTTTGTAGCCCTTCTTTGTATATTTTCTACGGCCGTAATATACTTTTGAGTGGGGATGCCACACAGTATTTACGGTATTCTAAATGGGGTCTAACTAAAGCCTTGTACAAAAGTAGAAAGCTTTTTGGTCCAAATTTTCCATAGTTTTTCGCATCACTCACATGTTAGAATTGGCTTTATTTACTTTACTTGAGATATGTTTTCCAAATGATAATTTACTGTCTATAATAACTCCTATATAAGTCTTTTTCCTCTTCAGATGCTTTGAGTTTATGTCCTTCAATGGTATAAACCATGATGGATTACACGAAATCAGATTAAATGCTGTAATGAAATGTTCTGCGTAGAAACAGTAATCTAAAAGAATTCATTGAGTATATTCCAATATTGTATTGGATGTGAGGATTAATCTGCGTTGCGAAATTATATACTAGGTCAGGCGGATGGGAGGGGGGGGGGTGTGTGCTTCGGATCCTTGGTCACCCCGCCCCAGCCTCCATTTTTTTTTTTTTTTAAATTGCTTTCCTCCTAAAATGAATGGTGATTAAAGTCAATTAATGTGATCCTGGACAATAAAGAAAATTGGCATTCCACTCAAAGAATCTTATTTATTCTTGTTTTATGCATGTGCATGACTTTAACTTAAGTGCCAGGAAATGCAATTTTCACACTCAAAATGACTAAAATCCTGGAGCTCACGGGCCCTGGTCCCCTGTCGGAGTACCGTCCCAAACCCCAGCTTGGGGCCTGCCGGCACCCACACCCCTGGCCACAATTATTTCAGCACCCCCTAAAAATCCTGGATCCCCACCTGGACTACAACTACTGTGGCTCTCCTCTTGTCTGCAGCGCTCCTGCATCTGACAGGTGATCTTTATTAAAAGACAGGATAAATGAATGAATGAATGAATGAATGAATGAATAAAATAAAATAAAATAAAATAAATAAGTAAGTAAGTAAGTAAGTAAAATAAATAAATAAACAAATAAATAAATAAATAAATAAATAAATAAATAAATAAATAGGATCTGCTGTCATGCTTGCCAGAGCCTGGGCATATAATCCCCATATTACGTGCAATGCTCACTCCCTGTCAGGCGGTGATAACGGGTAGTTATATGAATACACGCGTGCTATATTTTGCTGTGAGGAAGAGGGAAAACTTTGACGTACATGTGTGTTTACTTTCAGAGGTTTTCAGCTAGTTGTGCATCCCACACTTAAGGAACTGAAAGCGGAACGCCAGGAACCGTGGTATAGTTTGTGCATTGATCAATCTCATTTGGTGGTCTACCAGTGGAAGAGTGAGGAGTTGGTTCTGATTCAATCATGTTCGAGGCGGCCGTTGGCAAGTTCGCAAAATCAGTGGGCAAGGAGTCGTTGGTGCCCGTTCCCAGTTTAGACGAAGCGAGCAAGTGCAGACCTTTACATGTTGTGGCGAAGAAAAATCGAAGATGGTTCTGGCAAAGTGCCAAGTACACCCCTTCTGCATATGAACTTCATCAGATATTGACGAAACCTGATGACATAACTGCACAGGTATGACACAGGCCGTGGCGCATGATGAAGCCATGACGTGATTCGTGAATCAGTAGTGTAGTGATTTGTGTATTGTCACAGGGAGGAAACCACCATTACAATAATATTTACTATATATTTTCATATTACCATAAAGGCGTAGAACTTTTGTTGCGTCACTTTTTAAAACAAAGTATGCGGTTGGTGTTGTGCAGACACCTTCCATTGAAAACATGTGCAAGATAAAAAAAATCGGACTCTGTGCAAGTTATGCCAGTGTTTACCTGTCATAGGCAGGAAACACGTCCTCCGAGCAGGGCTTGCCAGCTTTATGTCACTGTATGAATACCGGTATGGGATTCGTCCTCTGTCTATAAAATTCATCATGGCAAAAATATCTGTCAAACCAAACACCAACAGACTGATAACTTCATGTAATAGTCTAACTGAAACAGTAGGCTTTTTACAGGTAAATGGCCCCCCAAGGGTGTGAGTGAGCACAAGACAACCAAGACCTACTTAGTATGGTAGCCCGCACCTGATTGGCCGCATACTATATGATAAAACATAAGTAAAGCTGTGATGGGGACTGAAACCCATAAAGGCTTATATGCCTGCTCAAAATCACATGATTAAAACGTAATTTACAGTGATACTGGACATTAGGTAGTATAGTTACGAGATCAAATTTCTGATGGATCTTCAGAGATTTCACAAACAGATGTGGGTATATATGATTGATGAAAAAAGACTTGGCGAGGGTTGAACTCCCTATAATGCCCGCTGTTGATAGTCTGACCGGTTTTGCCAGTAGAGTGGCTCTTAGGGCTGATGATAATGGCTGTGACGCTGTACATCTGAAGACCTAAACAGTTTGAGTTACACCTCATATATTACGGTATAAACAGTCAATGTCTTGAATGGCTCACAATGATAACGCCATATTTTTAACCAGTCACTTGTACATGTATGGCGACAAGTGATGTAGGAAGGTGCTGGTCGCACGTATGTGATTAGGTAAGTTCTCCTGGGGAAGGAGAAATACCTGTTTAGATGTGATAGGAACTTATAGTAGTGAATTATTTTTTACAATATTTTGCAATTAAGTTGAAATGAAGTATTAAGACAAGGGAGAAAGAAGCCGAACATTGTGTTGTCTTATCTAGTCCATTGTATTCTTTTGTTTTTTTGAGGAATACAGATGAAATAGAATTTAGAGAAAGGGGAGAGGGAAACACAACATTGTGTTGTCTTTTCTCGACTCCGTTCATTCAAATGGAATATTGTCAGAAATACTTTTAAATGTGGATTATATGAAAATGCAGATGGGGTACCACCAGTGTGTCCCATTTGTTCTTTGCTGCAGTCAATCAAAGAGAGAAAGGGTTCTCTCTTCAGCACATTCTGTATTTGGTGCTATAGGAAAGTGAGTATAGAACCTATAAAAATTAAGCATAACACAAAGCGAGTATGTTTACTTTCCCATAGCATTGACACCGAATGGTTCCATAATGCAAAGCTGGTGGATCGATATATATATATATATATATATATATATATATATATATGATATTGGGCTGGAAGCTACATAACATGTCAAAACAGTTATAGTTTCTGTAAAAGACAGTCTTAGGTGGTCTTGATCCACAAATTCTCATTTGTAACATATAATGGACTAAATACTAGTCACTGGTCCCATGTCAACAGAATCTGATTTAATGCAGTCAAACCTCACTACAATGACTCCATTTCTTCCCTGAAATTGTATCAAATAACTCAATATGTCAGATAAATGAATCACATAACATAGAAAAATTATGCAAATTATGGCCAATTCCATTGAAAATCGAAATCTGCCATGTCTTCAAAACTGTTGTAGATAGAGGTGCCATTCCCAGTTCAACATGTAACAGGTTTGTGTCATGGGCAACTCATATGGCAAATGAGAAACACGAGACAAAGCCAGAAAAGCAGGCATGCTAGCTGTAGTGTTTTCTTGTGCGACGCGTTTCGCGCTCCGTTGGGCTCATCAGGCACACTCTACAACTGTATAAGTTCTAACGGAAAAGCTGACGTATGGTTTCTTTTATACAGTTGGTAACTTTGCTAGACACACTGGTCAATGTCAACTATCATGACGTCACAGTCATGATGACTGCACTTAGTTTGAACTGGTTGTTCGGGGTCTGCCTAGTGGCACTACGTCAAACAGACTGTAGATTCGTGCTACATGTGCCCAAGTTCAAAGTACAAACTGGACCTCAGAAAAACATTTTCTGGGGCCTTTCAGGAGAAAGATTCCCTTCACTGTTGAAATGGTTTGTCTATATAGATAGATAGACACTCAGATAGATAGACAGACAGAAAGACAGACAGACAGACAGACAGACAGACAGATAGATAGATAGATAGATAGATAGATAGATAGATAGATAGATAGATAGATAGATAGATAGATAGATAGATTAAAAAATAGAAATGAATATACTGTGTGTGTCATGGGACAGCTCTTGTATGTGTGATTGCAGCTGTTTCCTTCGTGGAGATCCTGATGGATCTCAGTAGATCCAGATGGGTCTACTAAAAACTATAAGCAGTTGAGCTAAACTGACAAGGAGACTCTGAACAACTCATATGGCATGCAAACAAAATTTAAGGAATTTAAATTTGTACTAAATTCACTGAGTTCCTGGCAGACTCTCCACAATACAACCCCTCCCTTCTACCACAGCATGTTCAGGAAGCTGGTTGCTGTTATCTGCCTCCATGCTGAAATGCAACCAGTTTGAATGCATAATATATCAGCTTGCATTGGTCAGAACCTGTCTCTTAGGCTACTTGCTGTCCATAGTACAGTTGAGTGTTTGCTTTGGAATGCTTACATATATATGTCTTCACAATTGCAACAACTGGGATTATAAAATTGTGTCACAACTTAGGTTCTTAACAAAATGTAGAGAATTTCTTACCCTGGAGAGGTGGGGGAGACTTCCTCAAATTTTTTTATGGGGGTGTGTGGCTCGACCTTTCAAAAACCCACCCTCTGTTAGGGCACTTTTTCACAAAAATGGTATCTTTGTTAGTGATTTTTTAACCAGAATAGTAGAAAATATGGTCCCAAATTGGTGTGAAAAGAGCTCCAGGAAGAAATTTTGATCTTAGTTCGGGACATTTTTGCTAATTTTTGACCCACATGTTATACTGTACAGTATGTTCTACTTTTAGCATATATGTAACAATGGACATTTTGCACTTCCTCATATTGGTGGGAGTATGACTTGAGTAGTAGCTAATTATGACTATCACAGTCTTGCTTCCAGTTTCTTTCTTTTTTTTCAGCTTTGTTTTCTGATTTAAAGATAAGAACTTTCACTTTTCACTTATTGTCTCGCCAGCGTTAGCTGTTTGCGAGACTAAGCCGTCACTTTCCGGACGTCCGTCCGTCAGTCCGTCCGTCCGTCTGTCAACCAAAAACTTCGGAGTGGCATTATTTCACTAACTAGATCAGATAGGGCTATCATACTTGGGTGGATGGTTGATTGTAATCATCACTAGAGATGTGGGCCATCAATGTTACACTTCATAGATTACTTCATGCTTCATTGAGCATTGGAGAAAAACTTCGGAGTGGCATTATTTCAGTAACTAGACTACATAGGCCTTTCATATTTGGGTACATGATTTAATGTAATCATCCCTAGAGACGAGGGTCATCACTGTCACACTTCATTGATTACTTCATGCATGATTGAGCATTGGAGAAAAACTTCGGAGTGGCATTATTTCAGTAACTAGACTACATAGGCCTTTCATATTTGGGTGGATGATTTATTGTAATCATCCCCAGAGACGAGGGTCATAACTGTCACACTTCATTGATTACTTCATGCTTGATTGAGCATTGGAGAAAAACTTCGGAGTGGCATTATTTCAGTAACTACACTACATAGGCCTTTCATATTTGGGTGGATGACTTATTGTAATCATCCCTAGAGATGAGGGTCATCACTGTCACACTTCATTGATTACTTTATGCTTGATTGAGCATTGGAGAAAAACTTCTGAGTGGCATTATTTCACTAACTAGACTAGGAAAGGCTTTCATGCTTGGGTGGATGATTCATTGTAATCATCCCTAGAGATGAGGGTCATCACTGTCACACTTCATTGATTACTTCGTGCATGATTACAATTACAATGCTGGCGAGACATTCATGCCCCCCCCCGGGCATAGCTCTGGTTTTCATGAAAGCAGGGAGTCCTGTCATATGACATCTGCATCATCATGTACATGTGTGTATATACACATAGAGACACCAAACATGTAGGTTTGAAGTATACGCCACGATCTGAGCCATTGAGAGTGATTAATTTAGGCTTGGCCTGTTTCGCAATCCATGTAAAAGATATGGGTCTATACTATATACATATATATACATATATGTATATATGCATGAAAACCATTTACATGTACAGTGGTCTCTCACTGCCCAGTGATGCAACTGAGAGTGAGGCTGCTCATTTGATCCCTAATTTCGCATCTCTTTAAACCCAAGTCAGCATCTCGACTGTGGTAGAGGAAGAGCGGACCTCCACCCTCTGAGTCTGTCCATGCAGTAAAACCCTTAAAGGCTGTGGCCAGATCTCGAGCCACTTGGGTCTTTGCAAGGAAGTCCAAGTGAGGCCTCAGGGTCACCTGGGAGTGGTCAGGTGATCATTGGGGTCAGTTATAAGCTAGAGTGTGGATCTCGCTTCTAGCCCCTCCAGTCCATGGCTACAGCATCCACTACTAGGGCTTGGGGTTCTGGACAGGCAATACGTAAACCGGCAGTTCCACATTCTCGAAAGTCGTGAACAGATCCACATGTGGGGTTCCCCATCTTGCCCACATGGGCTGAATAACCCTGGGGTGGACGAACCACTCCGTCCCTGCTAGCATGTGTGCAGACATCGTGGTCGCAGCACCATCTGGTGATGCACCCAGCCAGTCAGCTTCTTGGACCGTGTCTCACCCTGCCTATGAAGGAAGGCTAATGCAGTCCTGTTGTCACACATCATGAGGAAATGTTTGTGCTCTGCCAGGTCTCGGAGGTGGAGGAGCACTAAGTGTATCAACCAGTCTATGTGGTGAGACACAAATGATGCCGGCCAAGGGCCCAACGCTGTCTGGCCCTCCACGTGAGCTGCCCACCCTGACCGAGAAGAGTCCATGTAAATGGTGAGCGGGGCCTGAAAAGGTTCCAGCGTTTGTCCCCTCAGGATGTTCTCCCTCACAGTTCACTATTGAAGGTGTGGGTGATCCTCATTACAAATTAGCACCGGGGCCTGATAGCCCTGGTCTCTCATCCTTTTGTCCCGCGGAGAGTGCTGCAATGTGCGACAGTGGAGATGACCAAGTGGGACATAGGAGTCCATCGAGGATGTTGAGCCCAACAGGGTGAGCCATTGTTACACCAAGCAGACTTTGCCAGTCAGAAAGGACCTGAGCATTGACTGAACTCTCTTCCATCTGTCTTCCACAGGACAACCAGGTTGAACTGGATGCTGTGAAAGACAAAAATCTGCTCTTGCCAAAGACTTGGGTACGTTCACTCTCAGGCCCAACCATTGGCACAGTTTTAGAACAATTTTGTCCGATGCTGCGAATCCAGGAGGTGAATTGTTCGGATAAGCCAATCATCCAGGTACACATGAATGCAAATGGCTGAGCAGTGAAGGTAAACAGCAACTGTCTGTAGGAACCTGGTAAACACCAGTGGTGCCATGGTAAGGCCAAATGGAAGCACCCAGAATTGGTACACTTGGTCTGCAAATGCGAACCGCAGATACTTCTTTGAAGTCTCCCCGATTGGCACGTGGAAGAACGCGTCCTTGAGGTCCAGGGACGTCGTCCACTCCCTGGGCCGTAAGGCTGCTGCCACCGACTAAGGGTCTCAATCCTAAGGGGCGGGACTTCCAGGTAGTCGTTCAACGTCAGCAGGTGTATAACTGGGTGCCATCCTCTGTCCCTCTTGGAAACCATGAAGAGTAAGTTGTAAAAGCAGGGAGAACCTTGGTTCTCTACCGACTCTATGGCACGCTTGCTCCAAAGTGTCTGAACCGCCAACTGATGTACATTTGAATTGTTCATTAAATCTTTTGCCTGGTAAATACAATCATTGCACTGGTTGTTTCTTACCAATAAAATGAATGAATAACTGGTTATGTCACTTGTAAGTCCCCAGGAGGGTACCAGTGTATGTGACCCTCCCCTTATCCACCAGGAGGGTACCAGTGCATGGAACCTCTACCCTTATCTGCCAGGAGGGTACCAGTGAACATGATTTCTCCCCTTATCCTCCAAGAAGGTATCAGTGTATGGGACCACTCCCCTTATCCTCCAGGATGGTACCAGTGTATGGAACCTTTCCCTTATCCTCCAGGAAGATACCAGTGTATGGGATATCTCCCCTTATGCTACTGGAGGGTACCAGTGTATTAGACCTTTCCACTTATCCTCCAGAAGGATACCAGTGTATGGAACCTGTCCCCTTATCCTCCAGGAGGGTACCTGAGAATGTGACACCTCCCCTTATCCTCCAGGATGGTACCAGTTTACAGAAACTCTCCTGATATCCTCCATGAAGGTGTCAGTGTACGTGACCTCATCCTCCACGAGGGAACCAGTGTATGGGACCTCTCTCATTATCCCCCAGGAGGGCACTAGCTTACGGAACCTCTCTCCGAATCCTCCAGGAAGGTACCACAGCATGGGACCTCTCCCTTTATCCTCCAGGAGGGTACCAGTGTACAGGACCTCTCCCCTAATCCCCCAGGAGGGTACCAGTTTAGGGAACCTCTCCCCGTATCCTCCAGGAGAGTACCAGTGTACAGGATCTCTCCCTTTTTCCGCCATGAGGGTACCAGTGTATGGGACCTACCCCCATATCATCGGGTACCAGTGTAAGGGACCTCTCCCCTTATCGTCAGGGAGGGTACCAGTGTATGGGGCCTTTCCCTTATCCTCCAGGAGTGTACCAGTGTATGGGACCTCTCCCCTTGTGCCAGATGTTGCTTGCTCAGCAGGCCCCTTAACCCTTGCCACCTTAAACCAGCCAAAACCGGTTGATAGTCAAATATTGTGTGTTTCAGTGTTTTCCACTTATTGTAGCAGTGATGAAAAACAGTTTGAGTGAGAATTGTGGATGAGACTATCAAAATCACATGCCCCATGCCAAGGGCAGTTGTAACTCAAGGGTTAAAGGGTGCTCTTGGTGCATTTTATGGTGCAGCCATTATTGAAAATAGATCAATAAAGAAGGATGCTTTACTGTGCCCTGTTTACGTTTGATGATTTGGTGCCATTAATTCCCTTGTGGAAAATTTCTGTCTGAATTTTCGCTGAATCAAATCTGAATTCTGTTTGAAACATCCTTATCTGAATATTGTCTGAAATTCTGTCATTTCAGCCACTATTCAGTCCGTTTCAGAAAGATTTCAGTCAGATTCAGCAAGAATTCAGAGCGCTTCAGCTGGAATTCAGTCAAGATTCGGCCAAAATTCAGAAGATACAGCCAGATTTCAGTAAACTTCAGCCTGTATTCCAATAGTTTCAGGCAGGATTCAGATAGTTTCAGGCAAAATTCAGCATTGTTCAGCCAGTATTCAGCTATAATTCAAGCAAGTTCAGCCAGAATTCAGACATGATTCTGCCTTGATTCAGAAAGCTTCAGCCAGTATTCAGGTAACTTCAGCCAGAATCCCAGGACTTGGACAGATACTCTAATTAAAGTAATTGAGGCATAGAAAATTAAATTATTGTCCCCAATTTGTAAGATTTTGTAGTCTATAAAAATAACATTTGTCATTATGAAAATGGTTTTATAAAATTATACAACTTAGTAATAGGTATACAGTTGCTTTCTGTGTAAAGAAATTGTTTAAAAGAACATTCTGATTTGAATATAAGTTTGTAAAATTTATCAGAAGGTTTTAAACAATCCCCATGTTTATTCAATTTTACAAATTACAAACAAAAAAAGTTGCACATTAATTTTCCACAGTTTTCCAATGTTTGAAAATAGAGACATAGAGGTGCAGCATGAAAACCCCTAAAAGTGTTAGTGTTCACACCAAATTATGGTATGCAATTAAAACTCAGTAACTTCTGAATATTTCTGAAGTGATTTAGATAAAATTCAGGTGATCTGAGTATTGCTGTAGTGATCCATACAAAATTCAGAAATATCTAAAGTGATTCATATGAAATTCAGAAAGATCTGCATATTGCTGATGTGATTCAGGCAAAACTGAGATACCTCTGAATATTGCTGAATTGATTCAGACAAAATTCAGAAAACTGGATATTTGCTGAAGATATTCAGACAAAATTCAGAAAGATCTGAATATTGCTGAAGTGATTCAGACCAGATTCAGATACATCTGAATACTGCTGAAGTGATTCAGACAAAATTCAGATGCATGCAAATATTGATGAAGTGATTCAGGCTAGATTCAGCCAATCTGAATTTTGCTGATGTAATCCACCTGGAATTCAGCCATATTCAGACAAAATTCAGAAAGCCCCATAAACCTTAAGACCAGATTCAGCCAACTTTTTGTGCTTCAGCCATAATTCAGCAAATTCAGTCAGTTTTCAGCAAAGATTCAGATATCATGGATTGTAGGTTTGGGATGACCCTGTACATGTCATTGGTCCAGTTTGTTACACAGCTGCATCTGGGTTCAATTGCGGGCAGATCAACTGTTTGTACATGTAAAACAAGACAAAGTTGTAATACAACACTTTGGAAGGAGTCACTTGGAGGTCAGTGATTCCCAGTTGATACTTTCAAATTTAACAATACTTGTCTTAAGAGACAACTCCAATGAGAGACCACCTCTTCAGGTTGCTTTGCTTGCTAATTTTCATGTTATTTAAACAACATTTGCAGGACCACCTGTCTTGAGAGACCACAAATTGGTCATCGTGGTATGGTCTTTGAATTGAAAACAGGGTTTACAGTATTGTGAAAGTCAGTTTAGTAATATGCTTGTAGCTTAAAAGACAGTAGCACAAATGGGTGTGGTGGTGGTGGTGGGGGGGGGGGGTACAAGGGGTTTGGGTGTGCTCTCAGTCTTATGCTCACATGTATATGTACATGTATGCTGTAATGTAGGGGGTTATTGGGGTCCCAGTACTTTTGTGCAGGATATGATTTTGTGTCAGTGTATCATAGAGAAAATAAAAATGTTCCAAAATTATGGTCAGTACAGAGTACAGTTAATAAGAGAACTTTATATACACTGGTAAGGAAAATAAAATGTCCCAGTATATAAGTGTCGAAACACTCTTTATACCCCACCCCACCCATGTAGTGTTATATTTCTTTTTTAGTAAGTACATAGTCATCAGCTTAACAGTGAGTGAGTGCCATATTATCATCCCTTTTTGGTGCCCCACACTAGCATGGCTTAGGAAAGGCTAAAGTGATGCTAAATATTCCAAACTTGAATTTTGTTAATGTTGGATTTTTATTATTCACATGTATGTGTACATTGAATAAATTTACAAGTATGACACATATAGGGAAAGAGCTCATACAAATCCTCTAGAAACACAGTACACAATTAATAATATTTAACCCATTCAGTGCTAAATTTTGGACGGAGTCAAGAGCTATCTCAAATTGTGCCCAATGCATGGCGACAAAAGCTGTTGGCCTGGGGTATTCCTGCTGGAACTATAGGCATACTGGTACATGAATGAAAGGTTTTTTTATGAGGAATATGAATGTGGGGTCCTTATGACAATTTAGACTATTTTGATTTAAATAGATGGACTTAAGACATGATTTGCACTGAAAGAGTTAATAATACAACTGGTGGCAGACACTTGTATGGTATCGTATGAGAAGAGTACACAGGAAATCATATGCTGGGTCAAAATTGTTTACTGTACATGCTGTAGAGAATAACATGACAGGAATTAGAAAAAAAGGGGGCGGGGTGGGATGGGGGGGGGGGAGGTGAATAAGAAATAGCTTATCTTTTATTATGAAGGATCTTTCAACTTTCTTTTAAATTATTATAATGATAGCCTATTTCACACTCACAGAGAAATTTGGTTCCAAACATTAGGACCATGGTACATGTATTTAATGACAAATTTACAGGTATTTCTTTGGCAATTAGGTATAAATAATTTGTCTTTTGTCCAGCACAATAAGAGTGAACATTGTGCACAGAATTAAAAAAAAAATACTGAAGGTAGTGGGCAAAATAATGATCATTTTAAAGATAAATACACTCTTAAATAGACATCCTTAGACAAAGATGAAACTGGGATAGTTAATATCTGTCACTATGACCACACATCGATGAAAATCCACGCATATCAGTAAAAAAAAAAAAACAACAACCAGGATGGAAGGCAAGAATGTTTTGCTAAGTTCTCCAGCCATCCAGGCGTAAAACAGCACAATGTGTTGTCACTGAGTACTTACAAGACTGGCCTCCAAGTGTAGCAGTGAAAACTTTGGTATTTGATGAATTGACTGGATGGCTTCATAAGACAAGAATCTGCTACCCAACTGTGTGTGGGGATTTTTTTTTTTTTTTTTTTGTTGGCAAGAATTTCAAGGGTATAAATAGCTCAATTCTTTCTAATGTTAACTTAAAAATGAGATGAATTACAACCAATTTTTTGAGTGCCCCTGGCATTTTTAAGAATAATACACCAAGTCTGGTTTAAATGAAGTTTGCAGACAGATACTTGGCCAACATAAACTGTAGAGCTGGATATAGCACCTGAGTCTGGTAACCTTGTGATCAAAAGAGCTGCCATAAGGAAGTAGAAGGTACAACACACAATTGGTCAAGGGAATTAGGATAGATATGAAGAAACTGGACAATGAGGGGTGGACCCTTGTAGATGCCATCATGATTGACTCTTTGCCATTTAAGTCAACAAAAACTGGCTGCTGGTCAAATGTTGTCTGCTTCAGTGTTTTGAGCCTTGGGGGGGGGGGGGGGGGGGCTATTGCGTCTCCTGTACTTGGGCATTTTTAATCAGTAATGAAAACAATGGCAGTGGTAGATAAGACCTACATGTAGCATGACAACATGATCCAGGTCAACAGCTTTCCTTGGCATGGGTTGGGTTAAGCACCCAGCCCATGCCAAGGAAAGCAGTTGACTCAGTCTTATTTCAAGGGAGGAAGGAGAAGGGTTAGATGAGTTCTGCTTACCACACTGCCCCCTTATTACAGGTTACAGCATGACACTGTCATGGATGAAGGAAGTCACTTATATTGTCCTCTGTGCACATTGTTGTAGCAGTGCATGGCATGAACCAGACCTCATTCACAGATAAAATCAGACCAACAGTTTCTTCCTTATTGTCCACATACATGTACACAAAGCTAACACATACATATTGAAGTTTGATTGTAGGACCAAATGCTGGCTTACTTCCTGAGTGCTTTCCTGAAAGCAGAATAGAGTTGAGTGAAACTTAGGGGGATTTTGGTTGAGCTCTTTTCCCCTTGCTTTAGACTGAATCAACTTTGCTTTAAACATCGTTTAATACTACGTGGCTGGTAAAGTAGTGCATGCACATTATTTTTGACCCAGTTCTCTATGAATTAAAACTGAGTCAACAGCTTTCCTTGGCATGTGTTGGGCCCTCAGTGCCCAACCGATGCCAATAAAGACTGTTGACCTGGGGTGTGTTATCGTGCTATATCTCAGTCCAATATTCTCATTCAAATTATTTTTGCTACTGTTGAAATTAGTCCAAAACACAGAGGCAGAAGTTCATTCAGTTGAACTGTGATGACTGAGGTCACGGTGGTACACACCGGTCCCACTGGGGCAGGGTCAATGTACTTTTCATCAGAGCTGTTTTATGGGGAACTTGTCTGTGACAAACAACTGTTACAATATGTCTAACACGGAACAATGATTTTTACATACAGTGAGACCTCCCTATACCGAACACCCTTGGGACCAGAAAAAAGTGTTCAGTATAGTGAGGTGTTCAGTATAGGGAGGTTTGATAGCTTGAAAGTATATATTTGGGACCGAGAAATGGTGTTCAGTATAGAGAGGTGTTCAGTTAGAGAGGTTTGACTGTATTTACATAACGCAATGCAGTAGCAACATAATTGTGTTTCTCCCAGCTGTAATGGGCATTACCGTCATTCCCTGATGAGCTATGTTGTCAGCGAAACTGGTGGGAATAAACTCAATTTGCTCTCTGGCACTAGCCATGAGCTAAGACTTACATTTATAGAAGCAGAAGATATATGACCCCTGACTGATTGTAGCTGGTTTCAGGGGGAAAAGGGCAAAGACTCTCAGCTGTAATTCTCACTTGGAATAATATTTTAGCAGCCAGCTTAAATACCCCCCCCCCCAAAAAAAGAAAGAAAAAAAGAAGAAAAAAAAAGAAGAAAACAGGGTGACCATGGTAAAATGACCAATAACTACGAATATTCTGACAAGTTTGGTGGCTTATATTTATAAGCAGAAAAAGATAAGAATTTGATCATAATATTATGCTTGAACACATGAAACTTAATATAGTTAGTATCAGAAACAAACAGGAGCAATTGTGATGGTTCTCTAACATCGTGTGACCATGTGTACCTTATGGGGGCTACAAAGTAAAAGTCAGGTTATATCAAAATTTACATACATACATACATACATACATACATTTTTGAAAGGACCGAGCAAGGGTCACAATAGCTAGAAGTATAAGAAGTTCGACCGGTTTCATTGTGTTTCACAACTCATCAGGAACTGTGGGCTAACTGACGTTACGTCTGATATATATGCCGAGGGGTAACTTTCTGTTGTCACGTAAAACACGTTATCGTGATTGCATAGCACAGAATCTCTGTTCTACCAAGACGTTATTGTCAAGGTGAATTAGAATCAAAAGAATTTGAATCCCGGCAGGCTAGTAAAATAAAGACTACCGTAGAAACAATGATGGGGATCAGCAAGTGTGATTAATCAGACTTCTAGGTGGTGGTACTACCATACCACAAAGCCCTGAACACAGGAGCTTGGGACTGTGTGTAAAAGCACAGTGTGGGTACATGTGTGCGGTTTCCCAATGGGTTGCATAGGTGGTATGCTTCCCAAAGCAGAACCTCATGGAGGGATGAACTCTGAACATAAAATTTTAGCATTAGACTGAGCAAGAGAGCTCATCTCCCCATGATGTTGAGACCGAAAGGTTCAATGGAGCGCAATGCATACATACATACATACATATTTCCATAAATACAGGCATACAGACAGACAGACAGACAGACAGACAGACAGACAGACAGACAGACAGACAGGCATGCATTAATGCATGCATACATAAATACATACATACAGGCATACATACATACAGGTATACTATGTCTTGGTCTGTTAATTAAGTTAGTTGATAAGTATGTCTCGTTTTATGCCATAAGGAGTGGGTAGTTACCACTATGTGGCAGATGACCTTGAAACAGGATCAAAGGTCAGATGCTTTTCATCTTTATCCAACATGGCGCATATAGCTTTGCATGCCTAAGGTTGTTTATCAGAGTCATAATTATGATATACATGTGATACATGACATGCAACTGGTGACACAATATATATCAAAATGTAGCTGATGACCTCTGCCTTTATTATCCGTTCTTATCTCATTAATATTTTAATTTATTTGGAAAACGAGAAGCCCTTAATGAAAAATTCCCATAAAAATATGAATTTTTTCTTCAAAAATGACATTGCAGCCATTTTGAATGCCAAATATATATGCTAATTAGCTTGCACCATATTGAAAAATAGTAAATTATATTATGTACACACTAATGTTGTTTGTAGTCTGAGGATTGCAAAAATTGTACAATGTTATATGTTTTATGTCAATTCCAGAAGCAAATCGTAATGTACATAAACATATGCCAAATAGATATGTGTAACCATGGTTACATACCAGGGTTCAAAAAGTTAAGACAACCCTATCAGTGAGCCAGAAAATGGTCACATAACAGATGGTCATAACGTGGAGGTCAATTTACAGAGAATCTAGAATGTTGTTACCATCTAAAATGTGGTCACAAAAGCCAGGTGGTCTCACGGCATTGGTCTTAAGTTGCAGGGACCACTGTATGTATACATGGTAAATATACTATATATATATATATATATATATATATATATATATATATTATGTGTGTGTTTGTTCGTATGCATGTATAGTATATTTGTGTACATTTGTGTATACATTTATATTTGTGTGGGCGTTCGTATTCATGTATGCAGTATATTCATGTACATTTGTATAATTTTTTTATAAACATGTACTGTGTAGGCTTTCATAGCATATCCGTGTACATTTAAGAATTAAACTTCCTCTCTAGTGTAATTACGGGCGCATGGTTGCAGTTTGTGTGACAGGCATTTCTGATGACGCGCGGTAGCGCGTCATCAAAGAAATGCCTGTCACACAAACTGCAACCATGCGCCCGTAATTACACTAGAGAGGAAGTTTAATTCTTATATTTACATTTAACATCAATTTCTATTGACATAAGAGTAAGTATTATCATTGATAGTTGATTTAAAATCGTTTTTAGCTTGTTAATTTACAAAAAATCGCCTTTTTGTTTACTAGTGGGAGGAGCCAAGTAGGCGGGGCTACTACATCAGCCATCAGTTGTCAAGGCAACTCCTGGAACACAAAACTAGGAAAAAAATAGTTCCGAATAACACAACAACTTTATTTCAATAAAGCTTGCAAAACCAGTAAAAGAAAACATTTAGGCAAGTTTTGACGAGTAGATATGCAATTCTTGATCATCTGATACCGTCTTCCCATCATGCTTAGGCCTATGAATCAAACGCTTCGGCAGTACTTTCGGCGAAAGCTTAAATAATGACAAAGTGCGTTAAGAGGATATTATTGCGCAGCACGTTGGTTGCACGAGATGCTCTAGTGTAACCATTGCCTCATGAACTACACTACCGTTCCTATTCTTTCAATGCTAACAAAAATAACAAATGTAAATATATGTATATATATATTCATATATATTGTGTGTTTTCCTGTACATTTGCGTATACATTTTTAAATACTGTGTGTCCGTATGCATGTATGTGGTATGTTTGTGTACATTTTTTATATATATGTATATATATTGTGTGTGTTCGTATGCACGTATGTAGTATATTCATGTACATTTGTATATATATTTGCTGGTGTCAGGTGACGTCCAGGGACCTGGTACAGTACAACAAGCAGCACACGTTTTCTGCCGATGGCAAGGTGGGCACCAAGCTGAAGGAGGTGATCGACGTGGAGCTGAGCGGAAATGACAAGTACTCCATCACGGCTAATTTTGGTCAGGTGGTCAAGCTAGAGGTGGATCTGCCTGCCTTGGTGTCAGAGCTTAATGAGAGGTACGACAACATGGTGGGCTATTGTTTTCTACCTCCTTGATCTGTAGACCAAGGAGTATGTTGTTGTCATGTCTTAGTATTTGTGTGTCTGTTTATATGCATATGAGCTTTCTGTTTTCAAAACTCCCATTTTCTGTCTTTGAAAAATAGGCCTACTAAATCTGTTCTTTTTTTTTAATAATTTTCATGGAGCACATTTGATATTTAAAACCAATAAAATGCAGGAAACAGAATTTTTAATGACCCTGACAGTTTTGCTATTTCAAAAACAACATAATACACAAACAGATAGGCCTGTGAACATATTCTCTTGAAGTGCACAACCAGGTCACTGCTTGCCTCAGTAGCACCTTGCGTGCCTAGACCTCTTGATAGTTCTCATATTTATCCCTTTTACTGGTCCGCAGAGAAGATATTGAGTACAAAATGATGTAGTTTTGTATAGAGAGGGACACAGGACAAATTTGGTATGATTTAAGTTCAAAATTTTCCAAAAGTATGCAGCTTATGCTTGTAATTTTTTTTCTGAAAGTAAATTCTGTTTAGTTACCCGTTTTTTTACGCTTTCCCATCCAGAATTCTATTGTCACAGAAACATGACATCTGGATATCCACTGGTCCTGTCCAGGCTGAGCTTTTTCTTGTAATTTTTGTACTTCGAAACATTTACATGAAACCTTACACATACAGGCTCCAAAACATGTCCTGTGTAGTTATGAGTCAGCTTAAGACCCTTTAATTTATTTGGGTTAATACGGCCTATTTCAAAATTCTGCTAAAGAACGTGTGCAATATGGGCAATAGTACTTCCATATGTATACAGGTTAGACAGTGACAGGTTAGCTTATGGAGAGTAAAGAGTCCGGACTGGGGAACAGGGTAATGACTACTAGGAAGTGGTTCTGCACAAAAAGACACAAATACAACACACATATTGGGACTAAAGGATGTGTCATGTCACCAAAGTAGGTAACTTGGTCAGTTGTCTGGGTCACATGTAGCACTGGGTCCTGGTATTTGGGTGTCTTGGCAAGCAATCACCAGGTGACAGCACTTACATCACAGTCCAACCTCATGCTGTTTGACATGAGTATCACACATTAATGGAATGAAACCATTAATGAATTTCCCAGATTATAGGTCACTCCAACATGTAAGTAGGTGCAGCCTGTTGTAGTTTTTTTTTGATGCTGTATACAAATTTATACAAGTCACTGCAGGCAATAAGTTGCAGCACTAGGAAAGCCTAAAACACCATGTGTCCCAACCCTTCTACTCAAAGCAAGTCATGACATGGCTGCTTTGAGTTCCAGCCACTACTTAAACACCTCAATGCATTGACACTACACTAATTTGCTACAGTGTAACAAAGGACCATGATGTTGTTTCCCCCGCCATGTCCATGCACAACAACCGTGCTTGCACTTTATGCTCTGCTGTCGACACTGACTGATTGCCTATTGTGTAGGACTTGGTACTAATACTGATGGGCAGACTTAGTCCTAGACCTTAGTCATATAAGCTTGATAAATAAGTGGCACTGGACTTGACTCTTTCAGTGCCTATCACGTCTAAAGTTGATCTTCTTAAGTCAGACAAGTCTGAATTATCATTAGGATCTCAGATTCGTATTCCTTGTAAAAAGACCTTTCTTTCCAGTACCAGCATGCGTATAGTTCCAGAGAGAATACCGCAGGCCAACAGCTTTTCTCAGTGGGCATTGAGCACATTGTGCCCAATGCGCACCGAGAAAAGCTGTTGACTCAGTCCAAAATTTGTCACTGAAAGAGTTAAAACTGCGCTGACACTCTGTGGGAAAACCCCCCAGGAACTTGTACAGAGGCTCCAAGCCTCCCAACTTAGGGACCTCCCACATTGTTTTGATAAAAATCAATCAAATTTTACACCCTCCCACCTGATTGACTGTGCTCCCCACAGTACATGTAAGTGAATGGGACTCCCACCGACAGCAGCTGCTTTCATAATTATCTTCCATTTACTTGGTTCTGCAGGTTGGAGTCTCTGCTTATAATAGAAGAAAGAAAAAAGAATGATATACATGTTTTCACTTTACATTTTCATATTAGCATAAAGACCTGTTTCTCATGCAACTTCAGATCTTTCGATATCTTACTGGAGGACCCCTTTCTCCCAAAATGTAATAAGACGGTGAATTGGAAAAATCTGTTTATCTGGAAAGCAGGGATGAGTCTGTTCAGGGAATTCCAGGATTTCAGGGAATTTTGTGTCGTAGACTTACAGAAATTCCTGGATTTCTGGTTGAACTTCCAGAGATAGTTACATTTTCCCCCCACTCAAATGTTGTTTTTCATTGAGGATGAGTACTTTATATGATACTTTCAGGGAATTTTTTCCTTGGTTAGGCTCATGTCTGAGAAAGCTACATGTGCATCAATGTTTATCTGTCAACCTAAAGAAGCACTGTCATGTTTCAAGCTTTTTTAGCTCTGTGATATCGTGGTACCTGCATCTGTGATGTTTGCCTGGCCCTACAGTTTAGTCACATAACATATGCATATGTAACTGTTGAAACAACACCAGTGTCTGTATTGAGTAGGATTTTGCTACTTTTGTAGGATTTTGGCCAAAAAGTAGGATTTAGTATCAAAAAGTCTCAAATTAGTAGGATTTTTGCATAAAAATCAAGATTTTTCCCAAATAGTTGCAAAATTAAGCTTTTTAAAGTGAAATAAATGATTTTCTGGTGGAGATGCACCATTATTAATAAGCAAGATTTTATTTCTTAGCAGTATTTCAGCTCTGCTTGGGGTCATTTAATCCTTAGTAATTGTAAAAATGCCAAAATTGGATCGTATTAACATGAAATACCTTCATTGAGTTCTCCAATACTGTGAGTAGGATTTTTCGTCAAGTGCTGGTACAAACACTGCAAAACTGAGAGACTGGTGATGCACTAGCTCTAATCACGTACACATAATATGGGAGTCAATATAAATTCTCATTTAAACATTTACATTGAACACATAGGTGCACACAACTTGTAAAGCCATGCAAGAACCACTCTGAAGTGTTTAAAGGAAAGGTTATGTACGATTCTAAGAAACTTTAATCATGCAAGAAAATCTTTTTGCAAAAGTCTATAAAATGAAAATTATTCTGTAAGAAATATGAAAAAAGATTATAAAGTAAACTACATGTGCAAAAGAATGCCGGTAAAAATAAACTTTTCAATCTCTATTAACGACAACGTCAAGTACAAATAATTAAATGTTTGACTTGCAGCTGGCTATAGCTGGCCTGTAGGGAGAAGTGGCTGTAGCTGGCCTGTAGGGAGAAGTGGCTGTAGTTGGCCTGTAGGGAGAAATGGCTGTAGCTGGCCTCTAGGAAGAAGTGGCTGTAGCTGGCCTCTAGGAAGAAGTGGCTGTAGCTGGCCTCTAGGAAGAAGTGGCTATAGCTGGCCTCTGGGAAGAGGTGGCTGCAGCTGGCCTCTAGGAAGAAGTGGCTGTAACTGGCCTGTAGGGAGGAGTGGCTATAGCTGGCCTCTAGGAAGAAGTGGCTGTAACTGGCCTGTAGGGAGGAGTGGCTATAGCTGGCCTCTAGGAAGAAGTGGCTGTAGCTGGCCTCTAGGAAGAAGTGGCTATAGCTGGCCTCTGGGAAGAAGTGGCTGCAGCTGGCCTCTAGGAAGAAGTGGCTGTAACTGGCCTGTAGGGAGGAGTGGCTATAGCTGGCCTCTAGGAAGAAGTGGCTGTAGCTGGCCTGTAGGGAGGAGTGGCTATAGCTGGCCTCTAGGAAGAAGTGGTTGTACCTGGCCTGTAGGGAGGAGTGGTTGTAGCTGGCCTGTAGGGAGGAGTGACTGTAGCAGGCCTGTAGGGAGGAATGGCTATAGCTGGCCTCTAGGAAGAAGTGGCTATACCTGGCCTGTAGGGAGGAGTGGCTGTAGCTGGCCTGTAGGGAGGCATAGTAACATGGTGTTGACTATTTTGCAGGGTTGTGGACCTAAGGCATCCTTACATCGAGCAGCTGAGGCAAGACAAACGTAAAGTGCTGTGTGTGGTGACTGGAGATGCGGAGGTGGCACAGGACTGTCAGATAGTCACCACGTCCACTGCTGGAGGAAAGGAAAACATGGATTTCCCAAATCTTGATCTTGCGGTGAGTGAATACTATAGTAATGAACTACTCCGCAGTGCTGAACTGTCAGACGTCCTTGTTATGGGTAGATAGACACCCTTGCCAAGACTTGCCAAATCTTACACTAATATTCATGTTATGTGTCTGTATATTGTGCAGTAAGTCAACCCCTCCATTAACTGGCCCATTTGATCTTGTAAGACTAGTGGCCTGTCAAAAATTTTATTTTGCAAGACAAGACTTGTGGCCTGTCTTAAAATTGATATTTCAGTATTGGTGGCCTGTCGTAAAGTTGATTTTTCAAGACTTGTGCCCTGTCATAAAGTTGATCCCTCATGACTTGCGGCCTGTCTTAAAGTTGATCTTTCAAGACTGGTGGCCTGTCTTAAAGTTGATCTCTCACGACCTGTGGCCTGTTGTAAGGTAGATCTCTCAGAATGACCTCTCATCAGGTTGACCTTACAAGGCTGCGGCATACCTAACCATGTGTTCTGTCTGTCTGTCATTTCAGCACATAAATCTCGATGAAAATGCCTCAGTAACAGACACCAGCAAGAACACTTTCAAGGTAATGAAGAACACACCACTGGCTTATAATGTACGTGAACTGCTGATAAGTCCGACAGGACAGATCAGAGTGATGCTGATGGCTGAAGAAGCCGGTGGCTTCGAGGGCGGTGATGAAGTAGATGGGGCTCTTGTTGGCAAGTATCATAAACTCTTCTGTATGGGTCACCTTGAATCTACTTTACCTTTAATCTGCTTTTAACTCGTATGAATTTCATACTTGTTATAAATTTTGTCTTTATTTGAATAAAATAGAATGGAAATTTCGTACACAAATTCCCTGACTGTTCAAACATGGATATATCATTCCAATACTTAATAAGACTTGACCTTATGTCTCCTGGTAGAACCAGGAAGACATATTGTGTAACTCTTTCAGTGCCAACTGTGAATAAAGTAAAAAATACTTAAAATTAACTGCTCTCGGTTATAACAAGGGTGCTACATTGATGTTTTTTTGTAAAAAGATCTTTCATTCAAGTAGCAGCATGCCTGCATTTACATGGGATGTGATAGTCCAGGTCAACAGCTTTTCTTGGCACACGTTGGCCACAATGGGAGGAACAACAATCTGACACCCTTAGTATAATTGGGAGTAGTTGGTTTTTAAGCAGTTCAGCTTAAGTTGCAGTTGGCACTGAAAGAGTGGATAGAAATGTGTCTTCATTTGTATACAGATGACCTGTCCCTGGACAATCACTATGAGGGCTTTTCACAGTTACAACCGGAAGACCGTGACCTGTATGCTAAACACATGTTGTCTATCTGTGGCACTCCACAAGCTGTGGACCAGCTTCTGTTAATGGTGATTTATGTCTCTTTTATCAATTCTTATCTTGTGGCAGTACTGTGCCATAGGACTCAGTTTCAAACAACACAGAGATGTCAGTTTTTCGTATTTATACGGAATTCCGTATTTTTGTTGTGCTTTCTGTATGCAAAATGAAGTATATCTCTACTACAAATGGATTAAAACAGTCTTGATATGTTAAATTTCAGCCCTTTTCTGTAGTTTTGCCCAGGAGGCACTGGCATCTCTGAGCAACAGAAACTTGTAGAGCAATCTCCTAGACACCACTTGTATTTAGATCCTTTTTAATATGTATATAATATACATGTACGTAGGCTGGTCAGAGATCTACGCCAGTGAGAAAGGGTGTGAATGATTTTAAACATAGCGCCTTTCATTCAAGTGCGCTATGTGAAAATGGGTTCAAAAGCAACCTGCCTGCTATCCACTGCAGTGGCAAGTATTACATGACTCTGTTTACACCATGAAGCAAGGCTTGTAAATCAGGCAGACTTATCCCCGCTTAACTCAAATTGCAGTTTGGTGGCCATGATCAACATGCAAATCTGTGTGAGGAGTTTGCCACAGGGTATCAGGGAATTTGTGCTAAGAACATTTGTATCCCGATAGTGATGGTTAAAGGAGAAAATGGTGTCAAAGGTGCAGAGTTCATGTCCAAAAGTCATATTTTGTGACATTTAAATACAATGTATATTAAATCTGTTTTGAGTGATAATGTGGAACCTGGCTATTACAGAATGATGACAGAGTGCTGTGTATTTGGAGCGGTACTCATGGTTCCATCAATATGTTTTAAGGTTACCAGGTGGAAGTGGCCAATAGTGAACACATTGGCTGTTAGTTGGACTGGCATATGAATGTGTGGAAAATAGTGTTGACATATATGTGCGGATGGGTGGTGTATTCAAGGCATTATCAATGAACATTGTACTCTAATGGTGCAGTAAAGAAGAATTCCAAACCAAATGTAAATATTACAAAATATATACAATGTACAGTGGTACCTCTTTTGAGAGACCGCCCCTACGGTAGGTCAAAATGCAGTCTCTCAAAACAGGTGGTCTTTCATCAGAGGTACAACAACATGGAAAAGATTACACAGTGTTCTGAGAGAGCGGTCTTAAAAAGATATGCGGTCTCTCATTAGAGGGGTCTCTCAAGAGAGGTACCACTGTATCACTAAATGAACCACAGTGCTCCCTCTTTATAACACTGGTGTTGGGGTCCACAGGGTATACCCTGTTATAGCAAAATTGCCTTATAACAGAGGGACTTTTAACATAGAAGTAATGGTAAAACTATTTAAGTGGGAGCCATGGTACCCACCGTGTTGTATCAGAAACCACCTTGTAATGAAGGGTGTTATAAAGAGGGAGCACTGTATATAATACTTTGGATCGAGTTATGCGAAAGAGTTTGAAATTTGAACTTGTAACTGCAAACAATGACCATGTCAATAATTATATTTTTGTAAACATATAGTAATAGTGTCCATGTGTTTGACCATGGTAGGTGAAAGATGCAGAAAGGACAATAACATCAGACAGGAGCAAGACAGTGACCCTGGCTGAAGTGCAGGGCAAATTTAAATCTACAAGTCAGGAATACTGGAAGTGGATTCTTGAAAGAGCAGGCTTCAAATTTCAGGTAAGAATTCTGTGTATGTCCAGGCTGATTTTTTTTTTGGATACTTCCTACTATGATGTAAATGTATCTATTCAGACTTGGTATCTATAATGTTTATAACAGTTTCAGCAAATTTCTGTTTTGATTGCTGGGTTAAAAGCTGGGTGTGATATGGAGACTACTTTGTTACAACACCTGGCAAACAGTTTGATTAATTGTCAGAAAGTATTGAAGAAAAAAATGTGATGCAAATGCATGTATGTAATAAATGGGGAATGAAAAATTCAGTTTTCAATATTTCATTGTTAAATATTATAATCAGACTGGAAATTTTATGTAGGAGTGTAGCTTATTAGTGACCCATCATGGTATTAGGGGTTCTGCTCAAATTTAAGATTTTGTGTTCTCTGCAAATGTTGAAAGGGTATTAGGCCTGCATGTAGTTGAAAAAAACAAACAAACAAACCGCCAACTGTTTCAACACGTTTGCATATATTATGTAAAGTAGGTGGATTCAAAGGTCACTATTCAGGAATTTTCAGAATAAACATAAATGATTTTGCAATATGACTTCTGTGACCTTGAAAATAGGTCAAGGTCATCTACACAGATAAGTAAATGCCATATATTTGAATCACAAGCCAGCTGCTATTGCATGATATACAGCTTTCTTTATGGATTGTGAGCAAAAAGTGAGAAAAATATTTGTAAAAGGGAAGTCACATTCTAGACTGGGACTCATTAACATAATATTTAGGCAATGGTACTGCAGTGTTTGCCTGACGGGCCACATTTAAATATAATATTCAGACTGGAAAGTGTATGCTGGGATATAGCTTACATGTGTCACCAACTGACCACTGATTTCCAAATTACTTTGACCCAAGTACAATATATTTCAAAAGTTATAACACATTTCTATTTTAAATCATGAAGGTATACATAGTATTAAGATGATTAAAACCACAATAATAGTCATTTTTCGTCATTTGAATGCATGATACGAGTCCTAAGTTAGGGATCAAACGGCTGTGTTTTCAGGATGATGGGTCTGTTGTGTATCCAAAAGAGAACGTTCCCTTCCTGACGTCCCTGTGGTACCTGCTGGAAGCCCTGGAAGAACTTGATGATGACGAACTTGTACAACTGAAAGACTGTAACTCAAACGTGTCAGAACAGCTGAAGTACGTGGTAAGTACATACAGACTGCCTTGCAGTGTCTGATACATGGAGATTATCAAGACTTAATCATCTGAAGGAGTAACTGGGATAAAGAGCATGTGATACTTTCCTACACCTACTGTACAGGTATAATGTGTATTCATGAATAGGGGACATTTGTATTGGCTGCAGTGCTGTTTTTGTGGGTATCATTCAACAAGGAAGTACCAGCATATAGGGGCAGATTCCTCTATGAAACATAACAAATATGTTGCTTTTACGAAACAAGCAATGAGGAAAAAAAAAAAAAATTTTAAATAAGTTATAGTGTTCTTTTCCAAACATGCAATGGGCTTGATATAAAAAGGGGTGCTCAGATGTGTGGAATTATACTAGCAATTGTGTTTATTCACACTAATGTAACTTTTGGTTTTTCATCAGTGGTCCTGTATAATAGTGGCTAATTGTCAGTTTTGCCCGGCAATAGGGTGAGATAGTTTGGCAAGAAATTAATATATATGTCCCTTATCATACTAGTTGCCAAGTCAAGACATTTACAATTCAAATTTGCAGCTGTGGCTAACATGTGTGCTTCACTTTAATCTGGTATGCAAGAAATACCATCATGTGCTGTTGTGTAAGGATGGCAGTGGGGGTCACAGACATTTATCATTGTGTTCTGGTTATGCTCTTTCTTTCTTTCTTTCTTTCTTTCTTTCTTTCTTTCTTTCTTTCTTTCTTTCTTTCTTTCTTTCTTTCTTTCTTTCTTTCTTTCTTTCTTTCTTTCTTCCTTCCTTCCTTCCTTCCTTCCTTCCTTCCTTCCTTCCTTCCTTCCTTCCTTCCTTTCTTTCTTTCTTTCTTTCTTTCTTTCTTTCTTTCTTTCTTTCTCTCTCTCTCTCTCTTTCTTCTCTCTCTCTCTCTCTCTCTCTCTCTCTCTCTCTCTCTCTCTCTCTCTCTCTCTCTCTCTCTCTCTCTCTCTCTCTCTCTCTCTCTCCTTCGTTTCTTTCTTCCTCCCCTTGTTTCTTTGTTTTTATTTTTGCAGCAAAAGATGAAATTGTATTTTGTTATCCTTTGTGAAGAAAAAAGTATTTGGTATTTTTGGTGATAAGTTGCTGCAGGTCTAGAAATTTGTGTGCAGCCTTAACTTAAAAAATACAGATTTTTGTGCACTTAATTTTCACACATTGCTGAAGAGCACAAAATCAAAATGAGCAGAGCACCTTCTTGCACTTCATTTGTCAGTACCTGCCAGGTTTTTTACCTATTTTGTGGCTTACAGGAACAACTGGGTGAATCTTTTGAAGACATGATAAACTTCTATACCTGGGCTATATGTAGCTAGATATGCACTGGTGAAGTAACTTTAGTTTTAAACTTCCAAAGAGTGAGTGCATGTGCCTTGAATTCTTTATGGTATTTAAAATATTTTCTGAATGTTTCAATTTGCTGCACTGAGTGGTCACAGGAACTGTTTAAACTTAAGTCAAGCAGGAAACTTTCTAGAGCTACAGGATCGCACTAATGAGAATTCATGAATGGAAGACTTACTATGCGGAAATTGACAACCATATATTTAGAACTGTTTTCCTTCATTTCAGCTTCATGGAACCATTAACGGTGAGGTGATAAAAACAGATGACCCTAAAGCCCAGCCTCTGTACAAGGAGCCTAATTCAGGTCAGGAATTCCTGCAAACTCTGGGCTTTCAGATTGGTGATGGAAATGTTGTGATGACGGCCCATGATAACATCAGTGAACTGCAAGGGGCTTACAGGGCCATATATGGTCTGTGGCTACCTGTTGAATCATCTGACAAGACATCGACTGGATATCGTTGTGATATATTGTGAGAATCTCGGGGGCAAGTTAAATTTGTGAATTCCCAAAGAAATTAAGTTTAATAATTTAATACTTTTTGAGAGTTGTTCAACAAATTTTAGTTGCAACGATACACATATGTGTGGAGTCTCACAGAATATTTGTGTCCATATTCAGTCACTTATTACCACAATCAATTTAGTGATAATTTTTCATAATTTAATGTATGAAATTGAATGCAATTTTCAAGTAAACGTGGAACTGTGTTCCTTATAATTTGGTGCTATCATTCCTGAAGAGTTTCAACTGTGGCAACATCTGGAATGTGGAAAAAAAAATAAAATGGGCCTTTAAATCCATCCCCATACTTTTTCGGTGGGTGTAGACATTTGTTTTCTTGGCCTACAAGAGATTCTGCACAGAAATTTGTGCAGTATGTCACAGTAGTAGTTTTACATATACTGTCAAACCCTGGAATTAAAATCACCTTTGGTCGCACTTCATACCTCTTTTTTTTTTTTTATTTATTTATTTATATGGTCCTAATTCTGAAACTCTGTGTATTTACATTAAAAAGAAAGTGCAACCATGTAGTTTAAAAAAATAGTCCCTCTAGTTAAATGGTCTCTTTAATGAGGGTTTCACTGTAGTCCATTTCACTTCAGCCTGTGCAGTGTTTTTTTTTGCTTCTGAGCACTGTCTGTCCACTGGAGGGGAAGTTGGTGGATAAAGAGAGGCACAGGATGGAGAGACAGGACAACAGTAGTGTAAATGTTGACATACGTTTTATGCTAAGTCATTCTCATGGAAAATTCTGTGATAACCATATTATCCATTTTCACGTCCCCTTTTTACAATTAATGGAATAAAAAGTAAGGTTATAGTATTCAAAGCATGGATCTGAACTTCAATGCTGCATTATGACAATTCCTAGAATGCCCCAGGTGTTTATCATATATAAGTAAGAATGATGCAGTGCCTGTATATTGTCATATATGTAAAGTTGCATGATAAATCAGCAAGATCTGTCTTGTAAGGTAACTGTGATAGTCTTTCCTTTAGACACCAGGTGGCAACACTATCATCAGCACTTCCAACCATATTTCTGTCTGGGTGCTAACCCAGACATATTGTTTTTCCTTGGGTTTCTCGGACACTATTATTTCGAAAACCACCAAACTTGCCATGGTGTTTGACCTACCAATGAAATTTTGCACCTGGTTTGGAATAGTCATGATGTTTAAAATTATGCAAATGAGGGACAATCAAAATTTTAAAAGCTCCATACCTTTCAAACTATTGCAGATAGACACAAAAGTTTTAATGTGCATGTTTAGGTTTGTGGCACCTGCCAATACAATGGACAGTAAATGAAAGTTGTGAAATTTCAAACTATGCTAATTACGAACATTGAAAAATTTAAAAGTTTCTTATCTCCAAAACTATTATAGATTAAACAACCATTTTAACTTCGAATTATAGGTTTGTGGCAAAGTGGCATCCAATGAACTATGAACCAAAGTTGTAGGATTTCAATTTATGCAAATTAAGTGAATATTCAAAATTGAAATCTGAAATAACTTAAAAACATTACAGATAGAGGTGTCATTCAACTTCAATTTAAAAGTTGGTAACAAAGCCAAATCCAATAAACCATAAGCCAAAGTTGTAAAATTTTAATTAATACAAATTAGGTGAATACACAAATTTAAATATTTTTGAATAACTTCAAAACTATTATAGAAAGAGGTGCCATCCTAACTTCAATTTAAAGGCTTCCAACATAGACGCACCCAATGAAACAAAAATGTAAAATTTTAATTGAAGCAAATTAGGTGAAGACACAAAGTTTAAATCTTAAACAACTTCAAAACTATTACACATAGAGGTGCCATTCCAACTTCAATTTGTAGGTTTGTGACATAACTGCATCTAATGAACCATGAACCAAAGTTGCAGAATTTTAATTTATGGAAATTAGGTAAATACACAAAATTTAAATCTTGAATAGCTTCCAAACTATCATAAAGGTGCCATTTCAACTTCACTTGTTTGTGACATAGGTGCATCCAATGAAGCATGAACCAGAGTTGTAGGATTTTAATTCATAAGAATGGGGTGAATACACAAAATCTAAATCTTGAATAACTTCAAAACTATTATACAAAGAGGTACCACTGAAACTTCCAATTTGTAGGTTTGGGACATAGGTGCATCCAGTGAACCATGAACCAAAGTTGTAGGCTTTTAATTTATGCAAATTATGCAATGCACAAGATTAAAATCTTGAATACCTTCCTAACTGCTGTAGATAGTGGTGTCATTGAAACTTCATTTTATAAGTTTGTGACATAGCAAGATCCAATAAACCAAAAACCAAAGTTGTAGCATTTTAATTTATAAAAATTAGGCCAATACACGAAATTTAGATTAATATGTTGAACAATGGCAAAGTGTAGCATTTCAAACTGTTCTCATTTTGAAGGCACCCAGACAGATTTACTGTTAAGCAAATCTTCTTTTCTAGTGCTGTCCATGTTCTTTCTGCTCTGATCATGGTGGAAACATCAGTCTGTTGCCCTGGCAACACAGGAATTGAGCAGGACCTCAGTTAAATCTGAATGTCTCCTATTTGAACATACAGGCTCACTATCCAAACATACATTGTTCCATGACCTACAAAGACAAGTGTCTACACTTAGAAAAATTACCCTATTGACAATCAAGTCTTCTGTGTATACATTATCCTTCTGAATTCACCAAAATGTTCTATGGTTACCGTTATTAATTAACAGAATTGACTGCTACGTGGACTGTTAGGATTTTAGAGCTGAAAACATGAGCCCATGTTCTGTGCTGCCACGTGGTATGCTGGCTCAACTTTAAGTCTAGTGTATTTTGTAGGGACTTTTACACTTAGATTGTTAAATGTTGCTGAGATGAATATACATGAACCATGAGGGCAGACACAGGTGTTTACAATGCAGAGATGTGTAAGACTGCACATACATGTACACGTAGTTTATAATAATCAAAATAAAAAGACACCAGTAGTGTTTAAAACCAGTGGTTTCTTACTATTAGAAAAATGTTAATGTTAAATCCTTGTGTCTGTGGATTATAGGCCAAAATGATTGCAGAGCTTTGTTGAAGAAGTCGTACCTTTTCATGTTAAACACTTGGTACTGTCTGGTTGAAATAGCATCATAATGGTAAAATTAGCCAGCCAGAGTGATTTGCTCAATATTTGGCAAGCGTAACTTCTTGTATTTTTTTCGACATAGCTATTTATATCCAGTCATTATAGTTGTACTACTATTCTTTTGAAAATGAAAAGAAACCTGATAAAAAAAAAACTTGAGTTTAATCAGTTTATTTTTATACCTTCCAATTGCCAAATATAAACGAAATGTAATTCCCAGTTTGTAATTCTGACCTGTACATTGGAACCAGGATGATAATGGACAACTTTATCCTCTAGTTTGTATTTGCCATTTTTTTTTTTTTTTTTTAATTTTTATATATACAGCTTTCATAATATGGCATGCCTATAGTTCCAGAGAGAATACCCCAGGTCAACAGCTTTTCTCGGCACACATTGAGCACATTACACGCAATTCACGCTGAGGAACACATTGACTCAGTCCAAAATTTGGCACTTAAACAGTTAACATAAAACAGCCTATCATCTTCAAAATGAAGGAGAAAGATTCAAGTGATCATCATCTGAAACTACTGTGTCACTCTATACCAGAGAGTGAGACAGTGTTTGACATAACCTTTTCAATTAAACATAATGGAGGGGGCAGGGAGGGGGATTCAGGAAGGCGGGGGGGGGGGGGGGGGGCAGTATCCTGGGACAGAAAATGATTTTCCCAGCACAACATACAGAAAAAATGGGAATGTTCTGAAATAACAGCGAGCATATAGGGCACAAGAAATGCTGACATGGAAAATATAATGCCCCAGTACACAGTACCCTTTACCCTGCTTCATACCCCCCCCCCCCCCCCCCCCCCCCCCCAAATCAACAAATAATGTTGCAGGCAGGTGGCTGATGGTCATCTGGGTTGCTGCCTTCATTCCTTATATGTCCACCAGGTGGCAGTACCTGGCAGTCCTCCAGACAATGTGTCTCCTCTCTGCATGTCACTGCAGCCTCTCTTTGTCCATCAATTTCCTCGTCCAGTGGGCAGAAGAAAGTGCTCAGGAGCAAAGCAGCAGTGACAGGCACAAACCAGGAGCTATTTTAAAAAACTTCCATCACACAACAACAGACAAATCATATGTCATGTCTGTTATGTTTTTTTTTTTATGTAAACATGATCTCAAAATTGGAGAATAGTTGCCAAAGTGCATGAATGTATGCTCATAAATACTCAGCAAACACTGGGTGTAGTCAGTGATTAGCACAAACTGATGTCGATTTATATGTGTTTAGGATTGGCTTTTTGCTGGATTGATTTTTTTCATATGTACACAGATCATAAAATACAATCTGTATTCATATATGCACCAAAAATAGCAAATAATACCTGAGAGAACAGAAAGTGTGTTTTATAATAAAGATATAAAATGACAAGATGACTCCATTATTGAACCATGTACCATGGAATCAGAGCACAAGATGAAGGACCATAGTACTTAAAACTGAAAAAAAAAACAAAAAAAATCTGCCAAAACAGCTTACTATATACTTGTGTCTGTTAGAACATGTGATCCTGTACATGTGCACGTACTTCTGTAATCAAGATGTTCATTTCTGATGATTAACATGTCAGTACCTGGACACCTTGACATTAAAAATGGTCCTGTATTTGAACATAGATGTTACATGAAATAGAATATTCAGGTCAGGAGTTATGACTCAGTGAGAGAGAATGTAATTATTTATAGCATATGACTATATCATGGTTTATTTACAACTTTTTAGTTCACCAAAGAAATTGAACTCAGTGGTGATGCTTTAGATATTTTGTATAAGTTATGTCATTGCCAGATTGAAGAGCCTTGGCATTGTGGAAAAAGGTCACATTGTCACATGTATTTGGCCCTGTTATACTGGTGGGTCATTTAGGCAACTTGATTACAAATGTATTGACCAAATCTAGCAATGTGAAATAATTAAAGAGTAAAGGGGCATTGGAGCAGTGCCCAGCAAGTAGAGGATGCTGACTTTAGATGGCAGCAAAGCTACATACAGAGACTCCAACCCACAGCTTCATGCAAACTGGAGATTCTCCCTCCTGGAGTACTATTGAAACTGGATATGTGAAAGAGCGGAGTGACTGTGCTGGGGTATGTGTATGGGAGGGCAGTGCCCCCTCCTGGGGTGAGAAAATTTTGGAAAAAAGGGAGTTAAAATGGTGTATTTTCATGATTTTTTTTACCTCATCCATTTTTTTTCTGGGCGAGAGAAAACATATTTTGAGTGGGAGAACGGGGGAATTTGGAAAAAGGGCAAAAAATGGGAGATCTCCCACTGAAAACGGGAGGGTTGGAGTCTCTGTACATATCTGCTGGTTGGTGTCCTGGCTGGTAGAGACATCTGGTGGAAACAATTATAGCTGCTGTCATTGGCCGGTTACTGTCAGTGATTGCTGACAGGAAGTGATGTGTCAGGAAAATTTGGTAAGTTCCGATCATCCCCAATTTGATCTATCTATACATGTAGTAGTTTTAGTAGTTCATTTTATATTTAGGAAGTTAAATATGAACTCATAGGAGTTCAGTGTGATTTAGGAAAGCAGCTAGGCCTCTCCATGAACAAACCCCTGGTGAGCTGCAACAGTTCTGAAGTTCACTCCAGGAGAGCTGTGAGGGAAGCTGCTGATAGAACTTACTGTAAAATGTTCTGTTCACGAGAGTCACCCACAGCTCTCCTGAAGTGTTTCAGGTGCGTGTGGAGGGGGGCGCTAGTTATGGCTCCCCATAAATGGCAAGGCTAGGATAAGTGTCACTATTGTAATCCTCACATATAGATTTGCATGGCCTAATTGATGTTTTGTATTTATTGGCAAGACCGTTCCTCCATACTCTGTTTGGTAGTGTATAAATGAATGGTCTCACTGGACAGAAAATGTAAGATGTAGAAAAGTGTAGAATTATGTGTGGCAAAAATGTACAAATGAATATAGTATGATAGACTTTGTGGCACAGTTAGATAAAAATTTGAATCAGAAAGAATAACTAAACCTGAAAAAAGTATTGTGCAAAATTATTGATATACATTTATCTGTTAAATGGCTAAAAGTGTGGTATCTCATCAGGAGAAAAATGTATGTATCGTTCAAAATCAGAGTAGTGAGTGATCTGCAATGCCAACAGTTCTTTTGTAACTGTATATGAATATATATTGCATGACATTGTATGCTTTTGTTGCTTGGGTCTGTTCTGGTGGTATGTACATTGCAAACAAGTCAAGTCAAATCAAAATTTGTTTTTGTGTTGTCAGCAACAAGAGAATTGAACCTCCTCCTCCTCCAAAAAACAGCTGAAGCGCTCAGATGTCAGTCCTGCCCAGGACTGGGGCCACCTGCAGCTCAGTACTCCATGGAGACAGAGTGTAGGAATGAGGCAGAGTCATCTGCTACAGGTTCGACTCCCTCAGTTCTGTAAACAGATGCGGCATTTTCCAACATGTTTGTGTGTCTGTACATCCAAACTTGCACGAATTTGCACATTGCAAATGCAATAACTGCTCACCAAATCAATACTACCACCAAACATAACACCTAAAGCATCTTAGTCAGAACTAGATGATCACACTGCCTGGTGACATGGACCCACTTTTCAAAGTCAGAGAATCAACATAGAAAATATTTATGAACACTTTCATATGGAGAAAACTACACATACATTCAACGCAAAGCGTTGACTGAAGGGTCCACCATGTAATTGGGCTGCCATTTGCTCAAATTAGGTCATGGTGACACCAAAATCTAATCAGTCCATCTTGCCAGGTAAGGTAAGCATATTGCCAAATTTGAGTAAAATACATGGAGGCATTCTGTAGATATTGCAGTAACAAGAATGTGCACATCCGGACAGACAACCGGAACTCATAAAGGGTCTCCCCACGGCAGCGGACCCTTTAAAATGAAGCTATACACCTGAAGTATCTGAGCCATATCTCACAGGAGGTTGCTCCCTGGTGAACTTTGACCCAGTTTCCAAGATCTCAGAGTTCCTCACGAAAGTTCATAAACAAATGTGTGCATACATTTAAGACCGTATGAGGCTGGGCAAGTGGTCATTCCAACTGTTGTATTTTTACGTAAATTTCTCTTTTATGGAAAACATCATGAGTGAAAATTCAGGAATAGAAAAGTCAATAAATTTTCCTTGGATATGGCACTGGAAGAGTCAATCCAAGGAGAAAGGGTTTAAAATGTACAATAAATGCATCATTATCATTTTTTGTGAACATAATTTACATGATGTATAATTGAAAGGAATACAATTATTATAGGGTTTTCAGATCACTGTATATATAGTATATATCCCAGTCTTGAGATCCTGATGAACATTTCCTTGTATGTGGTGAAAAATTCTGGATGAGATTGGTTTTAGTTGCACAACAAACACTTGGTAAAACACAGTAAAAGAAGTTTGCGGGTGACCGTTGGATGTGTAGTTATCGTCAATATACAGCTTTTAAAGGACAATCTCCACAGAAACACCTCACAGCCAAAGCACAGATGAAAAGTGTGTGAATTATGTATTTGTGAATCTACAGAGAAATTATTTTTGTGGTCAAAGTTTACTGGAATTGCTTTTCAAAACCTACAGGTAAACTAGTCGAAATGACAGACCTGCATATATGGTGATTTTATGTTTAACTTAATGCTATATCATTAACAAGCTCAAATAATGTAGAATTATACCATGTTATAGCGAAATACCATATACTAATTAAATTGATACAAGGGATATTTATTATAATCATATACCATTCAACATAATATTGATATTTTCTTGTTACAAATTACCAGTATGAAGTAGTTGGCAGCAGTGTTTACAGCACAATTTGGCATAGACTGCACAGTAAAAAGTACCATGACTATTGTTATTGGCTTGCTTGTTTATAAGTGTCAGGAAACACAGTTGTGTGCTTACCACTGATGCTATATAATTATAAGGTTAGCACAGTCATGTGCCGACAGGGGCAGATTTAGGGATCTGGAAGGGTGGGGGGGGGGGGGGCAAGTTGCCAAAACATGGACTTGTTTTATTCAGCACCCCCAGAAAATTAAGGTGTGAAACGGTGGATTCTGAGATATTTTGAGCCTAATATTCAGGAAATGGAGCACAGATTTGAAGTAAATTATGAACAAAAGCATCTATTTTGTGAAAAAAAATTTCAGAATGGCTGGGGTGGCGCTTGGCCCCCTCGCCCCACCACCACCACCCGCAAATCTGCCCCTGGCTTGCCACTGTTACAATGTATGGAATCCTGTGCTTACTACTGTGTTCATGTAAGGTAACATTCATGTGCTCACCACTGTGCCCATACAAGGTACCACAGTTGCTATCATGTACTTACATTTTCAGTGTAGAGTGATGGATTCTCTTAGGTGCTTGCTACCTTAATTGACACAGCAACATGTATATTATTGTGTTCCTAAATGTATTTTCAGTTTGTCAATAAAGTACAGTTTAAAACTAAAAACTTTCCTCGGTACTTTATTGCTTTATTTTGAAGATTTCATCTTTGAAATTTCCAAGCATTCAATCAACCATAGGAATGCTCATCACTGAAATTAGAGGCCCATATGTTTCATAATAGAGATCAGATGAAAATACATCATGGATAGGTATGGTTTCTTGGAAGCGAAAAAAGAAAAAAATCCCCTTAATGACATTACCATTGGCCCATACGAGGCATGGATCAGGCTGCTGTTAACTTTGGTTTTGATTAATATATTCCTGCGTGTTCTGATTGAATGCAACACAGAAGAGTCCATTTTGTGTTTTAAAATGTTTCCTTTCTTGCTCCTTTGCCATAAAATCTGCTTTGTGAATGAAATACGGGATAAATACAAGCAATCATTCACAAGTGTTTATTGTCCAAACTGAATCATTCTTAGTGGAAGAAACCGTTTGCTGCAAGGGGCACGTGGCATGTCACCAAAAATGATTTTGTTCCAACTGTTGTAAGAGTTTAAATGTATAGTGCATGTGTGTATATAATGGCTAAAACACTTCACTTTTAAAAGTGACGCTATGGTGCAAAGCTGTAGAACTTGTACACATAATAGTTCATTGTATAAACTTGTTTATTTATCTTTCAAGTTATACAAGGATTGACTGCAGCGTCTCCGTAATCTGGCCGGGAAATTGATTTTAAAGTGCCCTTTTAGAACAGCCTCTGCTGAAGTCCGATAGCAACTTAAATGGACTTCGGTCCGTGAGAGACAAAATTTTCATATCTGCAGTATGACCTATAAATGTTTTAATAATCTAGTCCCCCCGTATCTTCAAAATTGCTTTACACCTATGGCCAATATCCATACCCATAATACAAGACTACGTGCATCTGCAGGGATGTATGTAAATTCCAATTCAACAAAGGCTGGCATAAATAAATTCCCATCTCGTGGCACTAAATTATGGAACACCCTCCCAGAATCAGTAAAGTTCTCACCATCAGTCAGAACTACTGGAAGCATTACTGGTCAAACCAGGTTAACCAGGTTTTACCAGCAATGTTTCTAGTCACCAAGTACAACAACCATTGAACTGTAATTTATCATATTTTAGTGTAAGTTTTTACTCTTTTAAGCATTTTGTATTTATGCTAGTTTTATGGAACAACTGTATCTCTGTGTTTTACTATGTATGAATGTATTTATTGTGTGTATTTACAGGGCCCCATTGGAAAGAAGCTATGTTTTATGCTTTATGGGCTACCCTGTATAAAGGAATTGTATAAATAAACAAGTAGCCGCTGACGCTAGCCATATCCCCCGCCCACAGTAATCATGGTGGTAAATACACATGATGTACATTGGTATATTATAGTTGGTAAAATGCGAAAGGTTTCTGTGGTGGCAATATGGAAATAAGTACAGAGAGCCTTTAAATGCATTATGTGTTCCCCTTTTAACAAGTAGCCACTGAACCCCCCCCCCCCCCCTTATGAGGGTGAACCAGTACAGAAGGGGTTTGTTTGCTATTCACATCTTCCTTAACATTTAGGACTTAAAATAAAGTTGGCTGAAATGAGAAAGATGGTGCTGGAATATATCCAAACCCCTCCCCTCCTCGAGCGCACCAAACAGTTACGTCTGGAGAGAGAGAAACATTGGATCCACCAATTGCGTTCCATTGAGCCTTTTGGCCTCAATTTCATGGGGAGATGAGCTCACTCGCTCTGTCTAATGGTAAATTTTTACATCAAGCTCTTCTCCACATGATCTATAGTACATTTATTGTCACAGTAGTGCTCAATAAAAACCAAGGGATTGAAAGGGTTTTTTTTACCACAGCAGAACAAAATTTATTTTTCTGCCAGCCCCTGTGACAGGGCATCAGGTGAAAAAACACGCAGTTCACCTGGTAAACGGGTTCCACTATTCAGCACTGGTTGATCCAGAACCAGCATGTCGACTTTCCTAATATGGGAAATAAACATTTCAAACATAGGTTTGAAAACTGAAGTTACTTGGTAATGAAATTGAAACTAGGCCGTAGTCCATAGATGCGCATGCGTACATACGTACACAGCTTAGCAACGCATTTGTTACCCCTAACTATATATATGGAACATTTTGAAATCCCTGCCAGTGCCTGATGAGACCTAGACAGGTCGAAACGCGTCGCACAGTTTCCAGTTGCCTCTTCTTGGCTACTTGCTTTGTCTAAATCGCTGAAATGAGAAAGAAACAAGTTTACTTGAAAAGGATCCTGGAGTTCTTGGTTATCTGCAAAAAAAAAAAAAAAAGAAAGAAATAAAAAAGAAATTAATATATTAATGAAGGAAAGTAATTAGTCAAAAAAATTTCTGCCTATGCACATCTCCTACCTCTGGTCTACCAACGCTGAAAATCTTAAAGGGTTACCACTTTTAGTTGCGAAGTTATGCTTCACACAAAATTGTATTGTATCTTGAGCTTGCTTAATAAACTTTATTAATTAATTAATCAATGAAAGTAATTAGCCATGCAAAACAATGCCTATGCACACCTACTACCTAAGGTCTATTAGCCATAAAAATTTCAAAGGGCTGGTATTAATAGTTTAGAAAATATGGCCCGGACAAATCTTGAGCTTGCTTAACGAACTTTGTTATTAAATCAATTAATGAAAGTAATTAGCCACACAAAACAATGCCTATGCACACCTACTACCTAAGGTCTAGCACCCATAAAAAATTCAAAGGGATAGGATTAATAGTTTAGAAGATATGGCCCGGACAAAATTTGTCTTCCTTAACGAACTTTGTTAATTAATGGAAGTTATTAGCCACACAAAACAATGCCTATGCACACCTGCTATCTAAGGTCTACCCACCATAAAAAAATCAAAGGGCTGGCATCAATAATTTAGAAGATATGGCCCGGACAAAATTTGTATTGTATCTTGAGCTTGCTTAATGAACATTGTTAATTAATTAATTAATGGAAGTAATTAGCCACAGAAAACAATGCCTATGCACACCTACTACCTAAGGTCTAGCAACCATAAAAAATTCAAAGGGCTAGCATTAATAGTTTAGAAGATATGGCCTGGACAAAATTTGTCTTGCTTAACAAACTTTGTTAATTAATGCAAGTAATTAGCCACACAAAACGATGCCTACGCACACCTACTACCTAAGGTCTACCCACCATAAAAAAATCAAAGGGCTGGCATTAATAATTTAGAAGAAATGGCGCGCACAAAATTTGTATTGTAACTTGAACTTGCTTAATGAACTTTGTTAATTAATTAATTAATGGAAGTAATTAGCCACAGAAAACAATGCCTATGCACACCTACTACCTAAGGTCTACCCACCATAAAAAATTCGAAGAGGTAGCATTAATAATGTAGAAGATATGGGCCGGACAGAATTTGTTTCGGACAGACGGACGGACACACGGACGGTGCCCATTACCATATCCCCTCCCCCACTTCGTGGGCGGGGGATAATAAATAAAAAAGAAACACAAATTTCTTGAACTGTTGCAATAGTTTAATGGTCGAGCCCACAAGGACATCGACGACAAGATCACAGCACGTAAACTTGCAATATGTTGGCCTTACAAGAATACTCTACAGTCATGAGTCTTGTTTAGAATATCAACAATGCAATCTGTCAAACATTCCAAGAAAACATTTACTAATATTAATAAAGTGAAGGGATAAAATTGAAGTCGTTTGTACAAAGAGGCAAACACTTGAAAGATTACAAAAGTTGTGACTTCAAGGCCACCTGATAGAGTGATATATACATTGAAAGAAGCAAAGGTGGCAATGATATTTTTCCATCTGAACATTGGAAGGTTTGACCAAAAAGAAAGGAAAAAATACTTCAACAAATTCTGACAGGATGGTTTCAGTATGTTTTGCGAGTACTTTAAGACAAACTAGGGCATAGATAATGTCTTTTATCTTATAATAGGTATTGATACTCTTTTTCTATTGGTTTACACCTGTAGCGAATTTCCTGGTCCCTCACTGGTTACTGCTCTATGCCACGCCCACTTTGATTCCCTGCAAAAGTCTTGTTTCTATCACCAAAGTCAAATGCAGGTCTAGGCACATCATGACGTTTTTCACTATGAAAGCTTTCCAGGCGGAGTATAATTACCCATTATAACATAAAATATGTCACCACCTGTGCTTATGGAAAACCAAAAAATTCATCCCTTCAGTGATGTGTGTCACATGCAGCCTTTGGCTTCATGTGACACATCACTAAAGGGGTAAATGTTTTTGTTTTTCACAAGCAGACATGTGGTAACTCATGGTTGTATTCTGTTCTTGTGAATTTTTAAATGTCACTGGCACGGATGATTTCTCCGAAGTTTTTGTAATTATTATATTCTATGATATTTGGGTAATACTTTAACATGGTTTAATGTGGGGGGGGGGGGGGGGGATTTTGGTGAAAATTGAAAAGAAGCTTCTCTAACATTTTTAATTTTTGGTGATACAATAATATAAAATGGTAATGCATTTCAAAATTGACTCTTCAAAAAGAATCGTCTGTAATTTGTTAACATTTCAATACAAATATACAAGCCTTGTACAAAAATTGCAAGGTTTCAATACTGGATTTTGACATGTATGTATATATATATATATATATATTCATTGGGGTTCAGTATATATATATATACATATATACATGTATATATACATACATATATACATACATATATACATATATATACATATATATACATATATATACATACATATATATACATACATATATATACATATATATATATATATATATATATATATATATATATATACTGAACCCCAATGAAAAGTATCCACATAAAAAAATTAACACATTAATTTTGTAAGTTACTAAGTACTGTGTGTGCATATATGCATGGTTTGGAGCCTACATCAGGGTCATTCAGGACAACTTTTTAACTTTTGCTGGGTTGTTACATAATGCATGTGACTTTTGTGCACCGAATATGGCTTCTGACCACCACTCCTATTGGATGGCAAAAAATGACCTGATGTTTTCAGTGGCTTTAAAAAGGGATGTTCATCCAAGAAAAAAGCCAGTGGTCTCAGGTGTGTTGAGGCGATCATGCCGCGTCTGAGCCAAGGTCAAAGACACCATGCTTTGGGGCTTGCAGAGGGTGGAGTCCCAATCACTCAAATCGCACAAAGAATGGGGTGTACTCGGCGCACCATCCAACGACTAATTGAACGGCAACAAGAAACTGGATCCGTAGATGATCGGCCTAGGCCTGGCCGAGAAAGAGTGACAACACCTGGCCAAGACCGTCACATCCGGCTGATGCACCTGCGAGACCGTTTCCGTACAGCAGCCCAAACAGCCCGTGAGACTCAAGGGGTGAATCACCGTCCTGTCAGTAGTTCTACTGTGGAAAGGTGACTGAGGAGCAGTGGCCTAACAGCCAGAAGACCTTACAGGGGTAACCTGCTGACCCAACCCAGAAGAGAAAGACGACTGCAGTGGTGTAGAGCACACTCCAGGTGGACTCGCCAGCAGTGGAATACCGTCCTTTTTACTGACGAGTCCCGTTTTTGTGTCAGCAGAGCAGATGGCAGAGAACGTGTGTGGCGCCGGACTAGGGAGAGATATGCAGATGCCTGTGTCCGTCAGGCAGATCGATGGGGTGGACCCTCTGTCATGGTGTGGGCAGGCATCAGCAACCGCTACCGGACACCCCTAGTGGTCATTCAAGGGATCCTCAATGCTAGGCGGTACATTGATGAGGTGCTGGAGCCGCACATGGTCCCATTTATGGAGCAGCATCAAGATCTGGCGATCTTTCAACAGGACAATGCACGTGCACACTCTGCAAGATTAACAATGAACTTTCTCAATGAGAACAACATCAATGTCATGGAATGGCCAGCGTTCTCACCCGATCTGAGCCCTATTGAACATTTGTGGGATCAGTTAGGCCAAGGTATTCAACGGAGGACACCTAGGCCTACTACCCGAAACCAGCTGATCCAAGCTCTGCAGGAAGAATGGAATAATGTTCCCCAACACAGAATTCAAACCCTGGTCAGCAGTATGCGCCGCAGATGTATAGCATGTGTTGATGCTCGAGGTGGCCACATCCCATATTGAACAGAAAAATTTGTGTGACTTTAAATTAGGGCAGTTAATGACATTTTTTGCCTGTAAGTGACGTTAATGTCGGTAGAGCGTGACATTATTTTTACGCCAGAAAAGTGAATGCTTTGTTAAGTTCTAAGCACGTCTAGGTATGAAATGTTTCAAGTATAAACAATAAAATACTTCAAAATTGGCATGTGGATACTTTTCATTGGGGTTCAGTATATATATATATATATATATATATATATACATATATATATATATATATATATATATATATATATATATATATATATATATATATATATATATATATATATATTTATATACTTTAACATTCCTACTGGTTTGGACATCACAAATACCAATATTGAGGCTGATCCTATGGCAAAACAGCAATTCGTCCACAGAGTATACCTTTAGATAACTCAGTGTTCTTATCACAGCAATTTTCTCCTTTGGTGCACATGTAAATTAATATTCCGCTGTGTGCATTCAATATTATGCAAATCTTTTCAAACATGATTGTGTGGGTGGGGTATTTAAATATTCAATCACCAACATTTCCACAACCATTCACATGATATATTTTAAAAATACTCTGTAATCATGACAGTAAACATTATCCTAAGACACATGTGCATGTCCATCCAATATTGTATGCATGTCTCTGGGTATCTGGGTTCTCCTTCCTTTAAAATAAAAAAATAAAATAAAAAATAAAGAAATAAAATAGAATAAAATAGAGTGAAATGATATATTAATGTGACCATTATAATTTCTTCCACCATGCCTGTAAAACAATTTTTGGTTCCTGCTGGTTCGATACATGAACAAAATCTCTCAGTTTCATAGCCGCAGATATGTGGCCTTCGAGGGGGCAGCAGGGTATAGGCGCAGTGAGTTGGAGGGCGAAGCGACTGGAGGGCTCCCCCCCCCCCCCCCCCCGAAGGCCACATATCTGTGGCTATCAGTTTCACTCCAGTCAAGTCTCGTCAGAGACTCCAGCCCTAGGCACTGTCTACAAGGCAGAATTTCCCTCTTGCATAAATGTGCAAACTGGAGATTCAGGGCAGTGAAGTTACTGACCCAGGGGTGGGTTTGGGAGGGTCTGGCCCCTCATGTAAGAAAATTTTGCAGAAAAAAGGTTGCAATGGCGCTTGCTTGTACCCGTTCTCCCTTATTTTGCTGCTGGTATTTTCAGGACTTTTTTTTTTCCTTTTATAGGTGGAAGAAAATATGCATGGGAGAAAACACTATCTGAATGGGAAAATTGGAGGATTTTGTAAAAAAAAGAAAGAAAAACTCCTAAGATCCCCACTCAAAAGCACAGAATTGGGAGTCTCTGTCTCACCCAGATACACCAAGGTAAAATTTTAATAAATCTCTGCTGGATGGATTTCAAAAGTGATGATTAGATCACAGTTATCACAGTGATTTTCGAGTTGAGATATTAAGGACTTGCAGCCTTTATGTACATTATCAGTGACTATATCGTCACTTTTCACTGTCTGATATGACAGATGTTCACAGTCTATTATGCATGTTCAAATAAGTTCAGCAGCCACAACCACAGTCTTCATTCTGAGTTGGCAAAGCAGTTGAATATACAATCACAAAGCCAATGTGCATTGCTTTCCATACGTGTATTTACACTTCTGACTGATAGCTATTTCTGTTGCTGAAAGGGCTACCTCCAATGAGAAAATATGGTCCAACATACTGTTTTCAACAAAACTTGGTAACCTTGATCCAATCTCCATTATTTGCTACACAATAACTGCCTTGTGTCATTTTGAGTAAATTTGTTGAGACATTTAGTGATTTTCAGTGAATGTAACTTGGTTTTCCAACTTGGTATGGACAACTCTGCTGCTGCACAGTGTGAAGTCTTGTCACCCTTTCCCCCTTAAACCGGCCAAAACCGGCTGGTGGTCAAATGTCCTCTGCTTCAGTGTTTTCAACTAATTTCAACAGTAATAAAAAACAATTTTGACGGATAATTGCAGATGAGCCTTATCAAGATCATGTGTCCCAGGTCAACAACTTTCCTTGGCATGAGTTGGCCACTTACTCATATGCCAAGGGAAGTTGTTGACACAAGTGTCAATTCAACGGGGAAAGGATTAATTATTCTGCATGGCTAACTGACAATAGCAAACTAACAAAATCCATTTCCCAGCATCCTGCAGGCTGGCACCTTGATCATGTGCATAACTAATTACACAGTTACACCATTACATCTCTTGTTTGGTGGGTTACATTTTGTCCTTCTTGTCTGGGAACTATGAAAAGTAAACCTTTGCATCTGTTGGTATTTCATTAGTTTGTCCAACTTTTTAGGTGTCTGGTGTCTTACAGTTGTGCACAGGCAATTTGTAAGCATGGAAGTGCCTAGACCTGAAGTAAAAAATCACACCATACATATCTACTAATATTTCAACATTCATTTCACAAGCTACAATAATGGCCTTTCTTGAATGTGTCCTATTAATCATACAGTACCATGACATGATACAGTGTGATCCTGGTGACAGTAACCATGGTAACAGGAACTACAGATTTTGTACTAAAGGTATTGCACACCTGCCACTTGGGGGCTGTTTCAGAAGGAATAAAGTAAACTTACACAAGGACAACTGAACATGCTGCACTTTGTCACTTCAGGGTTAGACACATGTGAAAGTACAATGTCTCACTGCTCTTTATCTGCCTCCCTCCGGACTGCATTGGACATTTGGAGAATGTATTCACTGGCTCATTCTGTAAGACTGCTGTACAAAACAAGTGTTTGATGTTACAACTAGTGATCCTATGTGTGTTATCTTTGACAAAACTTGGAATATTTTGTAAGTGACTGTGGAATTTTGTAATGTGTAGGTACAAAATGCGCTGTGTGATTCGTCACAGTCAGGTACTCCTTCCAGGCCTCTTTACCAGAGGCTGGAAATACTTCCAAATTCATGCCTTTGCCAGCTCAAAGAGAATAGAGTGTAAGTTATTTAGAACACACACACACACACACACACACACACACACACACACACACACACACACACACACACACACACACACACACACACACACACACACACACACACACACACACACACACACACACACACACACACACACACACACACACACACACACACTTATAAAGCCAAACTTCCCATAAGCAGATCACTTTTGCATATTTAGAACTAACATAATTACTCTTGCACAACTATGGGCCTTTGTCTTTTGGTTCTAATCCTCATTTAAAATCTGCAGGTCCAGGCCAGTGGAGTGGTAGGCATGTGTAAGCACTACTTTGTGTCCTGAATACGTCTGAGACGTATGTACTTGTATGGCACAGCAACACAATATATAACATGATTATGACAGATATTTCAAGAAAACCAGCAGTAGCTTTTACTCTGCCCTACATATCCATTTTCTCTTTGACAAAAAAATTTTCTGATTCATTATTCTAACAAACATTTGTTTGATTGATGTATTGAATTCTGCTTATTTACATGCAATAAATATAATTTCCATTAGTTTAACATGGGGTATGATAGATACAATGTCTTATATGGAATTGATGCACCACTGTAAATGTAATTGTATGCAGTGTGGTCAAGGAACACTAGCTCATGCTTGATTGAGTGTAATACAATTGATAGATTGTCCTACACATGGGATAAAGTTCAGATGGTGATCACTGTGTCTGGCACTGAGGTTCACAGCTAGGGCTTTAAAATGAGCTCACTGACAGCATTCCGTGCACTTTGAAGCCGACATGCCTCCACATGCAGATCGACCAGAAGCAGACTTGACAGGTTGATAGGAGGAGGATGTCCACACGTTATCTTAAGAGAGGTTACATCAAATGGTATCACAGACCAAGTACAATGCTCCCACTTGCCCTCTGCATTATACCCAATGCTATATCAATAGCAGCCGTTTTTTTTTTTTTTTTTTTTTTTTTTTAGCAGACATATATTTGGTCTATTTGTGTTGCTTGCATATAACCAACACCGGCAGTTCAATGAATGCTCCCTGATTCTTTCCGTATTCAGTTTACCTGAATAGGACACATACCTAACATTCGCACACCCCATTTCTTTCAGAAAACAATACTTGAGTGCCATCAATAATGTACATTTTCATGTTCAATTCTAGTCACTTGACTGCTTTTCACCGTTATAATGTAAGTTACTTTTCCAAAGAGCACAGTGGGAGTATACTAAAGTCACTCATATCAGGAAGCTGGCAAAAATTGCCCGTACATTATGTTTACATGTACTATGCCCTGAGACACAGGATACATGGAAACACTAGGCTCTTTACAGTGTGCATTTGACTTCTCTCATTCCTATGTGAATTTACCCCCATACATTAAATTAAAATTATTATAAACAGACCTATGCAAAAATAATATGGCACAAAGCAATACACAAACTGTTATAATCCATTCAAATCCAAAGAAAGTTTTCAATAACAATTTTTGGCCAGCTCTGCTGACTTCTGTGACAGAGCTCTGAGCTTTAGTTAGGTCAGTGTTTATCTCTGTCAATCTGCCAAGAATGCTTATTTTCCACTTTGTACTCTCAAAACCTGTGGGCCAGATCCTCTTCAAACTTGTTGTGGTCTACCTTCAGTGGGTCTCTACAAAGTTTGTTTCATTACTTAACACTTCAGTGTGTGTGTGTGTGTTTTTTATTTGTTTTTTTTTTTTCATTTTCAAAATCTTATTTTTGAAAATTTCTAAAAAGGTTTTTCCCTAAAACAGCAGAGCCAATTGCTTTGGTATTGCCCGAGAACACTTCTAGGCACTGCTAGGCCTTAATTTGCTCAGCGGATGGTGCTGCTTTTTTCCTTTTCCTTTTTGAAACAAATTTGCTGAGCACAGGACTGTCACAGTCCTCTTATTTCTGATATTACATTCGGGGGGTAATTTGCACAGCTCTCAGATTTTGCTTTGCATTGAAAGAAAACTTCAGTTTCTAATACATGAGCATGTGATCTAGTGCCCCCAGCCAATAGCTTGTACAGTGACGACCCTCTTATGCCACTCTCTGTCAACGCAGCTCAAAAGTGGCCTTATAGGAGGGATTGCCTCTCTAGGGGTACAATATGATGTGGACATGTCATATAATGTTATGCATAATAATGGTGATGAGGTTATTATGCATAGCATATTATTACCACAGAGGGGTGCCTCTGGTGAGAGGGCCCTTACAAGCGGGTGACCACAGCATGTATATTCCTGATATCTATGCCGTCCATTCCCATATTATGGGAGTATGTGGTAAATATGTACATATATATCTCTGCCTTTACATGATGGAATTTATGCTGTAGTCTATTAAGAGACCACCCCTTGGTCAGGGTTAAAAGGGGCGATACAAAACAGTTGGTCTTTCAATGTAGGTCAAATAACATTTTGAAGAAAAGATAGCACTGGGGGATAAACTGTCAACAACAGGTGGTCTCTCAAAGGAATGACAATGCATTACTAATTAAGTCAATTATCATTTCAGTTCATCTTGTCAAGTTACAACTTAGTGACCTGGGAGTAAATCTTTTCAGCATGCAGTCTCTGTGACAATGCTTCCAATCCAATAATGTGTATAATGCGGATTATCTCATCAGCTGTGGCCTGTGGTCCTTTCATCTCTCGCCAGGCTACCATTGCATTGTAGATCCTTTCACTCAGTTTGTCCTTGCCATGGTATGTGGCTTCCAACTCCTCAATTTTTTCATTCTCAAAACGAAGCTTTTTCATGAGGTAACGCAGATCACGTTTGTCGAGGTAGTTGGCCAAGATGTTGAACATTCGATGGAGCAGCAGCTCTGAAAAAATAATATAAATTGATGTACTTAGGGGACAGCTGTAAAATAAATATAAATTATGTACTTAGGGGACAGCTATAAAATAAATATAAATTATGTACTGAGGCGACAGCTATAAAAGAAATATAAATTATGTACTTAGGGGACAGCTATAAAAGAAATATAAATTATGTACTTAGGGGACAGCTATAAATGAAATATATTTATGTACTTAGGGGACAGCTATAAAAGAAATTAATATAAATTGATTTCCATAGAAGACAGCTTAAAAGAAAAAATAAATTGATCTACTTGAGGGGCAGCCATTTCTGTACTGTTCACAATATGCACATACATACATGAAGGAAGTACAGTTATGGAATATGGACACTTGACACGAGAAAGTCCTTTCTTTTTCCTTTCAACAAAAATGATAATCAATACAATGTGTCTTAAGCGTCAGAGCAGTAGGTTTGACAGGTGAACATTTACTAAAATATCATGAATCCTTATTCTTATAATCATTTATTTGTGAGTAAAATAATGCAAACATATATGTTGATTCAGTATTAGATAGCTGGTCATAGGCTGTGTTTACGATAAACTTTGTGTACCATTCAACAACCAAAGCTGTGTTCATGAACATTATTATGATTAAAAATCTTCATGTAATATGCAGGGAAAAGCTGATGACTCAGTCCAGATATTGAAATGATGCTTCATATCACCAGCTGTCCTTACATATTGACAATCTTTATATAACGCTTTCAATGCCAACTGCGACTGGAGTCGAAGTACTTAAGAAGAAACTGGTCTCAATTACAGTAGGGATGCTAGATTAATATACCTTTCCAAAAACCTTACATATTGACAATCTTTATGTGACACTTTCAATGCCAACTGCGACTGAAGTCGAAGAACTTAAGATGAACTGGTCTCAATTATTACAGTAAGGATGCTAGATTAATATTCCTGGTGAAAGACCTTTCATTTAAGTACCAGCATGCCTATAGTTCCAGATCTTGAGAATATAAAGGTACAGATCAATACTTTCCTCCATGTGCTTCAGGTGCATTGTACCCAAAGCACACACAGGAAAGCTGTTGACTCAGTCACAAACTTAGCACTGAAAGGGTTAACTCACTTGCGGAATGAACTTTTTTTCTAATCTTAGTGCATCAGGTATATGTTCATCACTTTTCGACAGACAAAACAAATACAACAATCAAAACAAAGACATTGACGTGCCATCAACCAATGATATACAGCCTCAGTAAATACAACTGGCATCACTCAAAAGTTTATTCAGAGTTTTTATTGCTAGTAGCAATAACTTGGTGATGTCCCTCATTTATTATCAGAACAGACCAGCTGTCTGATGATTATACATATAGCCTCACCTGACGAGCAGAAGTACATATTAAGATGATGGAAGCCATCAAAAGTTAAATGTGCAGAAAAGTACCTCTAAAAAGTGTTTTAATTTTGGTCCAGATGCACCACACCAGTGACCGCCTTCTCCAAAACTAAACTTGACTTTACAAATTGAAACATTTACAATCTACCTCCCAGCTTAGCACGTATTCCATATTTGATGTGATACTGTTCTTCAATTTGAGTACTTGACTCTCATATCCATGTATGAATTTGAAATTGGTGTTGAATAATTCTCAAACAAAGATATTTCACTGAAATAACATTAACTAAATTAACTCTTTGAGTATCTTTTACTTGGGTAAAATAAAAAAAAATAAATAAACCTGTATGCTGCTCAATGTGGAAACATTTTCCATTTGCAAGTTTGTATTTATGGAAATTTTTGCTTCCGTAACTTTTGCGCAATAGAAAACTAAACAGGCTTTTTAACCCCTCTTCCCCTGATTTAAAGATCAGCTGTTTATCTTACAGTGATGTTTCAATGGCTTTCCTAAGTTGCAAGTGGTGGGCATGGGATGAGAATAGGGTTAATGATGACTCATAGAGACACCAGATGTCAAAATATTGATAACTATTTTGACATTTAATTATAAATTAAGCACAGTGGTACCTAGTATTTAAGATTATATCTGCTTGTAGTAAAATGTGGTCTCATTTATGCAGATGGTCTTTAAATGCAAGTAAATTGCACAGTGATATATAATGACATATTGTCTGCAAAGGGTCGGCCTTTGTGTCAGTCATGACATGAGTTGTCTTTAGAGCAGGTTCTACAGTAACAATGTACTATGTACATATACTTCCCAGGCAAAACAAAGGGCCCTCTTTTGCAGGTTACAAAGCATACTATGTTAAATAGTCTATAAGGATCAATGTGTGCTACTGCACTGCACATGCTAATTCACAAAATCAATGGGTAGATGGCCTTCTGATTATGAAAACTGAGAGCATGTATTACACATATTGTTTCCTTCAGTGCCACATTCTGGACTGAGTCAACAGGTTCCCTTGGGGGGCTTTGGGTGGAATTTATGCCCAAAGTATGCCAAGGAAAGCTGTTGACCCAGTTCAAAATGTGGCACTGAAAGAGTTAACCTGAACCATTATATATCCTATGTAACTTCCGGCATGCTGGTACTTGCACGAAAGGTCTTTTTATAAGTAAAAAATGAGTCTTGCAACCTTATTGTCATTGAGAGCAGTCAGTGTTATGTTGTCTAACTTAACCCTTTCCCCCTTGAATTAAGACTGAATCAACAGCTTTCCTTGGGCATGTTATCTTGGTAGGTCTCATCTTCAATTCTCAGTTAAATCGCTTTTCATTACTGTTGAAATTCGCTGAAAACATGAAAGCAGACAGCATTTGACCAGAAGCCAGTTTTGGCCGGTTTACGGGGGAAAGGGTTAATTACCACAGTTAGCACTGAAAGAGTTAATACAGAAGCAAGAGGAAAGGTACATCACTCAGAGCCTGGGCACACACCATGTTTTTGGAGACTCCACCTGGTGACGACGGATATTAAAAGAAGACACACTGAACTTACATCAGTTGGAACTTTCCTAATTTCCCAGCGGACAGAGGGGAATTTGAGTCCGGCCTATTTGTATAAAAATAATGAATTACATGTGAGATCAAAAGCGCAGGCATGCAGCTCACCTTCATGCTCCACAGCTTTCCTGATGAATCGACCAATCGGCTGCAGCACACCACTGACACACACATCAGGGGGTGGGTTCCTCAAAGGATTCCCATATAACCGTAAATCTGTCAGGTTGGTCAAATGATCAAAGTCCTCTGGAAGAGATTCAAGCCTGTTGTCCTGCAGCTGTAGATCTTGTAGCTGAGTCATCTCACAGAACTTCTCTGGAAGCTTTGAAATTTCATTGTTGAATGCTGACAGAGTTATTAGACTTCCCATGGATGGCAAACTCTCTGGAAGTTGTGTGATTTCATTGTTCTGGATGAGCAAGTGTTGAATGCTTGATGAGGCTATCTCTTCTGGGATAGCTGTGACCTTCCTTCCCTCTGCCTGGTCAAAGTTCAAGGTCACAAGGTTTGGGATGGCACACAACTCCACTGGGAATGCCAGAAAGCAATTGTTACGGAGGTCAAGGTCAACCAATGAGGTCAAGCATTTGATCTCCTCAGGTATTTCCTCCAGTGCATTATTTGCTAAGTTCAGCTTCTCCAACTGAATCAAAGAGCAAAACTCCAAGGAAAATTCTTCCAAATTATTATTGCTGAAGTCTGCATGTTTGAGACTGATGAGTTCCTGAACTGCTTCTGGCCATTTTACGATCTTGTTCTCATGCATGTCAAGGTTCTCTAGATTAGATAGTCGACATACAGGGAGGGGCAACTCCTGAAATTTATTTCTGCTAAGATTCAAATGCTGCAGCCTTTTTAAGTCACCAAATTCCTCTGGAAGACTTGACAAAGAATTTCCATCCAATGTGAGTATTTCCAGTTTGCTTAATGACCCTATGGCCTGTGGCAATTCTTTGAAGCAGTTATCATTCAAAAGTAATGTGTGCATAGTCTTCAAGTTCTTCACTTCAACAGGAAGTTTCTTGACTTTGTTTTTTGCAATACTTAGTGTATTGATATGAGAACAGAGGCAGAGTTCATCTGGAATTTCCTCAATTTGGTTTTCACCCAAGTACAACTCAGTAAGGTTGTATAGTTCTGCAATGTTCTTTGGAAATGCAGTAATTTGGTTTCCCTCCAATCCAAGGACTTCTAACCGGGTCAGCAAGCAGATGCCTTCAGGGATTGAATTTAGCTGGTTATTATTCAATCCCAGGACTCGTAAATTCTTAAGTTTACAGATTTCATCCCCTGGGATATCTGTGATTTTGTTGTGAGAGAAACCCAGTTCTTCCAAATTCTCCAACCAAAACACCTGGACAGGAATGAATTCAAATTTGTTTTCATCCAACACCAAGTCTTCAAGACAAACCATATCTTCAATCTCTTTAGGAAGATTAGTCATGTTGTTCCCCGCTAGGTGCAGCTTTTGTAATCCATGTATTTTGCAGACTGCTGTTGGCAGAAAGTCAAGTTCATTTTGTTCAAGAGCCAAGACAAGAAGGTCCTGTAATTTAGCAATCTGTGGTGGTATATCTGAAAGGTGATTTCCATTCAAACCAAGCAACTGTAACCCAGGAATTTCAAGAACTTCAGATGGCACAACCTCAAGATTATTGTTATTGGCAATGAATTGATTTAAGTGTTTTAGTTGCAGAATTCCCTTCGGAATTGCTGTGATTTCATTGTCACTAATATCCAGAAGTTGAATCTTATTCATATTACACACAGTTGCTGGAATATCTGTCAAGTGATTGTTCTGGATGACAAGGACTTCTAAGTTAAACAGCATCGATATTTCTTCAGGAATGTCAGTTAGAAGATTATTGTTGAGGAAGAGGCAGTTAAGCTTGGTGAACATACACACTTCTTTTGGTAAAGCCTCCAAGTTCTGATCATTCAAGTGCAAACATAATTTGCCATTGGCCTCCACCAGATGGGGCTCTATCTGCACTTCACTTGACCCCATGATGGCCACAGTGGTAGAATCTTGATGAAAAACACCAGGCTAAGAGATCACTTCATTGTTCACCTTATGTGCTCTGAAATCAAACAAAAGAATTGTATATTTGACATAATAAATGAATATCTGTGTACCCTTAGCATTCCTTCATCAGCCCCAAACCCTTTTAATGGGAATAGTGTCAAAATTTTCAGTAGACTAACTTTTGAAAGATGGCTATAAAACTTAAACTGCACATCTTCATGTGTATCATGAATAGTCGCAGTGTTTGCGTTTCCTATATTTAACTATTTTAATTGGATTATTTTGGACATACAGGAGTTTCTGTTAACCCTACAGGTCAAACACATATGAACGAACAAGGGAGAAAAGTTCTGATTAACCATGAAGATAATATTATTCCATCAGGCATCCTACCATATATTGGCAAATACTGATTTTAGTTGTAAGCTTAGTTCAACCATAAGAATGTTGCCTGCTATAAACCTGTGGGACCCAATGTATCAGCATGCAAGTTTTATCCATTGTGAATGATCAAAAATGGTCCCAAGTCATCTGCTTCTTTTGGTCCTGGAGAATGATATAAGCACTATAAATCAATGGCTTTTGGTCATGGAGGATGTTGTGGGCACTGAATCAATGGTTTTGGTAATCTGGAATGAACCACGCGCACTAAGTCAATGCCTTTTGGTCATGGATAATGTTATGGCCACTACATCAATGTTTTTTAGTAATGGAGAATGAATCACATGCACTAAGTCAATATAAATGTCATGGAAATTGAAATGGGCACAAAGTCAATGGTTTTTGGTCATGGAAAATGATATGGGCACTAAGTCAACAGTTTTTGGTCATGGAGAATGATAAAGGTAGAGTCAATGGTTTTAGGTCATGGACAATGAATCACGGGTACAGAGTCAATAAAAGTCATGGAGAATGGCATTAATTGATGCTAAGTAAATGGCCTCTGGTCATGGAGAATGTTCTGGGCATTAAGTCAATGGCTTTTGTTTGTGCAGAATGTTATGGGCATTAAGTCAATGGCTTTTGGTCATGAAAAATGTTATGGGCACTTTGTAAATGGTTTTTGGTCATGGAGAATGAAAGGGGCACTAAATCACTGGCTTTTGGTCATGCTGAATGTTATGGGCACCAAGTCAATCACTTTTAAACATGGAGAATGAAACAGCAGTATAAATTATATGGGGAGGACAAAACAGTTTCTTGAGAGAGCATGCTAGTCAACATCAGTGAGCTATACAGTGTTTTAGTTACCACCAAAAGTGGGCGTATATTAACATTTTAAAATCTGAAATACCCTCTGAGAATTTTGTGTGTGTGTGTATATATATATATATATATATATATATATATATATATATATATATATATATATATATATATATATATATATATATATATATATATATATATATATATATATATATATATATATATATATATTGTAGAGCATGTTGATCAACATCAGCGACCTTTAGTAATTATCTATTTATACTGTGTAGGTTTATCAATGTAAAGCATGCTGGTCACCATCAGTGACCTTTAGTAATCTATTTATACATACGTAGGTTTATCAATGTAAAGCATGCTGGTCATTTTCAGTGAGCTAGCGTAATTGATTTACTATAAGTGTAGGTTTACCAATGTATCATAAATCTTGGTTTTAACTGCTTCCTGTTCAGTGTAGAGCTTGAGTCAATAGCTTTCCTTGGTGTTGTACGGGGCCCATCCCACATGCAGGACACTGACCCAAGGCCTGTCATTGTGACAGGTCTCACCCACAAATCTCTGCAAAAATCTTGTCTATAAACATTAAATGTAAGTGTAAACATTAAAGCAGACTTTGACAATTTACCTTCAGGTGGTTTGAGCAACAGGGTTGTCCCCAGGGAAAATTTAAGCTTTAAGTTTGTCTTTTCCCCCTGTTTGGATGTCGAGCTGTGCCTGGCTACTTAATCAAGGCAATTTGAACCTAAAGCCATATTTTCTTCATTCTTGATACAATGTAGCTTTACGGGGTGCTTTTTACACCTGGTGGTCATGTTGAACTCTTTATGGGATTTTGTTTAGCTTTATGGTGCCAATATGCCATATTAAAGCTTCATGGATAACCCTAGTGCAAGTCAGCATTGACATGGCTTGGTGGTAAAATAATGTGCATATATTATACCTGCATGACTCTCATGCACACATGGCTGACATGCTTTCCAACCATATGACCTGACAACTGCATTATGTATGATGGCTTCAGCACTCTAATGGTGAACTCTGTCCTATGAAAGCAGTGGAAAACGAAAAACATTTCCTGCTGCACTGCCCTTATTAATACATTCAGGAAAGGAACTCTTTATTTGACAAACTACATTTCACAGACTTCCAGTATTGGACTCTGATAGCAAATTTATATTTCTCATGGCTTCTGACAATGGTGACACAGAGGTGGCAACATTGGCCATGAACTACATTAATTCATGTTTGTTGAAACGAAAAAGGAAACTGTTCTCTGCATGATTTTGTACTCCTACGCCCCTGGTTACCTGTGTGTAGGCACACTAGAGGGACATTAATTGTGGCCCCAACAGAGAGCCTCCTATGCTACATGCTGGATTGTATTTTCATCATTTAAAGTGTTGTAGCCCCAACAGAGGGACCCTCCTAAGCCATATGATGGAATGCTGGATCTCTTCTTTTTTTTTTTATTCAGTATAGATATCTTGTGTGTATATTTTAGTGTATTTTATTGTATATATTTTCATTGTGTGTTGTCTTTTGCTATGTTCTCATGTTGAATATGCAAATAAAGAATCTTGAATCTTGAAATCTTGAATCTTGATACGGGTCTTATCTGATGTACAGTGAAGCTTTGTTATAATGACACTCAGATATCTGACATACTGACTTAACATGACAAGTTTTGAGGGACTTCAAAATCAAAATCCTTTGCTACATGATTGGATTCATTTATCTGACATATTCAGAGATCTGACACAATTTGCAGGGAACTGATGGTGTCATTATAATGAGGTTTCACTGTGATTCAAAGCCCAACTAAGGTGCAAATAACCACTTTGCTGTAGTACCTTGCATTACTTAAATGTTATTTTTCACAATAAGGAGAGCCATGCTCCATTGTGGTCTTTTACAGACACACACCTCACACATGATCCAAATGCATTGTCTGGTACATCACACACTGGCCATTACAGTATACCTCATTACTGTAACTGCTTTTCTCGGATACAAGGGTCACACAGGAAATTAAAATATTGCTTATAAAAAACACAGATCTCAATCCAAGTTTTATAAGTATGTCACCAGCATGAAGTTATTAAGGAATTTTATGCACTGAACACATGATACATATATTGGACGGTACATGTACTAAATTGCTTCTGTAAGTCCAGCTGAGATCTGATAACTATTTCTTCCATAATATTTAATGACAGAAAAACCTTTGCTATAATGTCTTTCACCTGGTCTAATTCCTCCAGTACTTTATTGTATTAACCCTTTCCCCCTTGAATTGACACTAGAGTCAACAACTTTCCTTGGCATGAGCTGAGCACTAAGTGCCCAACTCACGCCCAGGAAAGTTGTTGACCTGGGGCATGTGATCTTCATAGGGATCATCTCCAATTCTCAGTCAAAATTGCTTTTCAATACTGTTGAAATTAGTTGAAAACACTGAAGCAGACGACATTTGACCACCAGCCGGTTTTGGCCGGTTTGAGGGGGAAAGGGTTAATGTTTTAATTTTTTTATGTTTAGGTAGATTTTTTAAAACAAATCTTAAAAAATGTTCTTTTGAGCCAATTTGGGAAATCAAATCTCATATACCATATGTTGTAAATTGTTTTAATTTCGCTGTATTCTTATTTTTGCTGATGGCACAAAACTGTAAATAAAAATACAGTGACACTGTTTAAAATGGAATTATGTCCAAAATACTGAAATTAAAAGTACACTGTAATAAACAAAATTAAAAAAACTGAAAATTTAAGCAAGCAAAAACAGCATTCATTCCAATAGTAGCATTATGCCTTGCCAATGCAAAGAACTCCTTGCTCAAACTCGGCAAGTATGACACTGTGCAAGTTAGATTCTTCACAATTCGAACAATAACGGAGTATATTAAGCCTCTCTCTCTCTGTCTCTCTCTGTCTCTCTGTCTCTCTCTCTCTCTGTCTGTCTCTCTCTCTCTCTCTCTCTCTGTCTGTCTCTCTGTCTCTCTCTCTCTCTCTCTCTCTCTCTCTCTCTCTCTCTCTGTGTTTTTAGATTTTAACCATTTAGACACTTGAAAATGCAGTTTCTTGAGTTAAAAGAGGGTGTGTGTGCAAGGCGCACCCTTCAAATCCAGTCAGCATGTTGAAAAATCCAGAAACATACAGGCCTATCATGAAACTGACCAATGATTCACATGGCTACAAAATTATTAAAAAATGCCAGATATATTGATGACATTCCTTGTGTAAATGCACCATAAAATTTCAGTGCAATTGCTCAAGAAATTTACTCAAAAGATATTCTTTTGGAAGTTTACAATTCAGATGGTTTCACAGATGTGTTCCTGGACTTGCATACTCAGGTCACTAATGACAGGTTTTGCATTAAAGTCTATCACAAAACAGATGAGTTTAATTTTGAAGTAGTTAACTTTCCTTTCCAACACAGTAATATTTCAGAAGTTATTGGATATAATACATTTTTATGACAAATTTTGAGATTTGGTTGAATATGTTCTAAACTGCAGGACTTTGCATCTAGGACCAAATTATTTATAATAAACATTCATGAGTCAAGAGGATTCAAAGATGTACTTTTGATCAAATGATTACACAAATTTTGCTGTAAATATCTGGAGATGGTTAGAAAGTTTGGCTTCAATAATTTTAGAGATTTTATACTGGCCTGTTTTGCTACTCAATTTTTCTTTTAGCTTCATTCTGTTTTAATATTCACTTTTCAGACATTTTAGGCTAGTTTGTTTTCTGTTAGGTTAACCTCCCAGGGGCTATCAGTAGCAAGCACCAGCCTACGACAGTTACAAGCTTGCCTACTTGTAGTAGTTGTACTTGATATCCGGCTATAAGAGAAATTATCTTTTGATCACATTTTCTTGATTTAAAAGCTAATGATGTTCGTTCTTTTCTGACATGCCCTACAAAGTTTGCTGTTGATATCTAAGATTGTTAGAAAGTTTGGCTGCAATAATTTTATCTTTTGGCATCATTCTGTTTTAATATTCACCTTTCAGATACTTTAGGCTAAGCCTTACATGTGTTTTGTCAGGTTAAACCCCCAGGGGCTATCGATAAGCAAGCAGCGGCCGATGATAGTGAAGGTTTGCCTAATTGACCTTAAAATCTGGTTAAGAAAAATTATGTTTCAATAACATGTTTTTGACTTAAATGCTAATGGCTTTCATTCTTTTCTGACGTGTACTGTATGCCAAAGTACAATGTCAAATAATTCAATGTCAAAAATTTTCTCAAATTTGACAGAATTTACTCATGAACAAATGTCACAAAGCTGACCCATTATGTTGATACACTGACTCAGGGTTGCCAGCAAATAGAGCTTTATGGTTTGGAGACTTTCAAAGTGAGGAGTAGGTGTCATCATGGAGTTTGTTTTATATTTCTGGTGCAGGATGTCCATTGTTGCAGTACTTGTTAGGATTTTCCTCAGTTTGTACAGGTGGTGTAGCTGCAACTGTTTATTTTACAATCACTGGGACTGAACATGATGCCCTAGTTTGTTTCTCCTTCAGTTATACACTGGCAGGCGGTTTAACTAAGATAAGCTATCCAGTTAGAAAGGGTACATACTGGTTCTGGGATAAGTCAAATTGTTTTAATCTGAACTTGTACTATACAAATTTAGTAATTATGTTTGGTTTGACAGGTATTCCTCATTCATAATGAAGCTCATTTATTAGCAAAACTTTGGTTGTCTTTTCTGAATATTTAGCTTATACAAGGAGCTGCTACTGAGAGAGACATGTATGGGCACAGGCTCCGAAACGTGTTCTGAGTAGCTACCCGCTGAAGACGCTTTAATTTATTTGGGCTAATACAGCCTATGTCAAAATTCTACAGAAGAGTGTGTGCATGCAGTATGAACAATAGTACTTTTATAGTGTATTACAGGTTAAACAGTGTCAGGTTAGCTTATGGAGAATAAAGAGTTTGGACTTCAGAATAGGGTATTATGACAATCAAGAAGTGGTTCTGAAGAAAAAGATACAAACAGAATGCTAAGTATACTAAAACAGGGCTATATCACTAAAAATTAAAAAGGCAACTCCATAGCTAAATCATTGAAATTTACGCATCAGCTTAGGTTTTAAACATTTCAAAAGAAGAATCCTATTTTATATTTGATTGCCATCAAAAGAATACAAAATCACTAGCAACCTGCAAAGTTAACCAGCTTTTGGTGCTAAAATCAAGCCCTGAAAAAGATGTGTATGTAATGAAACTGAACCACATGTACCTTAACGGCTCCTGTACTTCATCCAGGTACATGGCCTGGTGTATGTATGTTGCTCTGCTACAAGTTTAAACCACAAAAAAAAAAAAATACTTGTGAAGCTCTTGTTTTTACTTTGTACAACTGTTGTACATACATGTATGCAGGTGACAAGCGGCCTGGCTCTCTCCACCCTGCTACTAACAACAAATCATCACCACCCTGGCCAAGGCTCAACCAACCAACCAATTACCTATCAAATTTTACGCCAATAAATAATACTCTGTGTACATATGACCCATGTATATTTGCACATCAACTCAAAAGCAGTGCGAACAAAGTAGCTCTCCACTCAGCTTGTGTACAGCTCCTGCATGTAAATATACCTGATAACATACAGGTCATTTAATGCATTCTGTTTGAACCCAGCATGGCCATAATGAATTAATGGCTGTCATTTTCCTTGTCCATACAGTGTAGAACTTTGTGGCAGAAATTAAATTGTTTATTTGTAATGTTAATTACAAGGCCAGTTGTAATTATTTAGTATGTACAAGAAGTGTGAAATTATATAATTATTTGATTGTACATCTCCTGGGTACACACAAAAGAGCAATTACCTTTCAAGTGGTTTGAAAGAGGAAGTGTGCATAATCACCATGGCAACATGACCTTTGACCTAGACATTTGACATTTCTGCTGTCTGCTCAAAACACAATTCTACACCAATGGTTCCAACACATTAGTCAGGTCATTAAAGTCTTTATATACAGTAATATATAATACATTATATGCACATAGTACTCTGTACATTGTTTGTTTTCTTGTAGTGTACCTTGAAGTGGCACAACACACTTATGCTTGCGCCAGAGTTTATAAGCTTCTTATTGGTTGATTGACATACAAAAGCACTTTTGAAGATCCTTAAAGGATAGAGTTCTTAGAGTGTAACAAATGTGAACCTTTACTCATACTGTAGCATTGTATGTCAGCAACATTTTTTAAAACTTTCTATGTTCATATCATATACACTAACAATATGTGTTCAGCGAATGATCATATTTATCTTAATTATTGAATAAGCTTTCATTTCTCACAAAAAGCTTTATGCTAACTGTTTTATACGAACAATCAAAGAGACATACAGTTACCATGAAGGCCTATCATTCAGCTCTCCCAGGTACAAATGTGTTGTAGGGTATACATGTATACATGTTTCTACAATGATACGCTTCGTAAGAGGAATCAATATACCTGGCACAGTGCTGTTTGCCCATGTCTCATTACAATATGCTCACACCAATGAATGCTCACAAGATTAAATAGTACCTCTATATTTCCTTGGTATCTGAGCAGTTCAAAATTATCTTTCACATTTTTCTTCTTCTGTCCATGTCAGACCTGTGTCTCATACCTTTGAAAAGGTCTCAAAACGAGAGGTCAGCTATGCTATTAGTGTCTATGATCCACTTTTTACTGAGGCATGGCCTAATTACCAGAAAAACAAATTTTACCCATGAAGGTTCACCCTTCATTTGCATGATCTAAGCTCCATGGATAGAAAAGTACATCTTGTCCTAATTTCCTCTATAACTCTATATTGGTCAAATTCATTTTTTTTTTGGTTTTGGTTTTTATTTTTGTTTTTGTTTTTTGTTTTTTTTTTTGGGGGGGGGGGGGGTAACATGATATTGAAAACATTCAGTTTTGCCTGAACATAAAGCCCTGTTTGTGTTAACCAGAAGTATTGGTGAAATTACCTGGTTATCAAATAGCCAACAAATCTCATTAATTTTTCATGACCCAATCCCATTGGGTTGATAATAATAATAATAATAATAATAATAATAATAATAATAATAATAATAATAATAATAATAATAATAATAATGATAATGATAATGATAATGATAATGATAATAATAATAATAATAATAATAATAATAATAATAATAATAATAATAATAATAATAATAATAATAATAATAATAATAATAATAATAATAATAATAATAATAATAAAACCTCTGCTAGTGATATATATATATACATATATGTACTAAAAATGAAGCCAAGCACAAACTCAAGTTACATTTAAATGCTCTGGTAAGAATGTGCTCTGCGGACAATGGCTTGATGTTTGTTGCAATAAGTTAGAATATTGAGAGAGTCCACCAGTCCATCAGGAGTACCAGTGTTTATGGTACAGCCACTGTAGAGTCTTGGACGAGTGTCACTGAAGGCTATATGAATGATACAATATGCAAAATTAAGGATCCAAGGTATAGAGCACCATGTAAAATAAACTTACTGGCTGTGAAAGTCATTTCCAGCAGTTTGTGGTGTTATATGTTGGCCACATGCATGCACCTCCCATACTAGCTGTGGTCAAATTACACCCAGCAGCTTGATCAAAAGACCAAAATCCTCATGACGTAGGACCACATAGTAACTGCAGTGAGGAGGCTGCACATTACTCTGGTGGTCCCACAACAGACAATTCCAAATTTAGACTCACTTTGAGAAAAGGATTCCATATGTAGTTATGAACCTTCTCAAGAGGGACACCAAAAACAAAACTGAAAACAAAAAGTTGAAGTACAGAAAGATTATAGATCTTGAACTAGAACTTTAACAAAGGTGTACGTCAAAAATCGACCTGACCGCATGTATGGTTATATAATAATTGCATTTACTGCCAACATAGATGTACATGTATGCTGCATGTATATATACAAAAATCCATAATTCATATGGAATAAGTTCAATGCCAGACTAAGTATGTTTAAGCATACATGTATATCGTACAGACAGGGCTACCTATACTGGTAATAAGTGCCAAAGCAAAATGAGCTTTCATTCTTAATAAGCAAGGTCAGCCTCTAATAATGAATATGGTGGTTTCTGAGGAATGAGAAGTTGTTATTCTAATCAATATACATGGAAGTACATGCACAGAGAGGCCCTAAAATTATAACCTATTGTCACAGCTGAAAATAGTAATAATTTGGAGGCCATCTTAATTCTGAAAACTTCAAAGATTTAAACAGGTCCTTTTATGTACAGCATCTCTACCCATTTCATAGCTATTTTGCATAGCTAGTTTCTCATTTGAGAGATCACTGCATTGAGAGACCACCTGCCCTTCATAGGGGAGGTAAGGGGGTCCCTAGTATGCTGGTACAAGTAATAATTTCACCCTATACAAGGTACAGAAAATAAGAAAATGTACCAATAATGGTTGGTAAAACATAAGGAAATTGTAAGAGCATCCAATATGTAAGTACCGCAAACAAAAACGCTCAGGCCACCAGTATGAAACACCGTTACCCCCCTTTCATCATCACAGTTATCAGGTCCAAAGTGCTATCTTTTTTATGTTATTTGATCTCTATTGAGAGACCACCTGCTTTATGTGGCCACTTTTGGACCTGGTTTAGGGGATGGTCTCTCAAAGAAAGGAAAAATATATGAATAATCTTTATATACGATGCAGAACTTTGGAGTGTGATAAACACATTAGCAGTGAAAATGATCCATAGCACAACATGTTGTAAATTTAAATTCTCGGGAACAACAACAACAACAACAACTGCACTGCTTCAGTCTTGTCTCCATATCTTTATGTGCATCCCAAAAGAGTTCTTGCCCACAGTTTTGGGGATAAATGTGTGACGTTTGGTTGCATTTCATCTGGTTGTAATTTGAAATTGGGGATGAATGTATTTTTAAGAAGATTATACAACGGAATTCTTTTTATTTTGTTTTGTTCACACCAACACCTGTCTGCTGTATTAGCAAGGCCCTAACAGGAGTCACAATGAATATACATGTCGGCACAACTGGTTTTGCTGCAACCACCACTCACCAGGAACTGCTGGGAGAGTGACATAATTAAGGCCTGTTATATACATGATGTACTGTGAGATAACTTCTGTCACTACATGCAGATGTATGTGACAGTCCTTACTTATGTAGCCCAAAGGGGTTTTGAGAAATAAACATTTATTTATCCATTGAAAAAGCAGAGGTTGCAATTAGCATTTGGCTAAATACACAAAATTCTTGAGGGATAGAGGTGTGTATTACCATAAATTCTATGTTAAAGTAACATTCAATATATTGAATGGTTTGACAGCTAAACTCCACAAGTTTGCAGGTGTATTTCACCTATTTACAACCACATACCACAAGAAATTTAGTGTTTCTTGGTACACCAGTTTTAAAGTTACATGGGTACAAATTACAAAGGCAACTAATGAGAATAGACATACCTAGCCCAGCTGCCTATACAGCCCTCTACTGATAACCCACATGAACCAGTTGATCTTGACCTTACCTATTCATGATCATGACTACACACTGCAGAGGTTCGGCTTTACCATTATTGTACATGTTGTAGAGAAATAAAGCTCAAAAGAATTTTAAATCACAACAGACTTGAGAATAAGTAAGACAAGCCATGAGTTAACTGCTGGGGTCAGCAAGTACAAGTATATTGCTTATAATAAGTGGAGCAACAGTGCCACAAAACCAATAATCAGCAGCTTAAAACTGTCTTCACAGCATGTGCACCATTTCTCAGTGCAGTAGACTGGCCATATTGTTTGCCAACCGAAGCAGAAAAATCATTCTCTGAACATACAATTTTTGAGCATACATGCAAGACTGCATGAGCAAGAGAGTTCATTTCCCCATTGTGTTTTAGTGTAAGGTTCAATGGAGCACTACTGGTAGCAGCACCCACTCAGGGTCTTTCCCTGTCTATCAGTACCAAAAATACCATTTGTTACCAGCCTGAAACCATCCTGTCTACAGCCACTTGTGGAGCTGTCTGTAGGCTGCCTACTGGCTGTCTTTTGGCTGGTTTTAGGCTGGCTAAATATGGCTTTTAGCTGGGTTTGGACAGAAAATTTTCAAAAAAAGAACTAAGTCAGATGCGTGGCAGCCAGTTATCAGCCAGTATATAGCCAGCCAGTAGACAGACACTGTATACATACACCCATGCAGCGTGTAGACATGCATGTATGCCTACATGATATGAAAACAAGACAACCTCCTTAATTGGTCATGGGCTAGTGGCATTTCAAATTAGTTTCAATAGATGGAAAGTAAAGGCTGTGCATAGCTAGCCTGAAGACAGCCTGTAGGCAGCCAGTAGACAGCCCCAGTCAGTGTTTTAATTGATTTTTCTACATTAAGGTAGCAGCCAATTACCATCCAGAGCCCCCTTTGATTTTTTCCAGTTAAAACGTAGCAATCCGTTTACCAGCTCTATGCGTCTTGATATTTTTCAAAGTTTAAGTGTAGCCAGCCTAAAACCAGCCAGTGATTTCTTTGATTTGTCAAAGTTAAAATGTAGCCAGTCAGTTACCAGCTATAGGTGTATTGAATTTTTCTAAGTTCAAGTGTAGCCAGCCTATTACCAGCCAGTGCCTTCTCTGATTTTTAAAGTTCACATGTAGCCAGTCTGTACACAGCTGCCACCAATTTTGTGAAAAAGGTGTGCCAGTCTGAAGACAGCCCTTCAAAATGTAGCCAGCCAGCATCCAGCCATGTCCAAAAAACCTGTAGATAGCCTGTTGTTTTCGGTAAGGGTACTTGCAGCTGTGCACTGCATCCTAGGCAAAGGGTGGGGGCTGCGGATGTACATGTGCTCTAAAATGAAAATTTTAAGAGTCCATGGTGGTCAGTTCAAACAAAGTGCATGCCTAAGGGTGAGCACTATGACTTTAATAATACACAAACCTGCCTGACAACCTGCACATATGGTAAGTTGTCACATCTATGTAGTGGACTATAACTAAGTAGGGTCCCTACGCACACAGAATGAAGCTTTCAATGAAAGTTTTGAACAGTAACTTAGCCTGGCTTGTTCATCCTGAACCACTGCACAAGTATTTGCAGCCCATATGCACTGCAGCAGGTGTAAAGTGATTTTAACTCTGCTGATGTACCAGGAATTTCTATTTACCTTAAGTGCATGTTGAAAACCCCTGATTTTCCATGCTTTTTCCAGCCATTACTTCAATATTTTTCTTATTTCCTGTACATGTATTGTTTACTGGGGCAAAATTAATACCTGTACCAGCATACTGAGACATCCCCCTCTTACCCCCTGATATACATGTATATGAATTATTAAAATACATACAAAGCCTCATTTGGAAATGTCTTAGTGTTCATTACAGTGCCACCTCTTGAACAAATTAAGATGTGTGGGTCCCCAGAAGTGTCCCTGTGTAATTTCAAAGCAATTTGCTTGACAGTTTTGGAGAAGAAGATTTGGTCAAAAAGTGAAGACAAGAAAATCATAAAAATTCCCCAGAAAACTGGAGCATAACCATTGGAACAAGCTTAGCAGAGAGCCACTTAAAGTACAACCCACCGGGTTTGACGTGAATCTGGTTGATGTTGGTGAAAAAGAAAACACATAAATTTTCATTGCAAATCCTATTGACTTTCATAGTAATGCATGCAATAAGAGACATACATGTACACCCAAATTGAAAAAAAAAAAAATGCTAATAATCAGGAATCCACAGTACTCAAACACCCAATGAACAGCTTTGTTTACCCCTTACACGATCTGCATTTCCACCAAGCTTTCCCACCGTCTGACTGACAGTTTTGGAAAAAAGCTTTAACATTGTCGAAACTGTGAAAGTGCTGTGCTCAGATGACCCTACATACACAGACTAAAGTGGTGATGAACTATGATATCAAGGTCCTCCCTCTTACAGACCATGAATACTGTTGCCTACATGTACAGTTGTACATATCTCTTTGCTGATCGTAAAAAAATACAGCAGAATAACTGTCCAGCACCACCTGTTGAACAACTAAGGTCTAGGGGTCCCCACATTAGTGTCCGTATGCAATTTGAAGCAATTGGCTGGGCACTTACTGAGAAGATTTTTTAACATTTGCCAAAAATCAACAACAAAATTCATTAAAAATCAAAAAAACCACTGGACCACCACCATTTGAACAACCTGGTAGAGACTCACTCAAGCTACACCCCCACCAGGTTTCAAGTGAATCTGCTTGATGGTTTCGGAGAAGTAAAAAATGTGAATATCCATTGCAATCCCCATTTACTTAAAACTTCCTAGTGTAGGCTATTTCATTGGCTTATGTAGCCTGTGTCTGGGGTTTTTGGCCAAAATTCCAAATGTTGGACATAGTTAATTCTGTAGGCCTATCTATGACTTGCTATCATAACTACATATATATCAACATGTTCAGTAGAAGTAGCGCCCTCAGTTCCATGTCAAAGTGAAAATAATAGGTGCAACACTTGGTTGCTATGGCAACCACAGTACTGTTTATGTCCAGATATATATATAAAAAATAAAAAAAACTAGGGGATCAGGACTGACCCTGTGCTGAGGTGAATCATATGTTGACAGTTTGAACAAACTTGGTGGAAACCCACTACAGTAACATTACCACCAAGTATGAAGTAAATCTGGATGACGGTTTCGTCGGAGAAGTTGAAAATGTGAATTTTGTATCAGAGGCAAATTGATTTACATATCAAACAATCAGAATATATGCATTTACCAACAAGTATCCAAAATGCACCCAAGGTACACTGCCACCAAGTTTGAAGTTAATCTGGATGACGGTTTTGGGGAAGAAGTTGAAAATGTGAATTTTGTATCAGAGGCCAATTGATTTACATATTAAACAATCAGAATATATGCATTTACCAACAAGTATCCAAAATGCACCCAAGGTACATTGCCACCAAGTTTGAAGTTAATCTGGATGACGGTTTTGGAGAAGAAGTTGAAAATGTGAATTACCATTAGAATGGTCATTGACTTCCATAGTAATTAATAGGTACGCTGCATTGACCCGTAAGTACCCGATTTGAAAAAAATGTTAAAAAACAGGAATCAGCAGGATTCTGACATACTGTACAACTTTGTTTGACCCTTCTACAAGGAACATATCCACCATGTTTCGGCTTAATCTGAGTGACGGTTCTGGAGAAGAAGTTGAAAATAGCTATAACACACGAAAATTCATAAAAAATTAGAAAAAAATTGCAGTGCCACCTGGTGAACAAATTAAGAAATAGGAGTCCAAGGGAGTGTTCCTGTGTGATATCAAAGCTATTGGGTGAGCGGTTTCAGAGAAGAAAATCCAAAAATCACTGGACCGTAACCATTTGAACAAACTTGGTAGAAACCCACCCAAGGCACATTTCCACCAAGTTTGAAGCAGATCTAGCCTGCGGTTTTTGAGAAGAAGTCAAAAATGTAAATTGTTTACGATGAACGAATATTTTGAGACTATGGTATAAGCTCAGGTGATATGATCACTGAGGTAAAAAAAAAAAACTAATGTTTTGCAACATGAAATGGTTCACCAAGTTCAATGTTGCATTCCTGGACCTTTTTAGTGATGGGGTCTTGACAAATCAGATCACAAATGCATTTATGCCTTTAATATCTGCAAAATACATCGTCTGTATCAAACATAATTTGGGAAAGTTGCCATGGCAACCATGTTGGTCAGCTTATTTGATAAGTTGGCCAATCATTGCAATTTAGATATATCGCCACATGAATTCAGCAAATTTCAATTAAAACACATTCCTGAGCATATTTAGAAAGTTTGTGAATGAAGAAACTTTTGCCACAGGAAAGCTGCAAATAAATCTCAGAATATGCATTGCAAAACTTATCTCAAGGTCACTTAAGGTCATGTGACATGATCGCCATCTTGGATTTTTGCTCTTTTTAGAAAATCTTAGCAACTTCATTTGACTGTAAAATATTTGCAAACATTACTGGAATTTCGAAACATGCAGCAGATATTAGCCTTGACAACTCTATCTAACAATTTATACCATTTTAGCTCTGAAATTAATAATTCAGCCGTCCATGATCAGCATATCAAGCACTATACAGACTGTAAACCATTTACGGCCTCTGGGTGCATGCCGTGATGAAGTGTATCCCAGGTGACCTTTCAAACGTTAATATTGGCAGGTGCCTACCGCAACTTCAAAAAACAGCGCAAAATTTATGATGGTGTTCCAATCCGCATATACAATTGCAATGACGCTAAGTTTACATGTCTAAGATGATATTTAGTGCAAATCGGTGATTCTTGCATGCAAAATAACCTATAAAGTGATATAGGAAGGTGAGTCCACATATATGCAGACTTTGACTGCAATGGTAACTTGCATGAGTCCACGTATGCGCGGACTCCGACTGGAAATTGTTAATACATGAGAAGAATTCATGTATCAACCAGCAAGCACCACACTTGAAAAAAATCACAAAAAAATAATAGATCAAGAACAAATTAGGAGCTCAGAGTCCCTAGGAGTGTTCCTGTGCTATATCAAAGCAATCGGGTGAGCAGCTTCTCAGAAGATTTATTTTTAAAGATTTGCGCCCCCCCCCCCCAAAAAAAAGAAAAAATCCAAAAATCATTGGTACAACCATTTGAACAAACTTGGCAGTAACCCACCCACAGTACATTACAACCACGTTTGAAGTCAATCTGGATAATGTTTCAGAGCAGAAGACGAAAATGTCAATGAGCATTAGAATGCCCATTAACTTAAATAGTAATCAATAATAAAGGTAAATTTACTGATTATCACTAGATCTGAAAAAAAATTGTTAAAAATCAGAAATCCACAGCAGTACCACTCAGTGTACAACTCTGTTTGACCCTTTCACAAGGACCATTTCCACCATGCTTCAGCTTAATCTGAGTCACAGTTCTTGAGAATAAGTTGAAAATGACAAAACAAACACATTTACACACACACACACACACACACACACACACAAAATCATTAAAAAAAAAAAAAAGAAAAAGAAAAAATGCAGCAACATCTAGTGAACAAATTGAGAACTAGGAGTCCCTAGGAGTGTTACTGTGCAATAGCAATTGGGTGAGAGGCTTCTGAGCAGAAGGTTATTAAAGATTTGCCCAAAGAAAGAGCAAAAAAACCCAGTCATAAAGAATCCAAAAATCACAGGAGTGTGACCACTTGAAAAAAGCAGGTAGAGATCCCCCCCCCCCCGTACATTCCAACCAAGTTTGAAGTAAATCTGGTCGACAGTTTCAGAGAAAAAGTGAATGAGCATGAGAATGCTTATGAACTTACATTGTAATCAATCGGAAAGGGGCATTTACCGATAAGTGCTAAAAGTCAAAACGTTGAAAATCAGGAACTCTCAGCAGTGCCATCTTTGTTTAACCCTTTCACAAAGAACATATCCACCCAGTTTCAGCTTAATCCGAGTGACAGTTTTGGAGAAGAAGTGGAAAACACATAAAAAATTTGAAAAAAAATGCAGCTCCATCTGATAAATAAATAAGAACCAGGAGTCCATTGGAGTGTTCCTGTGTGACATCAAAGCAATTGGGTGAGCACTTTCAAAGAAGATTTTTTAAGATTTGCCCCCAAAAAATGAACAAGAAAAACCATTAAAAAAACCCCCCAAATCACTGGAGCAAGACCATTTAAACAAACTTGGTAGAGACCCACGGTTGCGTAGAAGAAGTCAACAGTGTAACTGAATGTGAGGATGATGGAATGGTGACTGAGCCTCCTAAAAGCTCACCCTGACTAGCAAGTCAGCTGAGCTAAAAATTCAGAAAAAGTCTAAAATTCATCGGAGCAGGACCATATGATCAAACTTGGCAGATACCCATCCAAGGTACATTCCCACCAAGTTTGAAATAAATCTAGCTAGGTGTTTTGGAGAAGTTGAAATTGAATTGGGGACGACAGATCTATGCTTAGTCATGACATAAGCTCAGCCGTGAGACAAGTGAGCTGAGCTAAAAATTGAGGTTAAAAGTGGAAATATAATAGTCAATTTGTCAAATTCCAATATGACAAAAAACCTGGCAGGCCAAGCAAGAAACAAGATTTCATAAGTTGTGGTTTATGGTTAAGCAAGAAACTGCTTTGACACTCCTTAACATATACTGCACACACTAATCTAAAGGACACGCAAGACACCCACAATGATTGATCTTCAGTTTCCAGTCATTTTGGAGTGAAATGTCTTTTCTATCAGTTGACATTTTTTTTAGCTTGTGACTTAGTACATAGAAATATGGTAAAGAAAAAAAAAAGTCAAACAAGAGGCCACAGGCCCAATGCTCTACTGGCACTCTGGCTAGAGTGTACCTACTTCTTCATTTTAAAGTTGTGAGTCCTCAAGTGGCTTCTGAACATAGAACGTGTGATTTTTGTGTCTTATTCGTCCACCAGATGGCACTTCACTCCACATGTTATCATAGCTTATTAGCTCAGTTGACTTGTCAGTCAGCTGAGTTTATCTTATGGTCCTCCGTCCATCGTCCGTCAACAATTCACATTTTTGACTTCTTCTCCGAAACCGTCAGCCAGATCCACTTCAAACTTGGTGGGGATGTGCCTTGGGTAGGTGTCTACCAAGTTCTTCAAATAGTCATGGTCCAGTGATTTTTTTTATTTTTAATGAATTTTTTTTGTTCTTTTTTGGGCAAATCTTAAAAAATCTTCTTCTCTTAAACCGCTCACCCAATTACTTTGATATCACACAGAAACACTCCGTGGACCTCCTAGTTCTTAATTTGTTCACCAGGTGGCGCTGCAATTTTTTCTAATTTTTTAATGAATTTTTATGTGTTATAGCCTTTTTTGACTTCTTCTCCAGAACCGTCACTCAGATTAAGCTGAAACATGGTGGATATGTTCCTTGTAGAAGGGTCAAACAAAGTTGTTCACGATGTGGGAATGCTGGTGATTCCTGATTTTTAACGATTTTTCAATTTGGGTACTTATCGATCAATGCAGCTTTCCTATTGATTACTATGGAAGTCAATGGGCATTCTAATGCTAATTCACATTTTCGACTTCTTCTCCAAAACCGTCATCCAGATTAACTTTAAAATTTGGTGGGGATGTACCTTGGGTGGGTGTCTCCCAGGTTTGTTCAAATGGTCATGCTCCAGTCATTTTTGGAATTTTAATGAATTTTTTCGTTGTTTTTTTGGACAAATCTTAAAAAATCTTCTTCTCCAAAAGTGCTTACTCAATTGCTCTGATATCACACAGGAAGACACACAGGGACTCCTTGTTCTTAATTTGTTCCCCAGGCGGCGCTGCAATTTTTTCTATTTTTTTATGAATTTTTGTGTGTTATAGCTATTTTTTGACTTCTTCTCCAGAACCGTCACTCAGATTGAGCTGAAACGTGATGGATATGTTCCTTGTGGAAGGGTCAAACAAAGTTGTTTACTAGGTAGCACTGCTTTAGATTCCTGATTTATAAGTATTTTCAACTCGGGTAATTATCGGTCAATGCAGCTTTCCTATTGATTACTATGTAAGTCAATGGGCATTCTAATGATAATTTACAGGACAACTGACACGAAATTTACTGTTAACTTGATAACTTGAGATCTGTTTTGAGTTAGTATTGTGATGCAGCACATGTTAATGTTTTTGTATGAAGGTCATGCTTAGACAGTACATGAATGACTTTGACCTCGTTTGTGGGGTCACAGTGCAACATACATGAATTTTACTCTTCATTATAACTTGAGAACTACTTGAACCTTGATGTTGCACATGTTAGTGTTCTTTTATAATGGTCAGGCTTACTCAAAACATGGGTGACCTTGATCCTTTCCCAAGTTCATAGAGCTGCAATTTAGTGTGATGAATGTCAAGATCAGCTGAGCATGGGCTGTTCACACAGCCCTCTTGTTTGTGTAATTCTTGTGATGGATATTGTTGCATGTGCCAAGATAACAATGATGGGGTTTTTAACTTTATGTCCTGAGTGACCTTGAGACAGAAAATCAGGGTTATCCTTATCATGTGAATACAAGAGGCCCATGGGCCTAGTGCTGTACTGACATTGATGTCCAATCTACACCCAACCATTACAAAATCACCTCTTTCAACTTTACAGGCATGGTGACATCACAAACTAGGTTAAGGTCACTGATATTACATATAACATTCTAGAATTGCACATGGTCTATATATACATTTTGGCTCTTATTTTCCATCAAATTATAGATGGTGCCACTAGTATCATTGGCAACTTACACTTTGTTCTCCCCCACAATCCCACCAAATTCAGTGAAGATCTGTCAAAAATTAAATCTGCTAGAGTTTTCACAAATTTTCACATTTTGACCCCTACATTACATAATATTGTAGCTAGTGCCATCAATATCAAAAGGAACCTAGATTTTCATGCACCCTATATGCCCTGAAAGTCATATTGGGCTATAACTTAAAAACTGGATGGCATCACGCTAACGAAAAGTTTGCAGACGGGCAGACAGGCATGAGCGGCCGCATAGGCTCTGCGCCCTTGGGTCAGCATGAAGAGCTAATAGAATTATGGGCACATGGTAATCAGTTACCATTAAACAAGACCACTATAAATCAGGCCTTACAGTATATGATGTGGCTACGGGTAGCAACACTCCAAAATGTGACAGGCAGATGTATCATGGTCGCAATTATAAAACAAAACCAGGCATGCTGAAATTAAGCATATGAATCTGCTTTTGACAGAAAATTATGCAAATACGAATGTATAACAACCTCAGTGGTTTACTTAATGATTATCCTGCCTGTCCTACAGTCAGACTAAGGAAGATTATTAATTGCTTGGGTCCAGCTGGGGTTGTTGGTCAATATCCCGGTACATACTGCGCTGTGGTAAATTATTACCATTGGGCTAATGCAGACTATGTCAAGGTTCTACAGAAGGACCTGTGCAATGTGGACAATAGTACTTCCCTATTTATATAGGTTAGACAGTCACAGGTTTGCTTATGGAGTGTAAAGAGTTTGGTCTGTGGAAAAGGGTAATGGTTACCAGGAAGTGGTTCTGGATGAAAATACACAAATACAATGTTGTCACACATTGAAACCGGGTAGTCAATGTCATTGTTTGATGGGTCTCTGAAGAATGGTTTCCACACATCAAAGGCTACAGATGTAAATTCCAATAACTATATAACAACCTCACCAATGTTGAAGGATAGAGTTTTCTTTACATGGTACAAATGTTAGCTCACCTTGAGCTATTAGTTATAAGGTATTTTTGTGCACCTTTGCCTCTTTTCTGTGAAATAAAGGAAATCAGCATCCTACAAATTATAGGAAACTTGAAACATCAAATGTTGGAACTGGATGGCAAGAAAACTAAGCCAGAGCTTTATAGACTATTGCTATAACTGTTTATTGTTGCTGACATGTACAGTTTGTATGCAGTGATCTCGACACATCTACGTTGTTGGTATGCTTTTTCGAGTGGGTTCGTTACACTTGGGGCAGTGATTTTGGTACATGTGTGAGTTGTTTCAGTATAGACCACTGAGAGTTATTTTGGTAAATTTGTTCATAGTGCATGGGAATATAGTTCCCCAGCAGATCAATCCAAGTTACAACTGCCATGCTGGCATCTCCCAGCTGGTCCGTGCTCCAGTGGGTTACACAATACCATTACTGCAGTACTATAGTCACCTGACCAGGTGTTAGTGATTTAATCATGTGTTTGTCAGACAGTAATGCAACTTTTCTTGTGTTTTCATTTCCCTGTACTTTATGTATGACTGGTGTGTTAATATTAACTACTTTTTTTTTTTCAATTTTGTCACTAAAATTTTTACTTACTTACATGACCAGTAAAAAAAAAAGACAGCACATGTATCACATATTCATATTCAAACTTACATTACCAGTCGTTATCATATTCTATGTAATCAAGGAGGGTAGAGCTCTCTGCCCTCGTTGATGCAAGAAAAGCTTTAATTTTGTTTTTAGTACAAGAATATCGACTGAAACCCTGAAGAGTTTTGACATAATGAAATCACACACTGTTACTTCCCCACTGACTGTTTGTGGTAAAAAGGCTCATGCCGTTGTGTGGGCACATATGTACCTAGGCATACATAGCCTTTGGTGGGGATGCTGGTGATTTTTATTCTGATACTTCTGAAAAACATAAAACAAACAAAAGAACAAAAGAGCAAAACAAAACAAAAAAAAAAAAAAAAAAGAAAAAACCACCAGAGGAGTGTCAGAATAACAATCACTGACATCCCCACCGAAGGATATATTATATATCAATGGAAAGGCCTACTACTGGGTAATATAAAACTGGTATTTTTATTTCTCTAGATTGCAAATTGTGTTATTTTATTACAGGGTATCAAGGTTGTACCGGAGGGACTTTAAGCAGGAACAAGTTGTACAGCAGCCACTAATGAACTGTACCGAGCCGGCCAATGAGAGAGCGTACCAACATCATAGGTGTACCAAGAGTCAAGACCTCTGTTACTCTGTATTACCGATGCAAGTGTAACTATAATTTTATTATGAATAATGTGTGGACATTGACGACACATTGATCCTGTCATAAGAAACATGGAGACTATATATGGTGCAACTGGAAATCACTTGGCTGTGCTGCTACGTCCTCTTAAAATGAGCATAATTCAACATGAATTGAAAGAGCTGGCAACTTGGATCATCGACATTTTATACTTGTATACAATTCTGTTTATTAATAATTCAGTTGTAATTGTTTCTCATGATCGATATGCAACTTTCCAGTATGTATGATGAGTGTGCAATAAATCAAAATTTAGATCACAGGTGTCTCTGACTAACTGAAATTTAATGACAGTCAGTGATTGTGCATGTTGAGTTTGACCAGAGCAGAAGAAATGCAGAACAGGTACCCCGGGCCCTGCACCAAAAACAAAAAAAAAAAGAAAAAAACAGTAAGTCTCACATGACACCTATATATAGAGTCTTCATCATTTGTGCCACAAGTATCACTAGTTGTTTTACTTATGTTTGTCATTAAAGTACTCACCAAACTTCTGTAAACACTCTATTTCCAACCGATTGACAGAAGGCGTCTGGTTACTCAGACAACTGTTGCATCTGTTTGGCTTTACGTGGTTTCTTGAGACTTTACGAGATGTGGGAGTAGAGCTCGCGCATGCGTGTGAGGAACCCGGAATAGTCAATATGGCGACCGATTCGTCAGAACGACTGGCAGGCTAATGCTGAAGAAAACGCCAATTCTTGCATTAAGAAGTGGTCCAAAAATAATATCTGTCCTTTGAAACAGTAGGAGATAAAAGGTGGGTATAGCATTCCAAAGATCACAAATTTTGCTTAGGTGACACTGCTGAAAATTGGAGTAGTTGGCACCAATTGTCGGTTTATATTAGAATGAAGGTAGGCCTAGGCTAAGGTTTCAGAATGAATCTCTTGTCATGTGATACTCTCTTGTCATCAACAAACTTAGCACAGGTATGACATGCTTGTGACCATCGTGAAGTGGGGTATTGATTAAACATTAGTTTGAGCATTGGTTTCCCATTTTGTCACGCTTTGATAAAAGTTTCAGAACTTAGGTTGGAAATTACAAAGTCTTTCCTGTGTCTGTGACACTAACACTCTAGCTTCGATGTGATCCCATGACCTGGAGTCTGGGACTTGGATGACTGACTCTGTTATGAGTTTTGTTTGTTTTTTTCTTTTCAATGCTTACATACTTTTATAACAGTACTTGGCGTCGTGCAGGATGTAAATCTTGAAATCAAAGATATGATTCATTATCAGATGTTGGCATGTTATTGTTGTAAAGATGCCTGGTGCATGTACTCGCTCACCTGGCTTCCAGTTTCCAGGCTCCAGCTGCCACAGGCAAACACGAAGTGACAGAAACATTGGTAGGCATAGTCAAGGTGATAGTGGTCCGTGTCATGGTAAATATCGCTATTTAGAAACCAAAAATGCAAATATGTACTTTTAGAGGATGGACATCTTTCATTTATTGTGTAGCTGTTAAGTTGATTGGACTAAAGAGTTAACATCGTGAATTTTATAATTTACAATTGTGCTAATGAAAAATGTCCCTTAGGCTGAGGCATGTGAAGACAGCATCTGTGTACATATATTTGTTGTATAGCTCTTGACAATATGTTGGTATGTACATGGGCTCATTGAGAAACCATCCAGAGATTGAAATGTCATATAATGCATTTAAGTACTTACTGCTTTGTTTTAGTGCCTACATGTAGTAATGTCATCCTATTTAGTTGGTTTGTTCCAATTTCTGCCCTTCTGTTCTGTATATGTACCAGGACTGGGAATTTTTGGACCAGTATATTTTCTTTCCACATAATTCCTGTATCAATTTTGTATGTCGGCAGTTAATTTCACTATTACATTGACAGAAGATATTACTACAACTGCATACCTGGTTGTCTTACCATAGTCTTGTCTTGCAAGAGAAGGGCCGCTGCCTGCATGGGGTACTGGAATACAGTAAACCCTCTCTAATTGAACACCTCCGTATACTGAAGACCATTTCTCGGTCCCAATTATATACTTCCAATGTAAGCAAACCTCCCCGTACTGAATGCTTTTTTCTGGTCCCAGAGGTGTTCGGTATAGGGAGGTTTTACTGTGTGACTGATATTTTTTAAATAAAGAATTCTTAGTAGAGGCAGATGGAAATTCATGTTTGTAACCAATTTAGGAAGCACAAAATGAATAGCTTTGGTATTTGTAAACTTAAATTTCTCTAAAAGACACTAATTTAGTGAGGAAGAGGTATCTAGCCCTGTCTGTGACAGTTATATTCCTGTGTGTCCTCTGTGAATGACACACGTTAACCTTGTGTTTTATGGCAGGAAATTAATATGCATGTCTTGTATTGGAGGGCTGTTAAAATGACAGAAGACAAAACTATATAGTTGCGTTATTTACCTGACTGAGGGCTGACACCTCATTCATGATTACGAGTCATGAACATTTTAATAATGATTAATTCATAATTTTTAACTGTAAAACAAAGGAAGAGACTGCTCAACAGCTTTGTACCTACCTAGGTATTGTTTGCGTCCTGGAACCTACATGAGCTTCTGTTCTAATACTCTGCGATTTTAAAAAAAGTGATTCAGCTCACAGCTTTCAAGCTGTATACATGTGGGCCTATGTAGCTTTCAGCACTTGCTCCTATGTGTATGAAAAAACATGGGTCAAGTTAGAAATTGGTGGTGAAGTCTATAGTATTGTGTAATATGGTCAAAAAAAAAAAGGAAAATATTGTGAACATTGTAGCACCTGTAATTGTGATAGATATTAAGAAAATTTTGTGAGATTATTGTAGGATGGTGCCACATTTTAACAGAATTTATGAGTCAAAATAGATCGCAATATATAAAATTCCATGGCTTAAACATAATTCAGGCAGATGTGTGAAATTTATAGGATATATAAATATATACGGATCTGGAACTTATATATTAGTAACTTGACATACGTGTATATATTCCATGTCACTGCTGCTCTTTAGTTGAAGGAGGTAACTTGTCAACATCTGCAGTTTTCAAATTGGTCCCACAACTTTCAGGACCCCACCAAGAGAATAAAGCTTAAGGTCTAGATGGAAATTCTTATTGCCAATAGTATTATGTAATATAGGGATCAAAGTGTAAAAATCTTGGGAACACCCTACGATCTTTATTTTAGCCCTGCTGATTTGCCAGTCAGCAGAGCTTGAGAAATCTGTTAGCATCTGCTCTGCATTTGTCTGTTTACATTTTCATCTTCTCAACAGCTAATGAATATTAAATGTTTGTATTTTACAAATGGATTTTCCCCAATAGGTTCTTCACCAAGTTTTCAAAGGAAATGATGATGCAAAAATAAAATATGCTTGTGAAGAACAACTTGGTTGATTGCTTTGATGCTTGTGCAGGCTGGACTGGGGTCATGTAATTCACATTTTGGTCACCATGTGGTGCTGTGTATTTGACCTCTTCTACAGAACATCTAAACAGAATTGCATTAAATTTTATCAGATTGTAATCTGATTAAAGCTGATGCAAGTTTGCAAAAATGATGGGATATAGCACTACAAGTGTAATCACCCACAGGGCAACAAAATTGTCTTCAAATTACTTGTCTACAGGACATGTGAAACAAAATTTTCACTTGTTCTTGCTAATGCTAATGAAGTGTAGCTACATGTATAGGGCCTGTATTTTTCCGTTTCAAAATGAGTGTTTTTCCGTTTTGGGAAACTACAAATTCCGTTTCATTTCCGTTTCACTAATTCTAGGGCATGATTTTAGCACTGGTCAATAAAAAAGGAAAAACAGTTGATCTTATCGCCTCTGGAAAATGTTGATCCATCGACGAACGGCAAAGTGACTCCATATTGTTTACTATGTACGTTGACAGCCTCCACCTACAGATGGCGCTATAATCATTGTACCTCTGTTGCGCGTTATATCTATATGCCATGCAAATGAATGGATATGGTAACAATGGGGTCTATAGCGCGCAGGTGCCCGGCCTGTCGTTAAATTTGCTCCGCGTGGTATCGATAACGCCGCCGACTCGTCAAATTTGGATCCAAGTCCGTGTGTTTTGCTTTATGCGATGACATATGTCAAAAATCAAAAATTGCGCTTAATTTCCGTGGCATTTGCCGATTTCCGTTCCAAATCATAAATTCCGTTTGAGATCATAGATTCCGTGAATTCCGTCCGTTTTCCGCGATCGCGGAAAAGTACTGGCCCTACATGTAAGTTTTGGTTTGAAGGAGCATGTTTCAATGGAAACCATTGTCATACAGTGAGTTTATGTGTCTGTTATGGCAACAAACCCCGAAATTTAACATATTTTGAATCTTGCTAATTCAAATTACTTGTCCATAGGACAAGTGAAATTTGAAAGTAACTTGTTCTCAAAAGGATTTCAATTGCGCTGGACAATAGGATCATAGGGATTTTTGCACCTTGCTGGGTATGTGGCAGCAGTGCAATGCCTGTATTGCAATATTGTCCAAACTGCTTTTGATGGAATATTTTGCTTTTACACACATATGTTGTCCATTGGGACTATCACCAAAGTTGTGAAGGAGATGATGTTACATGTTACAATAATTACATGTATGCATACTCTAACAGGGAATGTCCATACAGTAGAGTATAGAAGAATTAAAGTTTTTTGCTGACTCACCAAATCTGACTGATTGGCTTGTATCTTGGTAAAAGTGGCTCCCATCCTTATGGAAAATTTTTGTCTGAATGAAATCTGAATTCTGTCTGAAACTTCCTTATGTGAATATTGTCTGAAATTCAGTCTTTTCAGCCACTATTCAGTCCGTTTCAGCAAGATTTCAGTCAGATTCAGCTAGAATTCAGTCAGGATTCAGCCAGAATTTAGAAGATACAGCCAGATTTCAGTAAACTTCAGCTATAATTCAGGCAACTTCAGCTAGAATTCAGACATGATTCTGTCTCGATTCAGCTAGATTCAGCCAGTATTCAGCTAGAATCCTAGGAATTGTAAGTGGAACTATCTTGGACAGATGTTCCTGTTAAGTATATGGGCATAGAAAATTATATTATTGTCCCCAATTTGTAAGATTTTATGGTTACAAAAAACTAACATTTGTCATTCTGAAAATGATTTTACAAAATTATACAACTTAGTAAATGGTATACGGTTGCTTTCTGCGATTCAGACCAAATTCAGATACATCTGAATACTGCTGAAGTAATTCAGCCAAAATTCAGAAAGATCTGAATATTGCTGAAGTGATTCAGACAAAATTCATAAAGATCTGAATATTGCTGAAGCGATTCAGACCAGATTCAGATACATCTGATTACTGCTGAAGTGATTCAGACAAAATTCAGATACATGTGAATATTGCTGAAGTGATTTAGCCAATCTGAATTTTACTGAAGTAATTCAGCTGGAATTCAGCCATATTCAGACAAAATTCAGAAAGTCCCCATGAACCTTCAGACCAGATTCAGCCAACTTTTTTTGCTTCAGCCAAATTCAGCCATTATTCAGCAAAATTCAGTCAGTTTTCAGCAAAAATTCAGATATCATGGATTGTTAGGGCAGGTACATGGTTTTCTATGCACATTAATAGGAAAGTAACTATGGGGCTTCTCTTGGAAATGTTAATTTTTTGCATATGTCTTGGTAATGGTGGTTGGTAGTAGTGGTTACCAATAAATGTATATTTGAAAGTACCCATGTGCTTTCTTTTGGTATTATTAATTTTGACTTTGAATGACATGGAAGAGTCAGAATGACATATTGGCCTATATCTTGCTGATGTTCAACTTTTGGTCACATATTAGTAAATGCAAATACGATATCTTGTCTTGATTACATTTTCTGTTGTTTTTTTTTTGTTGTTTTTTTTTTACCTTGTAATCCATTACATGCAAGGTCAAGATGTCAAGATTTTACCACCAACGTGGAAAAGTAGTGACCATCATATTTGAGGAGTTGAATAATAAATGTGGAATTTTTAAAAAGTTTTATTTAAAAACGGTAGAGAACTGTACAATTCTGTTTAGTGTGGTCAACCAGTTGTAGTGAAGATGTCCTGCTCACATCGCTCAAAAACGAGTCTTTTTATTCAAGACCCTGTTATACTGGTTGTACTCCTGTACTGTCGAGCTACATTTCAAATGGACCCTGACTTACCTGCTGGACGGAGACATGTGGTTCCTGTTGTGTACATCATGGTTCTCTTCTTGTAATCTTTCAGCCCACCATGGGGTCGTTGAAAGGAAACACAGACGTGGCCTGTTATTTCATCACCAAGCACTCCTGGAAGGGGAAGTAAGTACTGTGTACTGTGGTCCTTGTCCTGAGAGACCACCCCTATGGCAGGTCCAAAAGGGGTCTCTCAAAACAGGTGGTCTTTCATTAGATCTATAATAACATGGAAAAGATAGTCTGAGAGTGTGGTCTGAAAAAAATATGCAGCAGCAAGTTGTTTCAATAGAATGTGTATATGTAGTTACGAGTAATAATAAATGATACTGTGTGGTTATTGTAATAGAAGACAATACTATAGTTATGATGATTTTAATCTTTGCATAATGCATGCACATGTACTGGATTTCAGATCATCTGGATGACTTTAAACATGAGGCACATCTCCTTTTGAAAATGAAAATACTTGGAGATTCTCTTACCTCAACTGGTAAAGAGTTCCATAAGGCTGCTGCAGGATAGCTTATTGGTTTTGACATATCTTCACATGTGTACATTTTCACAGTTTTTTGTTTTTCAGGCATCATATTGAAGTTTCTATTTCCTTTTTTTTTTTTTTTTTTTAGCTAGTTTCTGATAACCCTTTCCCCTTGAATTAAGACAAGTTCACTATGTTTTAATTTTTACAGTTTTGTGCTGTCAATGGAATAACTGAAATAAAAATGCTTAAAGATCAGGTGAATTTACAGCACATGCTGAAAGTCCCACCTTTGGAGAACTGTAACATGAACTACCTAACATGACAGGACCTGGCACTTGTCCAATTGCACCAAGACAGGAATACTAAGGATGTGTGTTTCATTATAAAAACACTCTAGATGTGGAAAAAGTACAGAGTTCAGCAGAGTGACAATCACAAAAGCATTAATACTTAAAGTGCTTGTACAATACACTTTAAAATGTGCACATGCTTGAAATCTAAAAGTTGAATTTGCAGGTAGTTTGCAAAATTTTATATTGCTTTAGTAATATCTTATGTGTTGCTTGATACAGAAAGTGGATATATCAGCCTGAAATTTATTTTGCTACAGAATTAAAGTTCATTGGAAGTCCTACACTGACAAATTAGGTACAGAACTGAAAAATGACAGAAATGCAGTTCATAAATTTATATCATCTGAGTTTCTCATGACTACCTGTATATAGTGGCATAAAACAGGGATATTCGGTAAATATCCATGCATGAAATGGCAACAAATATTTTTTTTTCAGTTTTTGAAGTTGGGCTACTGTTCTTTATAAAAACATGCACATATTTTACATACAAACCACGATAGCTAAACAGAGTATGTAAACATGCTAATAGCATTCTTTTCAACAGTTCGTGATGAAATGTGCAGAGCATCGAAACTAGTTGAACTTGCAGGGTTTCTGCCAGAGGGTAAAATAGCATACCCTAAAAAATCTCAAGGGCACTTTTGCTTACCCTGATATTTTAGCAGAAAAGAACAATTTTAGCATATATTTTCCAGAAACACCACATAAATTCTTCATCATTAGAATTTTTCTTGAGAATATGAATACTTGAGTACCCTAAAATTTCACTCTGGCAGAAACCCTAACTTGCCTCCTAAATACTACAGCTACTTGCCCAATCATCAGCGTGTATCAACAATGTTGTAGTACAGACAACTGTGCATTTATAATACAGTGAATACTGAATAGTGGTCTCTCAAGACAGGCGGCCTTTCACAAGAGGTATAGATAAGATGAGTAGTACTAAGAAAGTAGTTATCCTGTGAAGGTGGTCTCTTATTGAAGAGGTCTTGAAAGACACACCACTGTATACATGTGACATTAGTTTAAGATCACACAACTGCCATTAAAACCAGAAATATTATGTTTGTGTGTGTGTGTTTTTTTTAGTCATATTAAGAAGGAATGAAACAGTTTACAGAAAAGAAATATCTTAAATCATACTTGTTTTGTTGAGTGTTATGTAATCTTTGATTTTCCCTTTCCCCAGGTACAAAAGAATATTTTCAGTCGGCACAAATGGAATCACAACGTACAACCCTTCCAACATGGAGGTCACAAATCAGGTATGGGGCTACATGCATATATTGTATCACAACAGTAAGATGTATAGATCTACTATCTTGTGTTCCTCATCTTGAATGAACTGTAGACAAGACAGAAGGGAAATGGTGACTTGTACATGCGGTAGTCTTGTTGCTGAACATAGCATGTATATGTTGATCTTGAACATTGGGAGATCTGGTGATGTATGTTAGGATTTTCTTGATCTGAACATTGATATGTTTCAGACTTGCAAAAAAGTACATAAACTCTGGATCCCATTTTTTACTTAATGGTTTTATGAGTTTGTTTCAATTTCTTAAACATGTTAAAAGATTTCAAATTGTGTATCATTAGGTAAATTTAATTTTAACTCTTTCATTGCCAATCATGTCTGAAGTCGATCTTATGTCAAACTAGTCTGAATTATCATTTGTATTCCTTGTAAAAGATCTTTCATTCAAGTACCAGCATGCCTATAGTTCCAGAGAGAATATCCCAGATCAACAGCTTTTCTCAGCATGAAAAGCTGTTGACTCAGTCCAAAATTTGGTACTAAAAAGGTTAAGTTTGTGTGTTTGTCTTCAAAAAGTATGTGTAGGAAATAAGCTGGTTATTTGTTATTTCACATATAATAAAGAGTACTATTTAAATATTTTTGGTGCATAAAGTAGTATTTTTGAACATGTCCTTGCAGTAGTTGGGGACGATCCATCACTATCATTACTGTGTTCTTTATCCAACATGGCCATGGAATTTTGACATTCTGATGTGTCACAAAACCACTAAATGAAGACTATATTTTTTTTAAATGGCTCAAGCCAACAGGTGGCCCGATAAATGCTCCAGAAACTGGGGAAAGCTGTTGACTTAGTCTGCAATAGGCTCTGAAAAACTTAATATGTGGAATGACCCAATTTGTTTAGGCATATCATATCTCATGTTTTGAAGAATAAGATATCTATATGTGGGGTGGGGGGTCTGAAAAGTTCTGCTTGTCTTCCTGTGGTGTCCTAGCCCAGTATGGTCATTTTAGACATGTAGAGGAAATGTGGATTATACTAAGTGGTCAGTCAGTCATAACTGTATATGTAAATTGACTTAATTTTTGCTGTTTTTTCACTGACACAAGAAGCATGTAAATAAAAGCACAATGAAATAATATTTATAACTTTTTTCCACCTTAAGTTAAGCCTAAGTCAACAGCTTTCCTTGGTGTGGGTTGGGTGCTTAATGTCCAGCCCAGGGAAAGCTATTGACCTGGTGGTTGTTATCTTGATAGGTCTCGTCAACAATTGTTGTTCAAATGTTTTCCATTACCATTGAAGTAAGTTAATTAGCACTGACTCTGTCAACATTTGACCACCAGCTGGATTTGGCCAGTTGAACCCTTTCCTCTTTAAACTAGTCAACACCGGCTGGTGGTCAAATGTTGTCTTCTTCACTGTTTTCAACTAATTTCAACAGTAATGAGAAACAATTTTGACTGAAAATTGTGGATGAGCCCTATCAAGATCACATGCCCCAGGTCAACAACTTTCCTTCGCATGAGTTGGGCACTAAATGCCCAACTCATGCCAAGGAAAGTTGTTGACTCAAGTGTCAAGTCAAGGGGGAGAGAGTTAACATACAGTGTACCATGTTTTGCTTTCTGAGGACCCTGGCCCGTGCAGTGGCTTATCTCACTGTTCTTACTCAGAAATATTATAGATACATATTGAGTGGCTCTCCTCAGCACAGTCATGTTGTCATGTACTCTGCCTGTGCTGAGGAATGCTGTGAAGACATGTCATCCTGGAACAGCTTACAATTCTCAGCAAAGAAAACTTTCTATTAAAAAAAAATTTACAAGAGACATTAAATCAGATGCGAATAGTATTACATGCTGTATTATAATGAGGTTCCACCTGAGGTCCACTTCATGCTAGTATTATAATTCACTTTGATCCCAGGATAGAAGTGAAGACAGATTAATTTAGTCTGTCAATGTATAATGCCTGAGAGGATTAAATGGTGTAACTTGAAATGGGAAGATTATCAGCCTTGTATTTGAAAGGTCAAGAGCTTTGGACAAGTGTAGCAGCTCGTTGTTTTGTATTGCTGTGTTCACCTACTATAATCTTTTAGACTTAGTTACTATTCCATGCTTGCCCCTGAGTTAATGTGACTATCGTAATGCTACATGTGTGCTGCAATACTGAAACATTCACAAGAAACTGCTGCCGGTGGTCAGGATATTCCTTGGAGCTTATTGGATCATTTCCTTTCAGAATTGTCTTTATCATGGAAGTGTTGACCATAATTCAGGGACTTTGCTAATTTAGCCAGACTTGACCCAGGGTACAATAACTATCATAACATGATAAGGCAAAACATTTTTAGCTGGGGGGGGGGGGTATTCTCAAAGTATCCAATTGACAAGCAATTCTGTGCCTGTTATCATGTAACTTCCCCTTTCCCCCTTGAATTAAGACCAAATCAACAGCTTTTGATATTGTGGGTTGGGCACTAGCTCCTAACCCATGCCAAGGAAACTGTTGACCTTGGTCAAGTTACCTTGATAGATCTTGCCTGCAATTCATTAAAGCAGACAACATTTGACCACCAGCTAGTTTCGGCAGGTTTAAGGGGGTAAGGCTTAAAATGCAGAATTTTTGGTGATGACCTACAAATAAAGTTGGTGTTCTTGGCTTGTTTCAGTGGGGTGTCTTGGGCGGTGGACGTGACTTCGTCAGTTCAAAGTTTCAAATTTCATTAAACTTTTGCTTTTAATCCCACTGACACTTGTGACACCCTGGGTGATGCCAGATTGCTTAGATTTCTACCCCTATCCTGCTCCTGACTTTGAAGAAAGGAATGTCTTGTCAAATACATATATACATTATGTATTTGTGAAATATACAAGTCCTGTATTTCACAGTTGTGACTGTCTGGCTTTTGTTTTGTTGTATTTTGTGCCATCTGCATTGATTCTGTATGTGGACCATTTAGTTGAGATCATTCATAATTTTCCTGTGCGAAACACAGCTTTCAAGAGAGGTCCAATTGGGGAAGAGGGTATTGGCTGATTCAGTGTGATGTAATACAGTGACGCCCTGGGTGTTGCCATATTGCTTTGACTTCTAGACCTATATTGCTCCTGGCTTTGAAGACTGGTCTTTATACCTTTTCAGAATAAAGTGTGTCCTTATTCAATAGATAAGAACAGGTTTCCTTCTGAAAAGGTAAGAAGACCAGGCATCAAAAGTGCTTACTCTCCAACAGACCCCAGATGAACAAGCCAGGATTTTTTTTCCCTAAAATCATCTAAGCTTTGTTGGAATGTATCAGTTAATTCAAATTTTAAACCATATTAACTCCGTGTTCAGCAAAAATATGAAACAAAAGGTAGGAATATACACAATTTGTGAATAATTTCATGAATTGTGGTGCAGTTTGATTAAGGTGATCACTGCACAATATTTCCGAGCATACTTGTGTCCGGTTGCTCACCACGTATTTAACAGTTACAGCCAGCGCATATGTATTATTGTAAAAGTGGCCTCCGTAGTCAAGTGCGGGGATGAATAGAAGGTCATTTTCATCACCCACTCAAGATCTTTCTATGAGCCATGCAGGACCACTGTTTACATTTCTGCACCAAGGGCATTGGTCAGGTAGCACATTATAACTTGATAAATGCTCCACCTGGTAAACTTCAAAGTGCAACCAAAGTGTCTGATGGTCTACACATCCTATCTCCTCTTCTTGCAAGGGTTTGGCAGTCGGATGCTCAAACCAGAGTGCATTGTGCTCTTGGTTTGTTGGGTCTAGTCAGCATGTGCATGTAATGTACTGAGTTTGCCAGTAGTAGATTGCTTTTCCTCGTATGGTTGTCATGGTTCTCCTATTTTCGAAAAGTATGCTATGTGTAAATTGTAGTCTGAGGTTTAGTTGGTATTTTTTGAAGAGTGGTTCCATATGATTTGTCATGTTAAGTTTTAACTCAGGCTGGTTTCAGTTTCACATTCTGGGCATCAATGGTTTATCAAATCAGTGTTTGTTCAGGCTAAATTAAAGTATTTCCTCATGGTAAATGACTTTTGTTGCTTATTGGTCTGGCCGGAACATAAATGTTAAAAGTGAGATAAGAAAGTGCCAGACCTCGTTCTCACAGGGTAAAACGTGTATGTTCAAAAGATCATAAAAACAAGCAGTTATAAATGCTGTCTTTTGCTTTATTTTCTTTCAACAAGAATGTATTCATACTGCTTGCAGTTTGCTTTCATCTATGCTGCTTGTGTGTGCCTTAAGTTGTAACTGTGGTGAAAAGGATGGCAGAATACTCCAATTTTCATGTCTTAAGTCACTGTAATTTGTTACTGAATATACATACTTGTTTCATAAATTTATTATATTGCTGAATATTTTTTGAAGCGTTTCAAATTAAATTCAAAAGATTTCTGCTTCCAGGGATGTAAACACTTAAACAAAGTAGTTATTACCTGTACGTAGTTGTTGTGTCACCAAGTCTAAAAGCATGTCGAAGTTACGGAGATTTGTGCTTCAATTCAGACATTATTTTTACAAAGCCTGTCAAATTGAGGGGTGTGAGAAACTAACTGGATGACAGTTGTAGATATTTATGGCTGTCGTCAGATTTTTTAATTATTTTTGCTTGGCAAGCCAGGCCAAAACAAAAAAATCCAACAACTCCTGAAAATGTTGGTCCGCGACGACCCCTCAGTGCTTGATTTTTCTAAAGTTGTATTTGATTTCACAGTGGCCCTATGAAGAATTTGTCAGTATTGTTCCCAACATCAAGTCACCTAATAACACTGAGTTCATCATCACCATGAAGAAAGGAGCCAAGAAAACAGAGAGCATGAGGTTTTCGACAGATCATAGAGCCGATCTGCTCACAGCTGCTCTGGTAAGCTGGCCTGCTACACTAGGGGAACAGCAAGAACAGAAGCTTCTACTGCTCTCCTGTAGAGGGCATCTCAGTCATTCAGGGCTAGAGTTGTGTATTCCTATTACTTTTCAGTGTTTCATTGTAATTTACAGCTAAGTAACTTTAAAACCACTTGTTGCAGAAACAGCAAAATTTAGGTGGTAAAATGATGTACATAGGTGAAATGTGTACATAAATTTTATTTTTGCAGCTTTGAAAGTAGTCTTTTTAATTTGAGGTTAATTTAACATGCAATCCAATGGGAATATACATCTCTAACCCTGAAGAACTCTGCGTATTGGATTGTGTATTCAGCTGAATACACAGATAATTGGTAACTGTGACTACCTATTTACTGTAGTATATCTGTGTATATAGCCATGGTAAAAGTTGTGTAACAAGATTTATTCAGTAGAATTTTAAAAAGTCAAACCTCAAGATTTAACCAAAACTCGAGTAATTAAACAAAAGTAATCATTCCCATTTTATCAAAACATTCCCAATCTGATGGCAAATGAATCAAACCTGTTGCAGTTAAATGAGCGGAGGTATGCTCTTTCTTTATGATTGCTTGGGATCAAAGATATCTAGTTATATAAATGTTGTCAGTTTTCATTCACTGTAAGGTATTTTTCAGTCACCAACTGTTAAGCATTTCTAAGTGTATTTTGTTTGTAGTGACGAAGCAAATAAGTTTTGTACTTAAATTGAACTGTCGTCAACTCATGTCCATAATTTGTTGCTACACAGAAATTCAGGGACAAGTTTGCAGAAAGAAATACATCTGTCAAGGTAAGTCTGCATTGGTACAGAAGATTTTAAGAATATCTTGTTTCCTAAAGCAAGAATATGGCCATACTTTCATTATAAAATCATCCTGTGGTCTGACAGGTAAATTGAACATTTGGCAGTGCATGTTTATGTATATATTATAATAAATTGACCATAAAACTCTGTGCTGTTTCCATTTTCAGTTTTATACCCCTTGCCACACTGAAAGGCACCAAATTAAAAAAAAAAAAAATACAACATATATATTTTTAGATAAACGGAGGTACTTTTACTTATACATAAGTAGCTTTTGACTTAATCAATCTAAAGTATATTTCAAGTGGCTGTCATTTGTTTGGTTCAACTTGTGTAATGTTACTTTTTTTTTCAGCGATTCAACGCATACAAACACCACTGGTCAGACAGTCGCATTCCCACAGTGCTGGTGGTCAATCAGGGGTCACTGGACCAGGTGGACCCCGCGACCAGCCGTCTCTTGTGCTCTTACGACTACAAAGATATGGAAGGTCTCACTCAAGTGAGTCAATCAACTGTTAATTTTTCATTGCGGGGTTGCATTTGTGCAGACCCACGTACATGTAAGCATACCTTGCTGGGGTTGGTACACTTGCAGACTTTCAGTTATTTGTAAGTCACTTGCATGGCAACCATTCCAAATCATCTTCGTGGCTTAAAAAACACCACCACTTTCAGAATGCAATTTTACTCATTTTACACAAAATTTGTGGGTAGAAATGTGTGAACCATTGAAAATTCATGAATGGTTTCAAAATCTGTACCTTTTATACTGTAAAAAAAAATTTTTTTTTACCATATTTCCCTGTAGTACGCGCGCAGCCATGCATAGCACCCAGATATGATTTTGGCCAAAGGTGGAAAAATGTTTACACCTGTATATAATGCACAGAAAACATCTGGTAACTTAAGTCTATGAAATCATCTTTTTCCCCCAAATACCAATTCTATTTGTCCACATTTACCAGATTTTGTTCAAACATGCAAGAAGACCAAACTTTGTTGTGGAACTTCAGACTTTTATATATATATTTAATCAATTGCAGATCTCTGACTACCCTGGTGGATTTGCTGTGATTCATGGTGGATATAACCGATTGGTATGTCAGTGGGGTTTTTTAAACAATTTTTTGCAGTAAAGGAACAAACCTGGGTGTATACACATAACTACATAAAGGCGTATTAACCCCTTCAGCTCCAGTAGCAGATCCTCTTGTATGTGTATTAACCCCTTCAGCTACAGTAGCAGATCCTATTGTATGTTATGTTGCATGAGGATTTCATTGTTAGATTCATTCAAAGAATAGGAAAGGTCAGAATTAGCTCTAAGGTGTGTATTTGCCCCAATACACAACTGAATACACAAACATTTGGGAGGGCTGGAACTGTGTATTCCCATTAGTTTGATGTTAAAGCAACCTGGAATACACCAGTTGCTTATGTAGCTGTGGTTATATGATTTTTGTGGGCTATTTAGTTATTCATCTAGATTTACTGTCTGGGATTTGGTGTTTTCTGTGTGGAGCACTTTTCAAGTTAAGTTACAAATTACAATGTTAAGTAATGGGAATACACAACAATAGCCCTCCACTAAGTGCAGTGCCCTCTTTTAGGCAGTTCTTGAACCTTCTGTTCTTGCCTTGCCTGTAGCAGGGACGTGTTATAGATGGACTACCAACGGGAGCGCTAATCCCTTTAGTGGTCAACTGGGCGCGATGACTACAAAGCGTGTTCACTAGCGCCACTCAAGGTAATCCCCCCTGCTCAGTCCGTTTGTTGTTCCATCTATGTTTCCATGTTCGGTTGTATCGGGTTACATACATCAGGCTTACATCGGGTGTGCTATTGTACCAAGTTCAAAAACGGAGAGTTTTATGCGTGCGCAACCAGTCTCATCGTTTGAATCAGAACCGTGCGAGTCCATCGATGTGTTTTTCGTTGAAATCGGCCGATAAAAGGGCTAGTTTTTGCATTTTTTTTCAGTCCAAAATGATGCAAAGTTAGACAACTTGCGTGCGTAATAACTCCTTACGCCATAATCAGCAATGAAAAATGTAGTTTTAGATGGATAGTGTATGCCGGTAGAATCATGATGGTGGTTTCATTTCTTGTAGCTGAGTCCTGCGTAACGCTAAATTTTGACTTTAAAATGTGGAACAGGGTGAAAAATTGTGCACATTTCAGTCGGTGACGCGATTATTCTCGCCGTTCATCGCGTGACCTGGCCCACGAGACTGCCAGCGGCCAGCGCGGACCGTGGTGTTGTGTTTGTTCAGCACTGAAGGTGCTCGCTCAAACACCCGATCACTTGAGCAGCGGCAACATAGATGGTACAAAGGGGGCCCCGCCGTTGGTAGTCCATCTATAACACGTCCCTGCCTGTAGCTTTTAATGAAAGACCAGCACACCTGATCTGGTTTTTGCTTTCCTTGGTACCTGACACTGGGCAGTACAGGCAGTCACTGAGCCCTGTGTCAACTCACAACGTTTCCTTTGTAGTTTCTCTCAAAAAATACAAGCAAAATTCCAGGAAGTTGTATGTGGCACCATTTGTACACATGTACATGTACCTATGAGTGAGAATGTTCTCTGGGAACTTCAGTAAAAGCATTTAAAAGCAGACAACAGTTACATCCAGGCACTTTTGGGTGATTCAAATGGCAGTGGGTTAAATATTTTGTAGGCCAGTAACATCTTGATTGGTACAGTGTTTCCCACAGTTAACTGCTCTCAGATCCATCAAGATATTTTTAACTAGGAAAATTCAGTGATAGTTGAATTATTCCTTGGGAGAGACGAGGCAGTCAAGTAAAATTATGCAAATAATCACACTCCAGTGGTGCCCTCTGGGTACCTAAAAGGGTCCATTGGATGTTCCACTCATAGTGTCTCGTCTTTGCAGCATCTGTTTGCATTGGAGCAGAGGGACGAACTGATACGTAGCATACAGGAATCAGCGGCAGCATACGTGGGCATCTCTGTCAAACAGAGGAAGGAGCCCATCACAACTGAACAGTTCCAGGCACACAGACTGGGAAAATACAGGTGGGCATATAACTTTGGCTGCCAAGTTTGACAAAAGTCGAGGTGTTCTGAATGGACATAACAACATTGGATATGATCATTTTCTTTGTGATTGGTACTTTAATTCAAGTACATGTCCTAGCACCCCTGCTGTTGGATGAGGCCATACGAATGGCCCAGGTCAACAGCTTTCTTGAGTTTGCTTTGAATGCTATGTGTCCAAAGCATGTCATGGAAAGCTGTTGACTCAGTCAAAATGTGGCACAGAAGGATTTAAACCAGGCAACATGAGAGAGTGGATTGAAAATAGCACAGAGCAACTTGTTGTATGTCAAGTGCAAGTTTGACCAGTTGAATGCTCGTAACTAAAAACATTTTTTTTTTTTTGGGGGGGGGGGGGGATGAAGTATAATAGTCTATGAAAACATTTTGTGAAAGAAGAAATTTACAGAAATAGATAAAACAATTGATATTTGAAAGTTCTAACCACATGTACCAAGTCCTGTCATAAGGGAACAAAAACACCTGGCTGTCACAGCCGTCCTGTCTAGAGCACGTCGGTAGTGAGGACTATGGCTATGTATTCCCAGTGCCAACCATTATGATGTGCAACTTAATAACTTTAAAATCACACTGTTTACAAGCAGAAACACCAAATTTCTGAAATTTAACTCTAAAGTTAAAATTGTTTACAAAAATTATTACCTGAGCTACAAACTAAGCCTTGTTGATGTTGTTTCAGTAATGATGAAGACCTGACATCGTATGCAGAGTTCACAGTGCTAAAAGTAGGACAGCGACACCCAGACCCTGTGCGCCGAACGTTGTGTTTGACTGAAACTTGCCTGGTAGAAAGGGACCCAGCTACATACAATGTAGTCACCTGCAAGCCCCTCTGTGATGTAAGGTCTACTCCCACTTGCTTTATTTTTATGTGTATATGTTTGTTTTCCTTTTTTTTTTGCAAAATGAAAACAATTTGCACTCAAAATCACAGTTTTAAATGAAAAATACAGAGTTCTGAAGTATGTTATATTGAAGAGAGCCCTGTAGAGAGGAATGGATTCACTTTGAAGTGAAAATCATTTCTTTTGAGAGGGAAATGAACAGAAAACTCACTCATCTCAGTGTCTTTAAACTTGCTGATTGATTTTAAGTGTGAAAATGAAAATACCATAAATTTGCTGCTCTTCTCTTGTGCTTTGGTGTTACCAGTAAGAAACAGTCAGAGGGTAGAGTAAGGTGCCAGACAGTGATGTCACACATTGTAGATGGCTCTGCAAATTGTGATTCTGAAATTTATGCACAGAAAATTGCTGTAACCCGCAGAATGACATTTACACACATGTTAATTAAAATACATGCAGTGAGAAATACACAGTAGTATAAAGAAGCTGAAGCATTTGGTGTTCAAATTTGATGATATTCATATGTAAAAATTTTTGAAAACAGTATTCCACATCTGCCATATTATAAGCCTATGGCAAAAGCTTGACTTTTAATGTAATGAAATGAACCAAGATGTTCGGTCGCAACATATAATGATGTATGATGAGCTCGTATCAAATACAGAGCAAGGTATTAAAGTCTTAGTCTAATCTTACAGTCCACTGGTATAGAATTCCTTGTCTGCGTATAAGGTCCTATGAATTAAATTTTCTGTTTCCCATCACCACCGGCCCCAACAGTTTGGCCTATAATTTCGGTCATAAACAGTCCAGCTGATACTTGGTTAAAAAGACTAAGTCCTTTTGTAAATGTTTTTAGGGGATCAAAAAATTACATAAAATTCTCCTTCCCACCCTATATGTTGGGAAGAGGATCATGAAAAACATGTTGTTTTTGTAAGTGCCAAATGAATCAAGTGCATACTATGAGGCAGTGCTGCAAGCAAAGTCATAATAAAACTTTTTTTTTTTTCCGCCCACCAGATATTTGCCATAGTACGTGACCAGGAGAACCCACAAAAGTTTAATATAGAATACGTCAAAGGTGCCATACGTTCATACACGTCTACTGACCGTGATGCTCTCGTGGCCTCCGTTCTGGATGGTGTCAGGGCCTCCGGCAATAGAGACGTACATGTCAAGATGACATTTACAAACCGTGGCCAAAGATTCGGTAAGTTTTTATCTTACACTCAAAATAGATGTACAAAAATGAAAGCTCAATTTTCTCACAGGTTGATTCGCAGATGAAAAATGTTAAATTAAAGTGCTTTTATTTTTTGTAAAGTTAATGTAGGTGCAAAATAAACTTCAAAGTATGATTGAAAGTAGACACATGGTACTTTCAAATTGAAACTGCTTTAAGGTCAGAAATTTTGACCTGTAGGTTTTTATGGGTCTTCAGTTTGCATGAGGAGACACTTGCAGCAGTCCAGACTAAGAAAATATGTGCTCAAAAAGTGGCTACTTTCACATGTTTAGGAGACTTCCACACATGGATGCAAAATTAGCTACATGGATTATTTTTAAGGTAATGGTTGATGTTATATTTTTTGGAGCCCTGAGGTAAAGCTATTGTTGCAAGATTAGTTTGCATCATGATATGAAAAATCTTGTTGGTTTAAGCGTATTTTATTGTAAGAAAATTGGTAAGAAAGGCAAAGTTCAATACCAATGCCTCTTGCTAGAAAAGTGAACTGGGACAAAACAAATGAGACACCATGGGGCATGGTGCAATGATGCTTGTCATAAATCTTAGAGGAGCCTCAGTGTATAGTGGGCTGATCAGCTCCTAGACGAGGAACACTGCATCATGCTAGATGAATTCAACAAGGATAAAACCGTGACAAAGGCAGAGAATGCGACTGACAAAAATGAAATGTTTTATATCAGTCTGTCTCATTTTTATTGAGATGAATTGCGTTGGTATTTTTGCAGGTCCCTTCACAGTTCCAGTTGACGAAGAGGTGGAGAGCAACCACATGAAGTTCATACAGAGTCCCCCAGGTGAGGTGCTGTTCACTTGTGCCTTTCCCCTCAATCCTCCTCCCCTCCACCCCTCCCCCCCCCTTTTGGAAACAGAGGATAACTTGTTACAATTTGATGGTACACATACATGTTTCTGTAAGTAGTGCCAATCACTTGCAAACAGTTCTGTGATGGGGCTTAGGAGGAGTAAAGAACTTGAATTAAAGTGCACAGAACTGAGTGTCTGTATCTGCTTTAGAACATGTACAGTGAAATTTGTTTTGAGAGACCACCCCTAAGGCAGCCTCAAAAGTGATCACATAAGGCAGGTGGTCTCTCAATGGAGGTACAAAAACTTGGGAGAGATAGCAAAAGGGACTTTGCAAATATGGCCTTAAAGGGCAGGTGATCTATCACGACAGTGGTCTCTCAAAACAGGTTTCACTGTATGTATTTATTTTGTTCAAAGCAAACGGAATACTGTGTGATTCCTAGTTGTTGATTTTACTTAATATAACGAGAAAGAAACATATTTTTTGATCTACCAATGATAGTATATGTTAATATTCCATTTATGAATTTGATGGCTGTGATTTTATTATCCAGTCTCTTTGTTATGTACTTCTTTCAGCCGGGATGTCATTCTCACAGGCTGTGTCGAGGTTCAATAGTAACATCTCATACAGTGGACTTCTGCATGCGGTCACTGCTGATGTGAGTACATTGTATCTTGTATTCCTGGCAGTAATAGCTACATGTCTCTCCCATATATCTGGCACATATCCAGGAGAGGCTTAAAGGTCTCAGCTTCCCTTAAAAACTTTTTTCCCCCTCAATAGGCCATTAAAAAAGCAACATAGTTAAAGAACAGAACAGTCAAGAAATGACTTCATGGAACCAGCAAAGTGCGAAAAGGCTAAAATTCAGAAGCTTCCAGTAGCTTTGCCCCTTGAGTAATCTGCCAGGGCTTGATCCTTGCCCCTAGCCCACACCTTGTGCACCCTCCAACGAAAATTTCTTGATCCACTCCCTATGTATGTGCATTTACTTGGGGAATTGAAAAGATCAGATTTTTCAGTTACATGTATATGTCTGAAGTCTGATGTATTTGATGAACAGTATCCACCTTTCAGCCATAAAACTCACGTACAGCTGGCAAAGGTGCAAGATTTTCACTCCTTTTACCCAAGTTCTTTTTGATCTGTGAAATTGGCTGGTCTTTTGCAGTAGTACTTTACCAAATGTGAAACATGCTTTGATAGATTTTTATGCCAATATTTTGTGCTGTACCATGCTACGTGTGACTGTAAACTGTGATCATTGGTGTTGATTCAAGGATTCAAGGAACAGTCTCAGATCCTTTCTTCCTACATTTCACTAACTTGTTTTGTTAAAATACTGTTGCTAAAATGTTTTGATGTCTCAAGATCCACCTGGGTCAGTGACCGGATATTCTGTCAACAGAATGTGCAATTCTTGAAACCATGTTTCCTGTCTTATCAAAATGAAAACTTTTTTGCTTTAATAATTATTTGAATATGTTGGTTTTTTTCCAGACTTTGTTTGCAGAAAACAAAGAAAAGCTGATCAATGGTACCCTGTCTGCTCTGCTGGAGAGAGAGGGCAATCAAGACGCCATATCAGCCGAGGACCTGGAGGCCCAGTTCCACGCTCTACGACGATTGGTTGCTTCCAAGGCGGGGTTCGGAGCCTTCACTCAACTTCCCAAGTATGCAGTCAGAGAAGTCTGTGTCAGTCTATATGGGGGGTGGGGGTGGAAGATGGAGTCCAAGTACACTAGTAAATCAAATAATTTTGCCCCAGTAGAGCATACAAAAAAAAAAAATAATAAAAATAGAGTCACTGTATTCCAAAGTGATGGCCAGTACATAAAATGGTACGCCATTGAAGTCCATCAAACTTTGTCATCATTTACTCAAGTGAGCCTTCCCTTAAATTTGGTAAGAGGTGACCTTGAGGTCAAGGGTCAAGGTCTAACTTTGTGCAGAAGAATGGTTGCCCACTTAGAGGAGTGGCCTCTGGTGAGGGGCGCCTGCTCGGGGGATGCATAGTGTTTTTGGCAGGAAAAACTCGCTTCTAGTGAAAATACATTTTCCTGGAGGTCTGCCCTATAAGAGTCCCTCAGGCAAAGGTATTTTAGGAAAACCACTCATGGAAGCCACCAGGGGACCATGAGAACATGGCTGCCAGACTTTCTGGCGGCACTGTAAGTCATAGACTGCAAGAGAGCATCCAGTATGCCAGTACAGAAATACCCTCTGGCCCCCTCTATATATTAAGATTTAGTTTCTCCCCAACCAGATGACATGGAAACATTAGATGGCGTATGTTATCGTGTAGTTAAATTGTGTTGCTGTTGGCACATGCTATAGCCAGGATTGGTACTGTTATATGCATCCCACAATGAGAGTTCCTTCTCCATGTTTTCTCCACTCCTTTTGGTCTGCCCTTTGGTGATATGATCACTGGTTTAGTGATTGAAATGTGACTTAATTTCTAATTGGTCCACCTTGGTTGCCATAGTAACAGCTACAGTGCAACAGGGCACACACACTGCCAATGGCCAAGGTAATAAGTATTTTCAACTTCCTGATTGGTTCATCAGTCCAGGAGGAGAATGAGTCAGTTTCTCATTATACTTTAGTTACCTTGGTTACAACCTATATTGCTACAGGGCCATTGGCCAAGGTAACAATGATCAGCTTCCTGATTGGTTCATCAGTCCATGAAGGGGTGATGGTTCACTTTCATTATGCTGACTATAGATAAAATCTTGCTGTCCTGGGCCAGACCAAGTGTAGCAGAGATAATTATGAGCTTGCTCTGGTTTGGGGGCAAGCAATGAGCTTGTACTGATGTTGGATGATGTCACAAGTACACTGTTGTGTCAGGTTGAGGTACAAGAACCTTATGTTGCTGGCAGATGAACAGCTTACCTTCAATCAGTAACATATTTACATTATAACTCTCCTCCTCCTTCCCCCGCCCCCTCCCTCCCCCCCTTCCTATGAAGTTGCGGTATACTGTTTTTAGCTGGTCCAACTATCCACCCATAGCAGAATACTTTTGAACAAAATATCTCATGATTTAGAGGCTACACTAAACTCACATTTAGTCCGTTTGTACCAGTACACTAATTCCTGACCTGATAACATTTTGGTGACCATGACCTCCGTTCAAAGTCACATGACCCTTATATGTGTGCAAAGTGCAGGATATCCAGTCAGTCGGTAATGACTGTTCCAGTTGTGACAGGTATGGGGGAAATACATTTCCAGATGACCAGGATGTGTGGAATACTCTCAGACAGGTCTCGTGTCTGGCAGCTCACTGCCCATGAAAGACTGACGGCAAATACATGAAAAATTTGGGCTAAAATCATTACTCATGCCAAGGTCATGTGAAAATTCTTGCTGTTAGGAGTAAGAGTATTTATTCAATATTTCTAGGTCATATGTTTATGCCTCTGTGTGACTTCTGCAGCTCAAGAATTCTTAGATTTTGTTCAGATTAGGGCAAAAAGCTACCACTATATTGGAGATAATATTTTAGGTTTGTGTGACATCTTCGGTCAAAAACTGTATAACTTTTGTTTAACTGTCATTTTGTCATGTTGTATTGCAGGATGAGAGAGAAGGTTGGGTTGAAAGTAGTCAAGGCATTGAAGAGGAATGATGATGGAGTGACACATGCGGCTGTGGATATGCTCTGTGCACTCATGCAGGTCAGTGCTGGACACAGCGCCATCTGGTGCTAAATTGCGCCCTGCTTTCTTGTTTTGGAGATGTATATTGATATGTGAAAAGAATATATAATCATATAACTATTAGACAATTCAGGTAGTTATGGTAAATATGTTAAACTTGGTTACCTACAGGGACAAGTTACAACAGTGTTTAAGATAATTTGTTATATTTTAGTTCAATGCCATGGATGTTATATTTAAGTTCTGTGACATGACTTTGTTCAGGGCATGCATGTTTGACAATCATTGTCTCTGTAAATTGAATACTTCCAGACTTTTGTAACTGTGACCCTTTGTTTCCAGAATTCTCGTAATATTTCACAATTTTTCTTGCAGCCCATGCATGATGACTATGACATAAGACAGGAACAGATGAACAAGGCGTCACTCATGTCCTCCAAGAAGTTCCTGGAAAATCTTCTGGAAATGTTCAAGGTTCATGTGGTATGTGCCATGACTTTGGACGCCTACGATAGGAAATTTTTAAGTTTCCAGGTCCTTATTAAAATTTGACATGTGAAGCAACAATTGTAAAATTACATGCATTATTTGTAAAGCAAGTGTGCAAAGGTAGACTTTTACATTGCTATGAAAACTGGGTTGTCATATTTATCTTACAAAGTGCACACTCCCTAATAAGCACTCCCCCTTTTTTCTCAAAGACAGAACCCCCAAAATATCCCATAGTTTTCAAAAGAATAGTGGAATTCATTGTTACCCTAATAATCTACATTTTTTTCAGCTTTTATGGAAGAAATTTTTTTTTATAGGACACTGTATTTAGATGAGTACGGTATGCGTTTTTTTGCAAAATGTAATGGGAATGAATAAGAAAACTTTTTGGCACAATAAGTACAGTTGCTAATGGTTCAGCATATTGCTCCTCCTGTAGGTGTGGTCTTATGCTTGAATTTACATGTATACATAGTCTTACCAGTTGACCACAATGAGCATACCTATGGTGTTATGAAGTTGTTTTGTTTGCTAAGGAGAATTTTGCTGATTTCAGATGCGTGGAACTGGGGCTCTGGTTATATCCTCTCTACTGGATTTTCTTACATTTGCGCTGTGTGCACCATATAGCGAAACAACTGATGGAACTTACTTTGATGTGATGTTGGAAATGGTTGCAAATGAGGGCCGTGCCATGTTTAAACTGTTTCAGGTAGTCATACTAGCGTCTTTATGTGTTCATGTGTGACATCATAATGTTGTTACAGACCAGATATTACATGTCATTGTATTATACAGACAGAGCTATGTGCCACATCCTCCAGGCAGTTCGGAACCAAAAACAAGTAAATCATTGAGTAAATATAATGTCTTTAATGCTCATGTTGAAACAAGTTATGTGGAATGACTGTCTAGTAAAAGTAGGATAATACTTGTCCAAGGGAACACATCCACAATAGTCACATAGCAACAAGTTTTGTGGATAGGCTATCTAGTTAATGTACAGTAATACCTGTCCAGGGCTACCAGTCTGCAAACTTAAAAGCTAAATCAATACATATACATGTACAGTAGTCCCTCCTTTGAGAGACCGCCCCTAGTGCCACTCAAAAAAGGTCACATAAAGCAGGTGGTCCCTCAAAGGAGGTATAAATAACATGAAAAGTACTACAGAGAAACCCGACAATTGTGGTCTCTCAAAGGAGATGGTCTCCCAAAGGAGTGGTCTTTCAAAGGAGGGACTACTGTATAGGTGTATTTTGAAATGTGATACCTGTATATTTGATGGGAATCCCTGATTTCCTATATTCATGTATAAAGTGGTAAAGTGACATGATTGTTGTGTTTATGCCTTGCAGCACCCCTCTATGGCCATAGTCAAGGGAGCTGGCATGGTGATGAAGGCCATCATAGAGGTGAGCCTCATAAATGTTGTCTTGCGTTGTATGGTTTTGACTCCATTCTTGCTATTAAGAACAAGGGACTTCCTCATCTTGCCAATGGCTTATGGATTAACCCTCCCCCCCCCCCCCTTGTTGTAAGATTGAGTCAGCAGCTTTGTTTGGGGCAAGGTAGGTGAATGTCTGCAGGGACATCTGCTGGTCGACGATATCTACAAACAGAGGTAGCTGCAGGGTTTCTGCCAGAGTGAAATTTTAGGGTACTTAAATATTCATATTTTCAAGCAAAAATTCTAATAATGAAGACTTTATGGGGTATTTCTGGGTAATATATGCTAAAATTGTTCTTTGCTGCTAAAACCTTAGGGTAAGCAAAAGTGTCCTTCAGATTTTTTAGGGTATGCTATTTTACGCTTTTTACCCTGTGGCGGAAACCCTGACCTGCTATTTGAAACTGCCCCTACAGCCTACAAAAATTGGTCTCATGCACGTGGCCTTAAACTGACGGTATGTTCAACAAGGAAATGCAGCAAAGTGTCTTGAAGGGTGTCTAAAAAGATGTGGTCTGACATTGGAGGTGGTCTTTAGAGCAGCTACCACTTCATTCAAATTGTTTATAAACATTGTTTGTGGATTGGTGTAGCATGATATATGTTATCAATATCACTTTCTTGTCACAGTAAGACTTGAATCAACATTTAGATTTTGGCACAATAACGTGGCCCCTGGAAGCCTGAGGGGTCATCATGCTGGGCCTTATCTACAATTCTCAGAAAAAAAGTTTTTCCTCTTACCATCAAATTCAAGTAAAAACATTATGGAAGACAATGTAACTTGTGGGACTTTGGTGTGATTTGAATGGGAAAGGGTTAGACAGGTCATTGACTGAAAAGAAAATGTAAGGCCACCACTCTAAAAATATATAATGCTTTCCAAAAAATGTGTGGGTGAGATCTGAAGGAAAGCTGAGGCTTCAAACTTCGTGATCTGTCTGCCAATGTATTTGAAATCCAGGCTTGTCTATAAGGAATATATTGTGATGACAAAGTTTTTAAATTGTTAATTTGTTGAAGAAAGCATATTGTTTATTCAGTAGAATGGATGTATATGTGCTACAATATACCTATCTGCATTAATGTAACCCCTTAAAATGCTAAATTGCTAGCACCTTTATCTCTGAAAAAAAAAAAAAAATGCTTCCAAATATTATTCAGGTACCAGCCCACAATGCTCAGTAATATTGCCAATATTTGGTAATCACACCGCACAATTCCAATACATGTTACCACTGCCTGGTAATCATAAATTCATTATCACTGTGCTTTCATTTAACTTAAGAAAAGTAGTCAGTGTGAACAATTTTATTATTTGGAATCTGTCATGTCAGTCTGAAGTACTTTTCCATTGTCAACTCGAGCAAGTAGAACATATTTTGGAGCATGCTGCACAGCACCTATGATTAAAAAAACACATTTTATGGCACCATTTGTGTTCCATAATATGTTGTTCAAGAGACTGCATGTTTTGATTAAGTTCATGAAAAGTATCAAATGTAAACAAATTCTGGTGTCTAAATTATTGCCAGATGCGGTGCCTTCACAATAGACATGTGGTCTTTTCACTGAACAAAACCCAAACTCTCTGCCAGGCCTGCTAGTTGAAGTCTCATTAGCTGCTGCTGAGCCAGCCCTGGTACTTCAAGTGGTGTCACTGGGTCAGTTTCACTGTTGCATAAAATATTTTGGGTTGGATGCCTGCTGGAAATCTTATATGCTAGAGCATGGTACCAGAAATGCAAGACTTGACCTGTTTTAATGATAAAGGGTGCTCTTTTTAATCAGGTTTCATTGATAAAAGAAAAAGCACATTTGTGCTGCCATCTAGTGGCAAAAGACTGACTAGCTCCATGAATTAACATAAAATAGTTATTTGCAATAATGAAATCATCACAGAATTACCACAAAAAAGTAATATTACAAGCATTGTGGGCTGGTGCCTGATTGGATATAGGGATCATTAACTAATGGAAGTCTGCAATTTATTTTTATTTCTAATTGTGAAAAAAAGTGCAACTGATGTAATTAGATGTATTTGATTGAAACACAAGTTTCAAGCATGCTGAAACCATCATGAGGTATCACCATAAGCTTCAAGCATGCTGAAACCATCATGAAGAGCTATCATCACAAACTTCAAGCGTGCTGCAACCATAATGACATACAGTAGTCCCTCCTTTGAAAGACCACTCCTTTGGGAGACCACCTCCTTTGAGAGACCACAAGTGTCAGGTCTTTCTGTAGTACTTTTCATGTTATTTATACCTCCTTTGAGGGACCACCTGCTTTATGTGACCAACTTTTGGGTAGCACTAGGGGTGGTCTCTCAAAAGAGGGACTACTGTATCTGGTTGCAGGCTGCTTAGTGTTCCAGTTTATAGCAGGTTGCGCTGCCCTTCATGTCATGATGTAAACAGCTTTATGTCATTTACAGGAAGGAGAACCAGAAGTAGCAGCCAAGATGCAGGAGCTGGCGCTGGCAGAGGGCGCTCTTTTACGTCATCTACACATTGCCATGTTTACACAGAGCACAGACAACAGAATGCTTACCATTAGGTAATTGGACTTCAGCTTCTTATCTTGACAGTTTTATGTCATGTTAAATCTTCCAGACACAGTTTATAGGTGTCAGTTTTTTTCAATTTAGAAGAAAACCAAGTAATATGGTTTGATTAGTTTTGGTTTTATATCCCTGAGGAAAATGAAATGTAAACAGCAGCCTTATCATCCTAGAAGTTTGACATAAACTTCCTGGGTTTAGCTATTCTTCTTTATAATGTTAAACCATGTACTTGACTTAACATGTATACAGGTCAGGTGTATTTTTTAAATCTGTCATGCAGTACTCTGTGATAACAAAGGGATAAACATTCGCAAGTTTGCCCTGAGGATGCCCATTTTGGAATATTTGACACAAAAATTATTTTCCATGTAGAAAACTCGGGGTCAGTTTGGGAAATTAGATCTCATTGAATTAGGTTTTGGGGCCAGTCTTGGAAAAGAAATGCTTGCAATATAAATAAATAATTATACTGTTTATGCAGGGTGTGGATGTACAATGTTCCTGAAGGTCAATCATCATGATGGAGTACGTGACAAGCTTTCATTTTGTCTTGTAGGCAGCTGAGTCGCCACCTGGTGGGACTGTGGGTAACTGGTCATCCAACTGCTATGGCTTTGCTAAAGCGCATCATGGTAGGTCTTACAATGCATGACTGTACTCTCATGCATATGGGAAAAAAGAATATGTCAGGGAAGACATGCTTTTATCCTTGGCATATAAAGTGCCTGAGGGTATTGTCGTCCCCTGTGTCGTCTGTCCGTCTGCCCGATGTTACCGTGATTTTTCAAAATATATTTACGGTAGCTGTACCAAATTTTGTCACAGAAGAACCTTATGATGGACCAGGTTCCTATTGAAAAGCAGCTTCTTCTGATCATTTTTTACCTTTTTGTGAAACTTTTAATGTACATGTATTTGTTTGAAAGCCTTCTGAGTGGCATCAACCCTGATGACGCTACCGCGACATCTAAAAAATATTGACCGCAGCTATACCCAATTTTTATCAGAGATGTATCTTATGATGGGCTGGGTTGCCTTTTGAAAACCAGCTTCCTCTGAGTATTTTGAAACATTTTATGAAACTTTTAATGTATTCATCTGAAGGTCGCCTAAGTGCCGTCAACCCTGAAGACATTACCATGATATCTCAAAAAATATTGACCACAGTTTAAGTAAACTTTTGTCAGGTATTCATTTTATGATGCACCAATTTGTTATGTAAAAGGAGCTTCTATTTTTCTCTCACTGGGGATCATTGGTGGTGTGGAAAATCATTCGTGACCTGCGGTTACTCGTGATTTTCCCCATCAACAATGACCCCTAGTGAGAGAAAAATAGTAACTCACTCTCAGCCATGCAAGATCTTCTATTTAACTGCTGAGTTTTGTGACTAGGGGGTTTTCCAAGGAGTCCTTGCATCATGATTATACACCAATACTGAAGGTGACCTTCTTCTACATTATAATTGCCCATGACCTCATTCTCAGTGGTGATGAGCTACTGGAGATATGACACCAGGGGATGGGGATGGGGGGGGGGGGGGCATGTTTCCTCTACTTTTTTGGCTCTGAAAAATTCTGTGAGAACAGTCTATTGTGCTTTGAGATTATTTTTGACAGAGACTCTTATCTTTTGCTGGCAGCCGTCTGGTTTGCTCTCATACCTGGATTCTGAAGATGAAGTCCCAGAAGATGATGTGGACAGACTTCACGTCCGAGACAATTTGAAGCTAGCACAAGTAAGTGTGGGAGGTAGATCAACTCCACTGTGTATTTCCAGTTGTACAATATACCAGTTCATAGGACTCTGGTTTATTCGGTTCACTTTGGCCCGAGTTCGGGAAGCGCACCCTGCTTTGTTTACATTTTGTGCTCGACCACACTGGCCAGATTTAATGTGAAAGGATCAGAAAGTAAAACACAGGATGTGCTTGGGTTCAATGAATAATCAAACCGTCAACAAAGCAAACATGCACATTTAACCACTGATGTGACATTTTAGGTAAAAGATTTGCATTGTTCAGCACAATCCATGCTGTAATCATTGGCATTAGCCTTGGTATCCGTTGTGAACATATGAAAGCATGGGCCAGACTCAGCCACTTGCTGATTGGACAATCAGGCCAACAATGGAATGCAGAAATGGCCACCAAGACCTATTTGTGTCATGTTATTGTCATTTTTTTTCCTGTGAACCTTGATTGATGGTCAATTTTATAGCATGATTCTGGAATGCAATTTTCAAGTCAATTGTCAACCAAATGTCTGATCTGTTTGCTTCTGTGTAGAAATCATAGGTAAAAGTCATACTGGAAATTAAAGCAGTGTTTGTGTGACTCTTGAAAATAAAGCTTCAATGCTATTTAGGATTTCTTTGTCAATTTTTGTTGGACTACATGACCAATCATACTTGATCGAGTTCTTTATGTTTGCTGTTTCAGGAACATGAAAATAGGAAGAAGAAGAACGCTCAATGGAAAATAATAGAAAAACAAATTGAAGTTGTACTTACACATTGGCGAGCCAAGATTGGTCTAGAAAAGAAACAGGTAAGAACAGGTGCTAAGCCCAGTGAATTTGTGTGAATGTCTCAATTCCATAATTGTTTTTCACTGCAGATACCTTGCATTCTTAACCCTTTCCCCTTAAACTGGCCAAAACTGGCTGGTGGTCAAATGTCGTCTGCTTCAGTGTTTTCAACTAATTTCAACAGTTATAAAAAACAGTTTGACTGAGAAATGTACATGAGACTTATCGAGATCACATGCCCCAGGTCAACAGCTTTCCTTGCATGGTTAGGGCACTTAGTGCCCAACCCATGCCGAGGGAAGCTGTGGACTCAGTCTTAATTCAAGGGGGAAATGGTTAAAATTGCAGTAATTGTTGTGGATTCTGTTTTTAGCTGGGCTGACCAAAGGTTGTAGAATTCTTGTGGTCTCTCAGGTCTGTCTGTCGGTCCTTCAGTCCATCCATCCATCCATGCATCCGTCCATCCATAAAATCTTGCTTATAAGCATGATACAGTCCACAGTTTTCAAGACAGCCCCATGTAACTTTCAGGACTTGTCAAGTTTATAAAAATCTAGGTCGAGTTCAATATTGGAGGGGCCACGTACAGTGTTATGTAACATATGGGTCCGAATGTGAAAATAGTGGGAGCACTGTACCATCCTTAATGTGTGGTAGATGGTCATTAAATTTAGTGGGATTGTGGAGGAGGTAAAAATGTCACTTGCTTATGATACTAGCGGTGCTGCCTATAACTTGAGCCAAAATGTGGTGAGCGATGTGAAATTCCACATCTCCAAAAATACTTAAATTTGATATGCGAATTTTATAGGATATACAGATCATGTCCAGTGCTTATATGTCATATTATATCAGTGACGTTGACATATTGGTAGGTCACCAGTTCCTGTAAAGTTGGAAGATGTAATTTTGTAAAAGCCTGGTTGAAATTGGACATCAGTGGCAAAGAGATTTTTTGGTGACATTCATCAGAGTATGATAGCAGAGCATTGGGCCCATGGGCCTCCTACAGATTATATGCTAGCAGAGCATTGGGCCTGTGGGCCTCCTACAGATTATATGCTAGCAGAGCATTGGGCCCACGGGCCTCGTACAGATTTATGCCATGTACACATTACAAACCAACCTCAAATCTTAAATGTAAATTTGTTGAAACTTTCAAAAACTTACTCTGAAAAGCTTCAGTGTCGTTCTTGTAGTCTCAAATAGCAAACAGAGAACCTTGTGTTGTGAGACCCCTCTATTTAAAGGCCACTTGGCAAGAAAATAAGTTTGTTAACTTCATTATATTCTCCCTCAAGAAAGGACACTCTATCAGATGGCCACAATGTTCCTGCAGTTGCAGTGACCTTTCAAGACAGGAACTATTGCTTGGGCACAAATATAAAAGTTGACCATCAGTAAAATTACTGTCTACATCAGTATGGAAGGTTGAAGTTGTTTCCTTCATGTTTTCAAACAGCAAGAACAGAAGCCAATAGTGTTGCGGAAGCGGCGTCAGAGAATCAAAAGCGAAGCCAACTGGAAGCTCTTCTACTACTACTTTTCAAAGGATCATGCAAAACCCAATCTCATCTGGAACTTCAAGGTATGATTTTGGTTCAGTGGCTCATGTATCAAGTGCAGAGTGGCCTTAATCATTTTATCCTCTTGTGTGGTAAAGTTTATGCAATGAATCAAAGTGTGTCACAGATTTTTAAAATTTGGTGCCGTTTTGTCATCAGAGTCAGATGAAGGTACATTTGTTTCGATGTCATCATTCTGACTTCAAACATCTGTATTTTATTATTTGCAGTGTATGCTACAGTTTGCCATAAATCTGATGCAGAAATACATGAAAATGTACAAGCAGAATCAAAAATTTATATTGAAGAATGAAGATCACTTCTACACTTTTACAATTGCTGTGCAAACACTACTTTCAAGAAACATTACCAAAGTTCTACAGGGTGAATCTAGTTTTTATGCTTTCAAAAAATGTATTCTTCATGCACTTTTAAAGCAAATTTACAATAATATATACAGAGAAGAATCAGTCAGGGCTGAGATCACTGATAACTTAATATATATCCAGAAGAAAAACTTAAAATATGTAAAAAAAAATATATGTCATTATGCTTTATTATTATTGCCATTAGACAAAGGAAGAGCTGAGGAACTGTATGGAGGATGAGATCCGAAACTTCAACGTGGACAAAGATCTTAGCAACAAATATGATATCTCATGGAATCATCAAGAGTTCGAAGTTCAGTACCACTGTTTAGCTGAAGAAATCAAGATAGGTCAGTCCTTTTTGTTCTTTTGTATTCAGTTTTGTAAAATGTTTAAGCACAGAGTTTGAAGAGTTTGTGCAAAGGCAAGTCTTTCAATTAGAACTTCAGAAATGTTTCACAAAGCCAGACATATATTATTAAAGAATGTTAGATTCCTCAGGTACCTCCATTGTTTGCCCGTTTTTTTTTTTTTTTTTTTTTTTTTTTTGGTTTTTTTTTGGGGGGGGGGGGCTATTTTGCTGAATGAAAAGTGCCTTTTGTTTCCTTCATCAAAAGGTAAACTTTAAGATAACAATATATTATAATGGGAAGAAACAAAATAGACTGGATAAACAGGGAAGTGTAGAATTGTACCATGGGACATCATGAGGTCGAATTGTTACGGCCTTATTTGGGATACAGTGCTGCACTGCTTGTGAAAAGTGTTCCGACCAGGCCAGACAGCATCTGTCTACGTCATTTGGCTCAAAACAACTTTCCCAATTGATAATATCCAAGTAATATACTATAAAATGATTAACATATATTCATGATCTTTGTCGTAAGTGGGAAACTATCAAGCGTGTTTTGCAGCCTTAAATTCCCAGTCATGCATTCTTACGTGATGATAACTGCTTGCCTTTAACTTGTATTTGGTAAAGACAAGCCACTGGAATTTAAAGAGTGCACAAGTTATTGTTGGATTTGCATCCCATTTTGGTAAGCAAGGTGATCAGTTTGTCAAAGAAATCTGTCTTTTTCTGAAATTTGCATGGACAGTTGATCAATTTCATAAAATCAATTTCACCTAATTCCTAATCAATTTTGAAAAATTGGATTGTGTCTCAGAATATGATATCAAGATACAGTGGTCCTATTTCAATGTATGTCAGATGTACCGTACTGGAGAACTTCAAATGGTTTCACTGTATGACTGGTAATGAAGAACTTGTACTCTTAAGTTTGCTCACAATGCTCAGCAACTTGTAGTAATATGGATATTATAAAATCCAGTTGCTGGTTCTGGCCACCAGGGTTGCAGAATACTTTGTGGTGCCTTGTGAAAGGTCACAAGGTACATGTACAATGGCAAGGAAGTGGCAGGTAATGACACAGACACTGATATTGAATGGAAATGTGACACCATGAGAACATACGTTCAAAACTAATGTATTTAACAGCCCCCAGGGGTCAGCACAGTTATCAGGTGCCAGGCTGTTTTCCCAATACATGGAAATTCATGTATTGAGAGAACTATCTGTGGACGTTAGGGATGATGCATGACTTAACTTGGCAACAAAGTAGTAAGTGTGAAATCAATCATGTATGTGATCATTGTACGAAGGTTGCCAGAGTTGGCAACTGGATTTTGAAAGGACCATATTTGTTCTATGGCTAGTATTTTCGAATTATATGCATTTGTAGGGGATTATTACTTAAGACTGCTTCTGGAAGAAGAGGAGAATGAGGAATACAGCGCAATCAAACGCTCGTAAGTTCTGTCTACAAGATCATGCATGTCATGTATAATTATGCAAACTGCTGCTTAGTGTTGACGTAATTGTTTTAACATATAATCATCAACGTGCACTGAGCAGGAATGGGATCATGGTCAAGTATGTATTGCAGGTCTAAAGAAAACTTGCGTTTTCACTGCCACAGGTCATAATGTTTGTATTTTGAATGTCTTTATGCAAATTTAGTGATTACAGTTGAAAGAAAAAAGTGTTCATGCTGACTGTGTATTGTGCTCAAGTATGAACATCTGAGGAAGAATTTGCGTTACACTGATGTACGTCATAAGCGCTCAAAAAATTAAAAAGTATGAGTTAATTGGATTGTTATTTTTTTTTTTTTGTAGTTGCGGTCCTATTATAGATGTGTTGTATTGCAGTGTCATAAAGATTAATGTGGGTTACTTGTTTATGCTCTGTCCTACAAAAATGTCTCGGGGGGGGGGGGGGACCCCATGCCCTTAATTGTACCAAATATGGGCTAAAAGACCTCAAAGTTGGACAACAATTGATAAAAATAAGACGAGCACTGGGGGATTTCTGATAATGCATCGTAAGTCAAAAACAGCAATGGAAGATGCTGGTTTTGGGTGGTACATGTATTTACAGTGTTTAAGAGCCTCTGACATATTAATGGGAACGAGTATAGCTTGCATAAACAAATGCCTTCATATAAGGGAAGGGGAAGGGATGGCGTGTTTTCCACATTGTCTATGTTTTTGGCCACAGGTATGAGTTCTTCAATGATCTGTACCATCGTTTCCTGTTGACGCCCAAGATCATCATGAAGTGTATGTGTCTACAGGCCATGACTGTGGTGTACGGACGCTGTTATGAGGAGATTGGGGCATTCAATGACACCAAGTACATTGTTGGAATGCTGGACAGGGTGAGTTATGGCTGGATAAAGACAACAGCTTTCCCAAAGCAGTTTTGTAATTCGCCTGAGAATGAAAGTAGACACATTTGTTTCACATGTATTGTGAAGGAAGTCAAGCAAAAGACATTTAATGAAAAATATCAGCTGAATAATGGGGATTAGTTAATTTCCTTCCATGGTGATTAAATATACTGGTAATGTAATCAAGAGGCCTCCCTCAGGGAGGTTGGAAGCCTTGGTCAGACTTCTTGGCATAAACAAACACCAGTTGATCAAAGCTAAAGGATCTTGCCCTGAGCTTGCCTTGGTGTACTGCTTACAAGGGGCAGTTTTATTCCAAGGGAGTGTCACAGTCAAGATTAATGTGTCCTGTGATGTCATGATTAATGTGTCATGCGAAGCTTGCCTAATCTGTGACTTTAGTATGTGCTAGACATTTTGTTTGTAATATTTGCTAGATGGTTTGGCAATACAGTGTGTTAATCTTTGTGAAGAACAAGAATGTTGTGATACCTGAATGTTGCAATGAAGAAGTGTGACAAGAAATTTTAAATATTTGTGAACATTAAATTTCCTAAAAAGGCTAAAATATCTAATCACGTGAGTTTTATTTTACCTCCTTGATTCTCATTGAGATTCAAGTGCAATATGGGAAAAAAAAATCATGTCAGGTATTCGCAGGGGGGTCTTCTTGGGGAAAATGAGGCAGGTGTATCCATCAGGAAAATCTCTGAGTATGTGATGTAATGTGCTCTACCTTGCTTACAGTGCACAGACAAGTTGGAGAGGGACAGACTCATATTGTTTCTCAACAAACTCATCATGAACAAGGTGAGTTATCTGTTCATGGGTTTTTAGAGTGAACATGTTCCATACAAGTGTCTGATTTACATGTACATTTACCTACATTAAAAATGGAGATTGAATGTTTATTTTATTTCTAAATACTTTCAAGTTGGGGTTTGCGTATATGCGGACTCAAGTGGTTGCCATGGCAACCATATGTAAAACACATTTTTTCCCACAAATATTGATTTGGAAAGTGTACCAGTGTGAAAATACGACAAAATCTATTTGCATAAATACTTATAGTGAGTTTTATTGGATTATTTATGGTATTATTATTTTTTCTAAATTAATATACGGGAATATTTTGGTAAATTTTACATTTTTTTAATTAAAAAGTGATTTCCATGGCAACTGCGTATGACATCACATTTACCCAGCCAGTGTTAATAAAAAATTAAATGTAAGGTACGAATGAACGTGGTCCCGACACTTATTTTGGTATGAATCACTTACAGTGTTAAAGCAGTCAAACAAATGCAAGTGGTTGTCAAAATTCACATTTTTCACAAAAATCACCAAAAATTTTGTCTGACACAGGGAGTAGAGAGACAATGTTAAGTCCAGACTGGAAAGTGTTAAAAGAACGTACAGGAGAGTACTGGTACGCAGAACCTAAAGTCGGTGGTTTTTACATTGCCAGGCAAGTCAAGGGACGACTTGTCTCATGTCTGGCAATGCTAATATCAAAAACCAACTAGCCAAGTGTGGAACAAGGGAACCTGTGACCCCTTAAACTGGCCAAAACTGGCTGTTGGTGAGGAAAAATGGTTGGATGAGAATTAAAGATGAGACCTATGAAGGTAATATGGCCCAGGTGAACAGTTTCCTTGGCGTGGGTTGGGCACTTGACATGCAACCAATGCCAAGGAAGTACGTTGACTTAGTCTTAATTCAACGAGAGAAATGTTAAGAAGTAAGTACACTGTTAAATTTGTGAACTTGAGTACACAATTTTACAAATGTAGTCTCTACAATTCTGCAAAAATGTATTATCATACAATATTACACTCATCATTGCACATTTCTGCATTCCATACACATTTTTGGTTACAGCGCAATGTGAAGGAGATCATGGATTCCAATGGAGTGCGCATTCTGGTTGACCTGCTGACCTTAGCTCATTTGCATACCAGCCGTGCAGTCGTTCCAACGCAGGTAAGGACAAGTGTGTGCATGGGTTATTGTAAAACCAAGTATGCATGATGAAAGGAAATTCAAAGTGTGTTCATCTCAAAGTCACTTGGTACAATGTATACATATTTTCTGTGTTTGGAATGAGCGGGACTCGAACCTGCAACCTATGGCACCAGTCGCCTAGCTGAAATGGAAAATGCACATATCCACTCAACCAAATCCCCATTCTTAAAAGAGAATGGTTCAATGGAGGTAGTTATGTGCGAGTGCCATAACAACATTGTTATGCAGTATATTTACTGTGTCGGCATTTGTTTCCAGAATCGGGGACTTAAATCCACCAGCATTAGGGGAAATGCCAAAAATATATTTTTTATGTTCGGAACGAGTGAGACTCGAATATACGAATTTTCAAAAAAGTATGTTTTTACTTTTTTTATTTCTTATTAACTTTTGACATGATAGACAGCTTTGAAGGACTTATGTAGAATTCTTCTGTCGATTTGAAATTTAAATAGTATCACAAATTTAAGTCCAGTTCCACACATGAAAGTTACCACAGAGTGGATTTTTGGCATATTTTGTGGATTGGCTATAATCTGACCAAATATTGTAACAAGCAGGAAATCTGCAAGCGGAGGTAAATGAAATACAGGTCTAATAGCTGTTATGTTAAATCAAGAAACTGCAAGGTTAAGATTTGATCAATGATCAAGCAGTTTCAGGGCTCAACACCTGACCTATAGCTGTCATTATTGACAGATACACACACATATATGCATATGTGATATATGTATATATATATATATATATATATATATATATATATATATATATATATATATATATATATACATATACATAATATTGATCTCATGTTTGGGTCGATTTTAGTACTATAACAGGCTTGTATAAATACCGTATCATAGGCCTAAAAGTTGCAGTGCTGTGATATGATGTATCGGCACTCTTCTGCTGGTATCGGTACTCTTCTGGGTTCATCGGTAATTGTGTTGATGAGGAGTAAATCTTTCTGCAAATGTTGTTCTTATTTTTGCTTTGTGTATTGAAATGGACAAATCGACCCAAACATGAGATAAAATTTTGGATAGCATGCTTTGTAGATGATATGAAGTAATCAACTCACACTGGATACCATACAGCAGAACTTGTTCGCTTCGCTCACTCATTCTGCTTTATGGCATCCAGTGCTCGTTGATATACTTCATATCATCTACAAAGCATGCTATAATCTATATTATATATACTTATATGTATGTATGTATGTGTATATACACTTGTGCATGTACACATACATACATTGGTATGCATTGTACACATTACCCTTTTGTTTCAGACCAATGTGATTGAGGCGTCTCCAGACATGCATAGGGACAGTGAGAAGGAGTGGTACTTTGGCAATGTAGACAAGGAGAGATTAGGACCATACAGTTTTGAGGATGTAAGTGTGTGCATTGATTGAACAAATCAAAATCAGTTGTTTGCAACAGTGTATCTTTGTTAAAATTATCAAAGCACATTCTTTTTTTTTTATTTTTTTTATTTTTTTATTTCCAGCTGTTCAGGCAATAATTGTTAATTGTGGACAACCACAGAAAGTTTAAATGGAGCATATTTTCACTTTATCATTTTTGCACTGGAATGTGAAAAGAATTGTTGATTGTTATCCGTGGGACTTTATTCCCTGGGTTGTATTACAACTGTAAATTATTCCATATATTAATGGATTAGATTTTTAAGTTTTGTGAGGAAGAAAAATATACTGTTAGCCCCATGTTCCTCAGCATGCATGTGTGCTGTGGCAAAGGAAACTACAGAACAGATTATATCTCCAGATTGCTAAAAAAAATATCAATGACACTCTAAACATCTGTTCAAGAGTGAAATGTGTTATGAGAACATGTAGCTGATGATGTTAATTCTTCAAGTGCTGATCTAAGACCAAGTCAACAGCTATCCCCGGGACACTGCTCACCAGGTGCCCCGAGGAAAGCTGTTGACTGAGACTACTTTTTGCTTTAGACTAGGCTTGCTGGTATTTGAATGAAAGATTTCTTCATGAGGAACTTGAATCTTTTAACCATTATATGTTTAACAGTAATGAGAAAACGACACTAGTCATGACTAGCATTTTAGGGCTTAACAACGGACAATTTATAAGAACAAGCTCTTCCCTTGTAGATGAAGGAACACTGGGAGGAGGGCACACTGAACCCAAAGACAAGGTGCTGGTCACAGGGCATGGACGGGTGGCGCCCTCTACAGACAGTGCCACAACTGAAGTGGTGTCTGCTGGCTACAGGCCAAGCAGTGATGAATGAGTCTGAGCTTGCTACCCTCATCCTCAATATGCTCATACGAATGTGTGAATACTACCCCAGTAGGTGAGGCACTATGAGTACTGTATTCCTTCTGATAAACACATAGGGGTGGAGATGGGGGCTTAAAAAATACCTTGTAATGAGCCTTCAATTTTGAATCATACTTTGAACATAACATGATGTAAAATACACTGAAAAAGATCACTGGATGTAGATTTTTATGGTCTGATTTTTGGTCATTCAAAAACCCAAGGAGGCGTGGGGGATTTAGTAGAGTAGGGACCCTCATTGCAAACATACGGTATATCATGTTCCAGCTAGTATTGAATATAAGTGGGAATGACAAAGTATATGTGGTCTTGGTTGTTAATTACATTATGACAACAGTCAAAGTGATAGGTATTTTCATGGTATAGGTGTAAAAAAGTTTATTGAAGAACTGATGCTGTTGTGAAATTGTATCTGAATGTTGTTATTACAAAAATTAAAAGGTGTGTCCCATTTTATATTGAATTGAGCTGTTAGGGGAAAAAAAATTACATAACCGTGAAAAGTTCTGAGCAAAACAAATTGGCTATGAACGAGTCTGCAGAAATACACATAGATGATGTTTGGCATAGAGTTCCATAAATTTCATGTAGATGGTAACCTAGATCTTGTGGAATTGCTTGCCATGTGTGGGAAGCTTGACTTATGTTTGGATTCTTGTAGGGATGTTGATGGTGCCATAGTCCGACCACTGCCTCGTGTGAAGCGGCTACTGTCAGAGGCAACCTGCCTGCCTCACATAGTACAGGTGAGTGGATTGACGGGGAGTTTATCTCTTGACCTGTGATTTGTGGGTGTATGCAAAAAGAAGCTGTTGATGCAACTTAACAAATGAGTTTAACCCTTTCCCCCTTGAATTGAGACTGAGTCAACAGCTTTCCTTGGCATGGGTTGGGCATATGAGTAAGTGCCCAACCCATGCTAAGGAAAGCTGTTGACCTGGGGCACGTGATCTTGATAGGTCTCATCTGCAATTCTCAGTCAAGCTGTTTTTCATAACTGTTGAAATTAGTTGAAAATGTTGAAGCAGACGACATTTGACCACCAGCCGGTTTTGGCTGGTTTAAGGGGGAAAGGGTTAATGGTACTGTTATTCTGTGTTAAGAACTTAAGATTTGAAAATTTGACAGACGGTAGACTTCAGATAGTATCTTTGCCCCTGGCCCTGGAATTTTGGGACATCCAAGATTGACTTGTGAAAAAGTATGGAATGGGACCTGTTAATGTGGCTTGTAAACTATAGTGACCCTGCATATTATATTTTGGTCGGAGATCCTACTGACCTTTGAACTATAGGGACCCTGTATATCTTGTTTTGTAGCTTCTGCTGACCTTTGACCCTGTGCTGGTGGAGAAAGTGTCTGTGTTGTTGTACCATGTACTTCAGGACAACCCCATGTTGTCACGCCTCTACCTTACTGGGGTTTTCTTCTTCATCATGATGTACACAGGCTCCAATGTTTTACCCATTGCCAAGCTACTCAAATATACGCACATCAAGCAAGCTTTCCGCTCAGATGAAGTAAGTCGGGTGGTTTTTATGAAGGTATCAAACAAAGTGACGTGTTTCATATGTTTTCAGTACTCCTCAGAGAAATCAACATGCCCAAAAGATGGAAAGTGGAGTTAATAAATATTATAAGAAAATGGATTTTCTCTGAAATGTGGTCAGAACTTTTATCATGATACAGTCAGACCTCACTAAAACAACACTCAAATGTGACATATTCATGTAACGCCACACGTTTTTTGTAACTTAAAAGTCAGATTCCTTTGTTGTGTGACTCCTGTATTTGATATGTTCAGATATGAGACTCATTTTGAGGGAACAGATGTGTCGTTATAACGTGATTTCCGTGTATCTCCTCATTCATTTATTTGGATGCATGAGAGGACCAAGAGGAGATGTTTCTTACGGAATCAAAGTGATGTCAGTACTGAGTATGTTGTCCACTAAACTTGCCTGTCAAACATGGTCTCTCAGATGAACAGTCTTAAAACTGGAATCGCTGTGCAACTTTTTCTTAGATAAATTTGTGCAGATTTATTTAATCAATTTTGTCAATAAAACCGAAGTGGTTACATGTACGTTGTTATTTGTGGCAGAACAAGTCATCAGACATCATGCAGAGAAGTGTACTGGGTCACCTATTACCTGAGGCTATGGTCTGCTATTTGGAAAACTACTCAGCAGACAAATTCTCTGAGATCTTCCTGGGAGAGTTTGACACTCCTGAGGCCATCTGGAGCAGTGAAATGAGGCAAGTACTCAGCTGAAGGAAATCTGTGTCACACTTGAAAAGTTAAAGTGTTGTCACAAAAATGAAGCTACTTTTTGTAACTGTTGTTTTATCTCTTCTAATCACCCCTGCCAGGACATGTGTGACCTTGACTTCATCCCCAAGGTCACATAGTCACTTTCAAGAATATTACAGTTCACCTGATCACTTCAAAACTGTTTGAGGTACAGCTTTTGACTATTGAGCCAGCACTCTGATTTTGTGCATGACAGTCTTCAAGAAGGATGACCTTGGCCATATTCCAAAGGTCACAGGAACATGTCACTTTGTGGATTCAAGTTCAGCTGAGTACAAGACTGCTACAGACCTCTTGTTATGTACTGGGATCAAATGGAGCTTGAAGAGGAGCAAGAATATGTGCACAGTGTAAATAAGCAATACAGACAAATGTGTTCCACAAATATGGCCAAAATATGAAATAATTAAAGTTAAAAATTTATGTTGTTAAAATAAGACTTGAAATTGATGTTGTTTTCATCTGAAATAATGCTGATATGTTTGAAGAGACGAGAATTTTATAATTGTATTTCAGACGGTTGATGATTGAGAAAATTGCCTCGCACTTGGCAGACTTCAGTCCCCGGTTACAGAGCAACACCCGGGCGCTCTACCAGTATTGTCCTATTCCAGTGATCAATTTCCCACAGCTGGAAAATGAGCTCTTCTGCAACATTTACTATCTGAAACATCTCTGTGACACTACTCGTTTCCCAGATTGGCCAATCAAAGAACCAGTAAGTTGAAAGGAAATATTTTGGTTAGCCATCCTTTTCCCTAATTCGCAAAGGAAAGAATTGGACATGGATGATTTGCAGGAAACCTGTCACTTTCACTGCTAGTTTCCCAAACAGGTCAACCAAATAGCCAGTATGTATGAAAAACCTCTCTGTGTCACAGGCTGCTGCCAAGTGTAGCCCCCCCCCCCCCCCCCAAAAAAAAAGGGGGGGGGGGGGACACTGCCAGTGTCTTAAATTGAACCAGCCTCAATGACATTAAGTGCAGTTACTAAGCAAAAAAAAAAAAAAAAAAGAAGAAGCTGATCGTATAATGCTATCTTTGGCTGAACTCACCTTGAGAAAACATATAAGACTGTGTCAACTTCAAGTCAGCAAAAAGCTAAACATGGAATGATCCAAGTGCACATCTTCATATTTTTGTTAAACTTTGATTGTGGATCAGTTTTTAAAAATATATTTTTTATATACTGCAGGTCAAGTTGTTGAAGGACATTTTGGAGGCTTGGAAAGCTGAGGTGGAGAAGAAGCCACCGAGTATGTCGATTGATGAAGCATACGATGTGCTCAATCTGCCCAAAGGGGTAGGAGGGTAAGTTAACTGCAAGGGTCCATCATGGGGTCATCTGGTTGCCTTGTTACACACACAAAGCAGGATAGAAATTTGGTGAACAAGAACATGTTACTTTGTAAGTCTCAAAGACATTTGGCAAAATTAAAGAGAATGATAACAGTGTTGAAATTGGTAATTTAAATTTGATGGCGAAAGCTGGCAGGGTTAGAAAGAAATGGTCTTAACTCATTTCATACTATGGTCACAGGCCTTTGTCAGTGGTTCTGGCACTGACTTAAGACTATAGGCATGCTGGTACTTGAATGAAAGCTCTTTTCATGAAGAATTTAAATATACAATTGTCATCTTAAATCTAGGTAAATATCAGGGACTGGTATGGAATGACTTAAAACAGCTGAGGATGGGTTTATATTGTGAGGTGCCAGATAGTCAAAAATGGTAGTGGGCTGTTCATGTGGCCAAGGCTGTAAAGGGGATAAAGAGTTCTACTGTGTTCTTTCTTGCAAGCACCAGGGACACATTCAAAATTCCAATGTATTGAGCCATCTATGAAGAACCCTACAGATAACGTTTTATTTTTAGTCTCAATTTTGATCATACAGATTCCAGGGAGGTAGGGGCCCTTATTCATTGGGAAGAATGTGGTAGTTGTAGCCCATGGTCAGGTCAGTCCCTTTCAGTGTTCAGTGTATGTCATTTGAGAAGTGTAACAGACCAGGTTGCAGTTTGCCTCATCACCTTTGAAAAATATATATTAAATTTAATTTGGTAATAGTAACAGTTGTACAGTGGTACCCGCTCTAAAGACCACCTCTCATCAAAGACTGCACGAGTTTTTTTTAAGACCGCCCTTTCAAGACATTGGCCTTTAATTTCTTCGCTAGCTTACCTGCATTGGAAGACCACCTGTCATATGTGACCACTTTTGTCTGGCATCAATGGTGGTCTTAAAAAGCAGGTACCACTGTGCTGTCAAATATCTTTTTAAGGCAGAACCACCTGTACATATTATTGTCTGAGAGCCATATTTATAGTGACAAAACAGCTGTTAATGTCACTTATCAGTTGTATATGGGCTGGTGTTTTGAAAAACCTTGATGTTAAAAGGGAGAGGTGAGCGGTACATTGGAGTCATGCATATTACTTATCCAAAATTGGTTGCAAGGCAAAAGTACTTTTAACACCTGACATTTATTACAGTGATTGTTCAATTTATTTCAGTCATGAAGAAGCCAAGATCAGAAAGGCATACTTCAGGCTTGCTCAGAAGTACCATCCTGATAAAAACCCTGATGGAAGAGTAAGTTCTTTGACATTTATTTCTCACCCGTTGGGAAGAGAATTATCAAGTATTTTTGTGGGGGTTTTTTTTGTTTTTTGTTTTTGTTTTTGTTTTGGATTGATCATATTTTCTGGAGGTCAGGGCAAAGTATGCTTAAGAAATCAGCCAATCAGTGATGCAGATTTTGGAGCACATTTGCATTTGATTGGCTCTTGAATGACTGGGTATTAAGCATCCGAGCAAAGATAGGGGTAGTAAGGTGTATATGTGGTGTAATTGCTGTCGGTTTAATTTTGCACAATATATCATGTTACTTTTTTACAAAAAAAAAATATGTCACAATAAAATGAGACAAATATTTAGTCCATTTAATTACTTCCTTTGCCCCTCATGCATCACAAATTCTGTTCTTTAGACTGAAAATATTCCTAAATGTATGTTGAAGGATGCATGTATTATACAACTTCAAGCATTAAGCCAAACAAAACATACCTACATTTCCTGTTACATGCCAAAAAATAGTTCAGGCTGATGGGTCACACTTTTTTTATTTATGCTAATTTTGTTGGCTTTTTACGGTAAATTGGCTAATTTTTTTCGACCTTTACCCAAAAAATTGAGGTTGTAGCTTTTTGGGCAAATAGGTTTGGTAATCACAAGTAGAGGTACATGTATGATTTTGTTTGTCCTGACACATATATTTATGGTTTATGACATTTTCAACCTTGCGTATTTCAGGATATGTTTGAGAAAGTGAATGAGGCTTACGAATTCCTGTGCAGCAAGTCCAAGATCTCAGAGGGTCCTGACCCCAAGAATATTGTACTCATCCTGAGGGCACAGAGCATCCTCTTTAGCAGGTACAAGGAGGGTAAGTATCTGAGGCTCTATACCCTATAACAGACTAAGAATCTGCTGCTTTATACACTCTAGGAGGGTAACCTCTTTGTGCTCTGTACTTGTACCCCAAAACTGACCAAGGACACCCTGCTCTATTTCCTATCACAGGGTAATTACCCAGTGCTCTAGTGTTGGAAACAGTGTAGTTACATGTACCTTTTGATTTGAACCCTGCAACAGGGTAATACCCTTTGCTCTAAACTCTAAAACAGGGTAATTACTATGTTGAGTACTTAGGGTAATTACCTTGTACCTTGTGCTTAACACTCTGAAAGGGTGACTACCATGCTCTATACCCTATAGCTAAAACATGGTAATTACCCTCTACCCTCTACTCTGAAATGGTAATTACTGTGCTCTGTACCCTAAAACAGGGTAACTACCATGTGCTCTGTGTCCTAATGACAAGGAATATACCTACAGGAGGGTGACTACTCCCTCATGTGTTCCCAGCAAAGGAGCAAGTGCCACCTGTAGTGTCTCCATGTGTCCCAACATTTATGTCAGCAAACTCGTAAAGTGTCTGCATATACTAGAAATTTGGCAAGAAAGAATTACAGTGAATTGTTCTTGAAAGGCCACTCTACATGTAGGAACAAAATAAAAATGACATGTGAAAGCGCAATGTTTCCTGAAGGGAATAATACTTGCATCACACACTCTATTTGATACAAGAACAGTAAACAGTTTTTCTTTCATAGTTGTGATAGTTATACTTAATTTTGTATCGAGAAAAATTGTTGATTGCACACATAACTGAAAAGAGCCATTAACACCAAATACTGTTACATGTATGCATAGGTGCCACCCCCACCCCCCAAAAGTAAACAATGCTTTCAAAGCACAGATACCTATACACCGTTGGTGGCTGGACAAGTTAAAGATGGAAATGGAAAGCAGTTCAGATTATATGTATATTTGGCACTTCTTTGCAGTCTTGGAGCCATACAAATATGCAGGATACCCGATGCTTATCAAGACGATCACGATGGAGACACACGACGACTCCTTGTTCTCTAAAGCGGCGCCCCTGCTCAGCGCGGCCTGTGAGCTGGCCTACCATACTGTCAACTGCTCAGCGCTGAATGCAGAAGAGCTGCGGCGAGAAAAGGGCATTGAAGTAAGATGGAAATCACAAAATCAAATCTCTGCTGAGACTTTACCTGTTAACAGCAATTATTTATTTATTGATTGAATTTATGTATCCTATGATAGGGCATATGGGAGACTAAAGAAACCATCATTTACGCCCATTCTGTCAGCTATCCCGTAAATGATGGCACTTCCATATTTGGTTGCAAGTGCCATATTTGGAACCTTTGCGCCGCACTGTTTTTTTTGACCTGGGTCATTACTATAAAAAAAGAGTAAATATCGTCTGCACACATGCCCTCCATAAGGAACAACAATTACCAGCCGGCACCTTTGTTCTCACCGGCGAATTTTTTTGGCACATGGTATGTTTTAAGCATGGAATACCGGCAAATTGGCAATCAAGTGGAAGATGGAGACTTCTTCAACTTGTACATCAAGTTGAGCATGCAAGTAATGCAACTTTATCACAAAACTTTGATAATACGGAGAGCGGAGCCACTGCCACTGCCACTGATCGCTTGCCATGTGGTTTGGCGGTACATCAGTTGTTTGAATGTGACCTCATAACATTGTAGTACAGTCGATAATTTTCATCCACGCGTAACGCTGTTCCATAATCAGTAGATTTTTTTCAAGTTTTTCCCTGTTGCAAATGCATTAGATTTTTTGAAAAATGCAATATTCAGGCAAAATATCCAACGTAATATCATATTATAAATACAAACAATCATCCGCTTGTGTTTCTGGTTGGAACTCAAGATTCTGATGTGTGGAAACCACTCACTGCCACGGGGCTTGTGGTTTCAGTTTCAGAATCATTTTGGTCCAACCAGAGACACCGCTCATGATGGTTTGTCTAATTATTTATGTATGTATTTTATGTATGCATGTATGTATGTATGTATGTACGTACATACGTATGTGTGTGTATTAAACTGCTTGTGTTGATCACATATAATAATATAAAAAATAATGTGAAATACAAAATATTGTTTATGAGATTACTGTGTGAAAATTGTAACTTTGTGATGTCAGTGCTAGTAGTTACCATGGCAACTCCTGATGGTTTTTAGGTACATGTTACTTTGTGATGTCAATGCTGGTAGTTACTATGGGAACCCCAAATGTTTGTATGAACTTCTAGGTGTTACAAGATGCTACTATGTGATGTCAGTGATAGTAGTTACCATGACAACCCTTAATGTTTGTATCAACTTGTTGGTATTACAAGATGTTACTTGATGTCGGTGCTAGTAGTTACCAAGGCAACCCTTTATGTGTGTATGTATTTGTAGGTGGTACTGTGTGATATCAGTGCAAGTTACCATGGCAACCCCTCATGTTTCTATGTACATGTTACTTTGTGATGTCAGTGCTAGTAGCTACCATGACAACCCATAGTATGTGCACATATTTGTAGGTACGTAAGATGCCTTTGCTAGTGTATGATGTCCATGCTAGTAGTTACCATGGCAACACTTAATGTTTGTATGTGTTTGTAGGTGTTACAAGACGCATTTGCCCGGTGTGTGGGTGTGCTCAACAGGTCCACCAAACCTGCAGATGTGTCTGTTCAAGTATGTGCCAATGTTTCCAAGTGCTATGGTGTGGCAGCAGAGTTTGAAGGCTGCCGGGAAAAAATACAGGAGATACCTGCAATCATCAAAGATCTGTGCAGAATCCTATACTTCAAGGTGAGAACTGTCTAACAGTCAGTTATTCCTTATGTCAGAGGCCGCTTGCGTTTTAAGGGCACATTGATGTGTGAGGGTGGGGGTGATATGGGTGTGAAGGAAGCGCCTTAAAAAATATACCTTAATGCTATGTGCACAACCATATCTAATATCAACACACACAACCTACATAGCAAGGAATGTGAGCCTCCTGCCCAGCAAGGCAAATGTCATGGTAAAGCCTGGTTCAAAAACTATTCAAGCAGCTAGTGGCATTTTCAAAAGGAAAAGAACTGCACACTGTAATTTTCTTTTATTCTATTTTACTTGTGTGTGTATAATTGTGTCAGTGACCAGCATGTGGTTATTTATAATTGTGTCACTGACAGGTGTGTGGTTGTTTATAATTGTGTCACTTGCAGGTGTGTGGTTGTTTTTAATTGTGTCACTGACAGGTGTGTGGTTGTTTATGATTGTGTCACTGACAACTGTGTGGTTGTTTATCATTGTGTCACTGACAGGTGTGTGGTTGTTTATGATTGTGTCACTGACAGGTATGTGGTTGTTTATAATTGTGTCACTGACAGGTGTGTGGTTGTTTATAATTGTGTCAGTGACGTGTGTGGTTATTTATAATTGTGTCACTTGCAGGTGTGTGGTTGTTTATAATTGTGTTACTGACAGGTGTGTGGTTGTTTATAACTGTGTCCTTTACAGGTATGTGATTGCTTATAATTGTGTCACTGACAGGCATGTGGTTGTTTATAAGTCTGTCACTGCCAGGTATGTGGTTGTTTATATTTGTGTCACTGACTGGTGTGTGGTTGTTTATGATTGCAGCACCTGCCAAAGCTGTGTTCCGTGGTGGCAGAAAGCGCCAGTGCCTTCTGCATTGACTTCTGGCTGCAGACTCACTTACACCAGGCTGGCATTCTGTGGCATCTCTTGCTAAACCTCTTCAACTATGATTACACACTGGATGAGGGAGGAGTTCAGAAGAGTGAAGACTCAAATGAGCAGGTAAGTCTTAGTGCCCAACCCATGCCATGTATGTACAGTTCCGCCCGCGTTCAAGTTATCAAACGCCAAACGCACCAACGCTTCCCAAACGATCCTCAAATGCAAGCGAGAAAACTAAAACGCAAAGCAAACGCGTTGCAAATGCGTTGCAAACTCTTTGTTACAAACGCGTTTCAAACGCTCTGATAATAAAAACGTTTCAAACGCTTCACCAAACGCGTTTCAAACACTTTCACAATTGCATTTCACACACATCCAAACAGGTCAATGACTTTCCATTGCATAGTTGTCACAAATTAAAGCATTTCCCAAATGTTTGATAGTGGCAAAATGTCCCACTTCAACAAGCTATGCATTCAGTTACTTAAACCTAACACAGAAATAAAGCTTCAGTTGCAGGTTGAATAAATTTATTTGTACATGTATATGCACTTAAATGCAATGTAAAGAGGGCAGAAGACTTTAGGGGCCACACCGTTTTGATCGCCCCTCTGTACTGAATTGTTTGACCAAGACGAATGACCAGTTTAGGAAGGAACGGCGCACGAGGCACAGCACCACCGCAGCTGCCACCGTTCTCGTAAAAACACTATCAAAGATAATGAACATCGATGTTTTTTATTTTTTATTTTTCGTATTCAGGGGAAAAAATGACCGGCATAACTACAACAACACTTTTGAAGTTTGTCTCCGTCCAAACATGATAGTCTATCGTTTGCTGTGTCAGTCTCAACATGAAATGGCTGGTTCTTGAACCTGCTTCAGTGCTTGAATCTCCGGCATCCACAACCACTTTGAACAACCATGTCATTTTTAATTTTTAATTGCAATAAGCATTCGCTCTGTTCCCTGTCTCCATTTCTTCATTGTCAGTAAACAAACCAATACTGTCATTCAACAAAGTTTAGAGAGTTGTAGTAGGTCTCCATCAATTTCAATTATTTACGTTTTCACAAAAATGAAAGAAAATCGAAACCGCCGTTCCCCACGTGTGCAAAAGTCCAGGCATGGGGGTCATGTGGTCCATGCAGAGATCATGTAACCTCGCCCACGGTCAAAATGGTGGTCAACATTTGTAAATCTTTCAGTGCACGATAATATTGAAGCTAATGGTTTTCTGCAATTAGGGCCTACCTTTTTACTGACGCTTTCCACAGATTATGAGCAAGGAACCGCCAATGAAGGAATTGTATGCCGATACGTCACAACAACGTAATGACAAATTAAATAGATTCAGTGAATTGTTTTTAACTTGGACTAGTTTGTGAATGCAAGTTTTCAATGCTGTTGACCAGAGCAAAATTTGCAATAGTTGCGGGCTTTGCACTGACAAAATTAATGATCTGGCCATTTGATTACGCTACTTCATGTCAACATTTGAAAAAATTATAGTTTAATTTCATTTTGAATACAGGCACACCAGAAAATACAGCGAAGGAAATCACATTTAATAACGGACACGCTTATTATTTTGACATTATATGCACAGGTAGCCTACATACCTAAATTATTTTTCGGTGACCAAATATACAAAAAAACAACTCCCAATTTATCGCAGCTATAAATACATGTAGGCCTAGTCATATGTTGAAAACCCATTTTTGAAATTTTAACATGAATCCTGTTTGTACCGGACGTTAATTACCGTTATTTATTTGGATTTTATCACAAAAAAAAATTTATGATTCTTGGATATTTTGCAAATCAATCGTACAGTTTTTGTTTCTTTTTTTTTTTGGGGGGGGTAATCCAAATAAATATTCAAAATGCGACGCTCAAAGGAAAAAGTCCTATACAAATAAACGACTTAAACGTCTTTTTTTACGTACTTGTGATCTACGCATTTTAGCCCTTTTCCAAAGTGTGTAATTAATTAGTGAAGATAAACACAAATATAAGAATTAAGACAGAGGGCCGAGTTGACAACTCCCATCTCAATTGTGTGAAGTCTTTCCCACGTATCCTTCACATGTGGATCACCGGCGCTGATCAGTGATCTTAACTGCAGAAAAACAACACAACAAAACAAGAGAGCTGATGCGATTTCTAATCCACCATCAGATTGGATCCCTTTGCGTGTTGGTCAACAAAAGTACAAACCTACTAGATGCACCAGTAAATTTAACAAGGCCTACTTGAAACACTTGGAAATACATATACGTAACTGTTTGGATATATATCGTTGCCGACTGTCACAAGCTTGCAATCCTCACAGAGTCAAGCCGACCAGTGTCCATTTTGCTTGCCGCACATGTGTTACTGCTAGGATTAGCCACAAAGTGTCACCCACAGCAACACCTTGTGACCATAATCATTAGCATACTCATTTGGATCATTAATTGAAAATAAAAGACTAATTTGGGAAATTGTTCCTTTCTGTATTCATGTTTTTATGATGCAAATACACACTCTTATTTGAGTTTTATGTCGAAATCTATAATAGATTTCATCAAATCCGCAAAATTGAATCATAATGAAAGAAGAATGTAGGCGATGTCCACACCACTTATATTCAAATGCTGCCTGGTGTGGTATATTTATAATCCGTTGCGCCCTCTCATCTGTAAAGTGTTGAGCAGACAAATGAAAGACCATGGTCCATATGTGTAAGAAATCAATTATATGTAAATATATATACATATATGTAAATATATATACATATTTATATCAATATATATAAATATAATACCGCTGGCACATTTGATAATGTAAGCCCAAGCCCCATGGAAGCCTGAGGCATAACAACACAGAGTCAAATGTATTGCCAACACCCCTAATACAAAAGTGGTACAGTCAGTCCTGGGCACACAACTACATAGTTAGCATTACCTTATTTCCTATGCACGGAACGGTCTCATTAGAATTGGGGGGTGAGGGAGTTGAAGAAGAAAGAAACGAAAAGAAAATTGACACACAACTCGTGCAGATAAGTGCAACCATTGGGGAGAAATAAGAAAAGAGAATCAGGAAATAATTCATGCATTGTAAGCCCTGGGGCGTGATTGCACACACATAATACCTGGATCTTTAAGTAATTCAGTTTTGTTTACTCATTACAAAAAACCAACAACATAAAATCAAACTTGAAAGAGCATTGTCTTTATTCATGTATAATCATTGGAGTCTCATACGCCCTTGTAAGTGTTCCATTCCCATTTTTTACCCTCTGCACATGAAGTGCCGGATGATATTGTCGTCTGTCCATCTTGTCGATGTTACTGCCGCGTGCGATATCTGAATTTTCACCGTAGCTTTACCAAATTTTTATCAGAGATGTACCGTATAATGGACCAGGTTCCCATTGAAAAGCAACTTCCTCTGATTAATTATAAACTTTTCACGAAACTTTTTATTAATGTATTTATTGGCGTCAACCATGACGATGTTACCGCGATATCTCAAAAACTATTCAAGGTCGCTCTACCAAATTTTTACCAGGAATGCGTCTTATAATGGACCAGGTTATTACTGAAATCAGCCTCCTCTGGTTATTTTTACATTTTTTTTAATGAAACTTTTCATGCACTGATTTGAAGGCCGTCTGAGTGGCCTCAACCCTGACGACTTTACCGTGATATCTCAAAAAATGCTGACCGCAACTTTACCAATTATTTTTCAGAGGTGCACCTTATGATGGACCAGGTACCTATTTAAACCAGCTTCCGTTTTGCATTTATAACTTTTTTAAATGAAGTTTTAAAGCATTTATTTGAAGGCCTTCTGAGCAGCACACAAGGGGACCACGTTATCATAATATCTCAACAAGGATGCATCGCAGCTTCACAAATTTTTATCAGAGATACAAATTATATTAAATGGACCACGTTCTTATTGAAAACTAGCTTCTTATTATTTTTAAACTTAAGAAACTTTTGAAGTTTTCATTTGAAGGCCGTCTGAGTGGCGCACAAGGGGACAATCTTGTTACCATAATATCTCAAGAAATGCAGAATTGAGGAAAAAAAGATTGTTGGCGCCGAGGGTAATCTGTTCTCTGAATGCTATTTTAAAAAAAAATTACTGTAGGAGATTCTTAAAACGGCTGCGTAGATAATAAGAAAATCAAATATATATATATATTGTACCTAAGCAGTACAACGTTTATACAAAGGAAAAACAAAATTGACGGAATAAAAAGCGTCTGCATTACAGCACCAACCAAGTATTTTTTTTCATACTACATGTGGGGCATATAGCGTTACATTGTACAGAGTTCCAAGTTTGCTTATTTCTTTACGTCGTTCCTTCAAGATTCATCCTAGTTTAAATACATTCATTCACTTGGGGTTTTTATTTACATTAAAATATTTTTTCTTTATTTTTTTTATATTTCGATTCCCACTGGAATCTTTATCAACTCATATTCTTGTGAACAATTTTATGTACACTTGTGTGTGGAAGAGAAGTAATATAAACATTCATTTTGTGTATCTCTAACTTAAGCAACAAGGGGAAAATACAATATAACACCTAAACTTTGTAAATGCATCTGTAGGCGTTTGAAACGCATGTGTACCGAATGCGTTGCTCAAAGTGTTTGAAACGCAATGCTGAAAGTGTTTGAAACGCTTCTCAAACGAATTTCAAACGCAAACCAAACGCTTTCAAACGCAAACCAAACACCAGCCAAATGTCACAAACGCGTTTGGTTGTTAAGTTTTAGACTGGCGGAACTGTAAGTGTGGAGTGCTGAAGTCAGAACTGCTAGACCCTGCAGCCATAGAGCATACTCTGATGTACCAGACAGCCATGGAGCACACTCTTATGTACCAGAATGCCATGATAGTGCACACTCTGATGTGCCAGACAGCCATAGTTCACACTCTGATGTACCAGACAGCCGTAGTGCAGACTCTGATGTACCAGACATCCATAGTGCATACTGATGTACCAGACAGGCATAGTGTACACTCTGATGTACCAGAGGGCCATAGTGCACACTGATGTACCAGACAGGCATAGTGTACACTCTGATGTACCAGACAGCCATCGTGCACACTGATGTACCAGACATCCATAGTGCATACTGATGTACCAGACAGGCATAGTGTACACTCTGAAGTACCAGAGGGCCATAGTGCACACTGATGTACCAGACAGGCATAGTGTACACTCTGATGTACCAGACAGCCATCGTGCACACTGATGTACCAGACAGCCATAGGGTACACTCTGATATACATGACAGCCATAGAGCACACTCTGATGTACCAGGCAGCCATAGAGCACACTCTGATGTACCGCACAGCCATAGAGCACACTGACGTACCAGATGGCCATAGTGCACACTGATATACCAGACGGCCATGCATGGCAGCTAATTGGCAGTTTAATGAAGAAAGAAAACATTAAGAGTTTGGAAGCCCTGACATCTTTCAAATACCATAGGATTCCCCTATTATGACCTCAGCTGAGACTTGCAAACTGAGGCCAGTTCCTATTTCAATCCTTTTCATTTTCCCGTTTTGGTTTTAAATTTTTACCATTTCATGTTCCATAGTAAAATCTAACTCTTCAATGAATGACCTGAAAAGATTTTAAGGCACACATATTGACAGGAACATTCAATTTATTACTTACAGGAGATTGCAAACCAGCTGGCCAGGCTGAGTATTCGTGCCTCAGCTCGCTTGGGAGGATACTTGAATGCAGATTTGGCCACACCCGACAATCCAGCTGTGAAGAAGTCGCTAAATTCCATGTTGACCCCATACCTAGCACGCAAACTGTCCAACGAGAATGCAACAGAGGTCAGTAAGCATGTTTCTTATCGGCTGATTACCTTATATTCACGTATTTTTTTCTTCCGCATTTTTCCTCAATTAACGTAAAAATATCTTTACTTTAAATTTTACACAATAGGAGTGTTTGCTGAAATTTGTGCTGACATGGTACATGGACATTCACACCTTGGATTTTACCCCTACCCCCTGAAGCAACTCATACTTTACAAGCTAAATGGCAGAACTATGTTAAATATACAGCTCAGCATCAGTCTTATTGGAGGTATGTGTACAGTGGTCCCTGTCTTGAGAGACCGTCCCAAGGGCAGATCAAAATGTGGTCTCTCAAAACAGGTTGGCTTTCATTAGAGGTATAACATGGAACAGGTAGCCCAGTGTTCTGAGACAGCGGTCTTAAAAAGATATGCAGTCTCTCATTAGAGGGGTCTCTCACTGACAGGTACCACTGTATTCATATTAACTGGGATCCTGTGCTGCCATCTAGGCTGCATCAGGGAACTTGACAGTAGGGAGGGCAGATTCATGTGTTAAAGTCAGTATATGCGTTGTAAATGGGGTCATCTCATCAACTCAATCTTTGTCACTTCATTATATGTGTTGTACCTCAGTCTTAACATATCCAAGTTGGGTGTGCAAAATATAGCTTCATTATTTCGCTAGTCACAGCTAAAATAGATATTTCAATCGGTGATCACCAAAACCACCCTGGATTTAAAATTACAAATGGGTATGTGGGTGGAGTTGAATGTTTTGATGAATGGCTAGTTAATTGATACCAGAGACGGGGGGGGGGGGGGGGGAGGGGGGGGGAGACAGGGGCCCACCCGTGGAGGGGCATCCAGTGGACATGACTGTGGTTGAACAGTTATGTAACATAACCCTATTCATCCACTTGTGCTGATGAGGCAAAGGTCTGGCTGGTTTCCATTTTACCAGACCATGATCATCTATTGCGAGGATGTGTCTTTACAGTCGTACCCCTCTTGTGAGGCTCGGCCCTCTCACCGGCACCACCCCTCTTTAATCTCCACCTTTCATTTGCAGAAAGTGTGACAATTCCATCATATGGCCCCCTCTAGAGAGGCCCCCTTCCCAATAAGGCCACTTTTCTGTTGCATTTGGAATGGACTTACAGACTCACCAAATTAATCTTTTTGGTGTAACAGGAACTTAATGGCATGACCACAAAAATCAGTGTGTGTTGTTTTCCCCCATGAATCCTTTTTGATTCAATGGTCATGAGAGATAGAAGCCAGAACTTTCATGTTGTTATTCTGTATTGGATGCCACTTGGAATATCAAATAATATAAAATAAATAGGACCCTATTCTCAAACATGGTGCCTGTAACATTAGACAGTATTGACTGGCCTGCCCTCTGTCCCATGTCTGCAGTTTTAATTTGTACTGATAACACATTCAAAGGGTGTTAAGACTACGCGTTAATTTGAAGCAGCCCATATTGCATGAAATGTACACTATTTCTTAATCTTATGAGTCTTGCATTTTTATGGTGTGAAGCGTTTGTATAATTTCTAGAGCTACAACAAAATAGAAATTATTGTAAAATGATAATCACTGGTCAAAATTTCATCTTTTTTTTTTTTTGTGCAGATCTTGAAGATACTAAATAGCAACACAGAAAATCCATACTTGATCTGGGACAATGCCACCAGGGCTGAACTCATTGAATTCCTGAAGGATGAACAGCAGAAGAAAGTCCGCACTGTAAGTTGCCTGAATGTAAACTCTACCGTTTACCCATGAAGCACTGATTCAAGACTAAGTCAACAGCTTTCCTCGGGGCACTTTACGCGCAATGTCGCAAAGTGCCCATAGGAAAGCTGTTGGCTAAGACTAGTTTTTGCTTTAGATGAGGCTTGCTGGTATTTGAATGAAAGGTATCTTCATGAGGAATTTGAGTATTTTAACCATAATATGTGTAATGGTCATGAGAAACGACTATAGCCGTGCTTAACACTTTAAGGGTTATCCTCTTTGCCACATGAAGACAATTCTACAAAATACCTTTATGCCAGTTGTGACCTAGGATGCTGTATGTTGTTTTATTGTATGTTTGAGGGTGAATTATCATAGTCTAGAATGAAGTTCAAAAGTAGTAACTCACAGTAGATCACATTACCTAAGCATTGTTACAAGTAAATTGTGACACATCTCCATCAGTGACGTGATGCATTTACATTGAGACACAAAGCACCTGGTTCACACTTGTGAATCACGGAGCACACAGGGGCACACCAATGTCACAGACAGGGCAAGATACCTCTTTCTCACAAAATCAATGTCTCTCAGAGAAATTTAAGTTTACATATACAGAAGTCGTCTTCATTTAGTGCTTCCTAAATTGGTTACAAGAATGAATTTTCATCTGTCTGTACTAAGCATTCTTTATTTCCAATATATTAGTAATATTCTGCTTCGCCACACTGCCAGCGGCCCATATCTCGCCAGACGAGACTATGGTTACTAACACAACCAGGTATCCGTGTGTGGCGGGAATTAATATGCATGCCTCATATTAGCTGTGGACAATTACAGCCAATTACTATGTGTGGCCTCATGGGTGCGCCTCTCTCATTTTTCTTATGAATTATGTGCACATGCAGTACTGCTGTCTCCATCAAAATGGGGTGGGGTGGGAGAGGTCACATTGGCTTGGGAAAAGTTAATGGCAGCATTTATCCTAATCGTGCCAGAAATTAGATGTGGTATGAAGATCTTTACATTTGATGCTTGTTTCAGGGGGAATGTGTACATATGATGTTTTTTCAGGGGGAATGTGTACATTTGATGTTTGTTTCAGGGGGAATGTGTACATATGATGTTTTTTCAGGGGGAATGTGTACATTTGATTGTTTTTTCAGGGGGATTGTGTACATGTGATGTTTGTTTCAGGGGGAGTGTGACCCCAGCTTTGGTGCTGACTTCCAGTTCTCTGTGCACAAGAAAGAGCTGATTGTGGGGGAGGTGTTTGTACGCATCTACAATGAACAACCAACATTCCAACTGGAGGTATAGTATAAGTGTCTTTTTGTCCAGAACCTCTTCCTAGCATTTAGTATAAGTTTCCTGTGTGTCTGAGAAGATTTTAATATATCCGCTAGTAAATGCTGAAAATTAATTTGGGAAAGATTGTAAAATAGATACTCAAAGTTTTTATGATTCCACAAGCTATATGGTATGTGTACATGTACGTAACACTCAAATTTCAAATTCAAGTTTAAAGTACAAATTAAAGGTTTCACTAAACTATGAAAATATGTCATTTAAATGTTTAAAATATTTCAGAATTTAAGAGAAAGACATTGGGCAACTGGTAAACATAAAGAGGAAATTTATTTTTTTGTAAAGTTTGGTCAGACATTTTGAATTTGTAAGTGTCAAGTCAATTGAAGTGGGTATAATTATTCTGTCATTCACAACAAGAACACATGGGCATGATTAGTCAAAATGCAGAGGAACCTACCTATTAAGACCACCTGAGGGTCTGAAAACGTGGTCTTCATAGGAGTTTGAATCTTTAAATCATTATCTGTTTAATGGTGATGAGAAAACTACTATAGCCGTGATTAACACTTTAAGGGTTAAGGCCAAACAAAATTGGGACTGTAAAGTGGTGGTCTTGAAATAGAAATGGTCTCCGTGTGGAGATAGTCTCAATTGGAAATTGTATTATATTTAAAAGTGGTCAACAGCAAAGTTGTACTTATTTTGGATTCTCCATTGGCAGTGAAGATTTAATGTCATCATTTGGATTTCAGAACCCCAAGGGCTTCACAATAGATTTACTGGATCACCTGGGCTCACAGGCACAGGTAAGGTGTACATTAACCCTTTGCCCTTGAATTTAAACTGAGTCATCAGCTTTCCTTTGTGTGAGCTGGGCACTGAGCTCTCAACCCTTGCCAAGGAAAGTTGTTGACCTCAGGCATGTTATCTTGATAGACCTTGTCTACAATTCTCAGTCAAATTGTGCTTTGTTCCTGTTAAAATTAGTTGTAAGCACAGAAACTTACAGTTTGAGCTGGTATAGCAGGAGAAGGATTTATGCAGCAAGGCCTGAAAAACCGTGTCATGGTGTTACCTTGTCAAAAGATAAATAATTTTTTTTAGGACAAATGACTTTCAAATTCCAATTCAGTTTCAACAAGTTAGAAGTTTAACTCTTCCTGCATGCTCAACTCTTGTCAGTTTTTCATACAATCTTTTTAAATTAAGAAGGTTGCATATGAGATTTGTAAAATTTTGCATGAAGGGTACTCTACTAGTACAACAAGCAGTGTGGGCAGTGCTAGATTGTGGACAGAGTAAACAGCTTCCAAGGGCACACTGGAAGCAGTGTGCTTCCTTCATGCTGAAGGAAGCAGTGTGCTTCAGGCATGCTGAGGAATGCGGTGTGCTTGAAGCATGCTGAGGGAAGCAGTGTGCTTCAGGCATGCTGAGGGATGCAGTGTGCTTCAGGCATGCTGAGGGAAGCAGCAGACACGAACCATTCTTATTTGTCTTTTCTACTACAGATACGTTGGTTCTTATTAAAGTGGTAGGCCTTTCTACCAGCAATGTGAATCCAGAATCATTTTACAGTTATTGTACAGACAATGTGCAGAGGAATCTTCCTTCAGGACCAACTGAGGAACTGAAAAATGTGCTCATAATAGGAAAATAATTTATTACAATAGGGATAGAATATAAAGGCAAACAAAATATAACTGAAAATTGGTGGTCTTAAAGAAATGGGTCTCTCCAAAGAGGTGGTCTTCGTTAGAGATTCTACCGTACTCCTGATAATCAAGTTTATGGGCCATAAGATGAATTGTGTGGTTTGGCTTTATCAAAAAAACCTCCCAAAATGTAATTAGTCAATATGTCACCACCTTGACAACTTTAGACCTTGTGATAAGCAAGTTTCAAAATTAGTTTATCTGTAGTTTTGGTGGTATGTGTATTGCAGGTCCGGCATTTGCTTTTAAATGTTATGACATGTTAACTGTGGCAACAGTGTTGCAACTTCATGAGCTCTGTGGTTACCATGACAACACCTTTGCTTGCAGTACTTGCACTCACTATTGGCATTAAAGCAGCAAGACCAGCGGACGAAGGGCAGTCTGCAGAGACTAAGGAACGTCGAGATGGCGCTGGAAGCACTGCGCAACGTCATCAAGAACAACCCAGGTCCGTAGCACCTCTCTACTTGACACTTCTCATCTGAATTGATATGTTCAGTGGGGGACAATTGTATATAGTGTTGATAAAAAAAAATATCTATTTAAAGAGCTGATAACCCTTTCAGTGCCAAGTTTGGACTGAGTCAACAGCTTTTCTCTTGCTGTGTCAAATTTTGTGTCAACAGCTTTCCTTGTCACAGTTTGTACACATTGTGGCCAAGCAGGCCAAGGAAACCTGTTGACCTGGACCATTCCTATGGTCTCTGTAACTTTAGGCATGCACATAGACTCTGGGGATAATAGACAAGGATAGAGGGAAAATGCAAAGAAGGGTGACAGGGAAAGCTGTTGACCTGAGGCATGGTATCTTCATGGCTGAAAGCTTTCAGTTTAAAAAGGAATTCTGTTATCAGAAAAAAAATGCAAAAATATTTTAGGATATGTTCCAAACATGCAAATTTAACAAGAAATGAGGGCTGAAAATTTTAAAGGGATGTTTTCTGTTTTGTAAAAAATTGTTGGCTTTCACCCATGTGTCTTGATATGTCTCATCCACATCTCGCATTCCAATTGGTTTTCATTACCATATTACTGTTCAAATTAGTCAAAAACATTGAAGCAGACATTTGACCACCAGCCAGGGTTCACTGGTTTTATGGAGAAGGGGTTGAGGGTAAAGTGTGCTGTATATAATTGCTAAATTGAGACTGATAGCTTGCATTTCCTGGGTGATATTTATGGCTAAATCCAACTCAGTGTGCAGTTTAGTCTTTTCTATGCATGTTGATAATATTTTCCAGTCCAGCAGTCATGGTAAAAAAGTTGATTTGTGTCTCTGCATTTGGGTAACCCTTATTGAAGTGTACAAAAATCTTTGATTTAATTTGCTCTTTAATTATTGTATGAATTTAAGTTTTTCATGAATCGTCATTTACTGTTGCATTGCCCCAACTGTCCCAGTTGTATCTCTATCACATATCCCTGTTATGGCCCTAAGAGGATGCTGTTTATATGCTATTCTGATTTATATTATGCAAATTAGGATGCTCAAATGATGGGGCAGGTATGTAGAACTCCATGCTAATTTGCAGAATACTGCACACTGTAGACACAACTTAGCTGTTAAATTTTTTAGACTATTTTGACCATTTTTTTTTTTTACTTTAACTCATTCCACCCTGATAGAAAACCAAGTCAACAGCTTTCCTTGGCATGCTCTGGGGGCATTGCACCCAGAGCATGCCAAGGAAAGCTGTTGACCATGGGCATATAATTTGGAATGATCTTCCATGCAAGTTTCATCCAAAATTTTGAAAATGGTCCCTAAATTACTAAAATACAATTAGCAGATGACATTTAGATATTAGCGGGAAAAAGCGTCATTAGAGTGGAATGAGTTATGTTAAATGGAGTTTTGTTTTTGTTATAAATCAATTTTCCCAGTATAGACAGGTAGTTTTTTTGTGTTCATTGTTGACAGTAAAGATAAGTCAGTAACACAATTGTAGGTATTTGTCTTATGTTGTTTGTTTATTTGTTTATTTATTTAGTTCCAGTGCTTTAGGGAAATATGACAGATTATGTTGTTGCTTGCAGACAGTACTGTTTGATTAGTTTACATTTAGTGTCTCTGGAGTCCAGACTCTTGATTCCATCCAAGCATTAAAACTTCATTCTTTTACCATCAAAAATACTCTATATAAATTGCCAAGAATAGCTAATAAAAATGACCTTTCCACTTGATCAGGTGGCTCCCACTATCAGTGTAGGGTTAAAAACCAATGTAGAATGCAGGGGACCAGCAATATGGTTCCCAGTATCAGTAAAGGGTTTAAAAAAAACAACCCAGAATGTGGGGAACCAGGTGTGAGTAATGTGGTTCCCAGTATCAGTGGAGGATTAAAACCAACCTGGAATATGGGGACCAGTAATGTGGTTCCTAGTATGAGTAGAGGGTAAAACCAACCTAGAATATAGGGGAGCAGTAGCATAGTTGTCATTGTAAAGCGGACATGAAGGGTCATTAATAATTTGCTTTGGTGTAAGGTCTTAGCTAAGTGGCTTTAGCTTAAGTTGAAGCAAGAAGCAACACTGTGTCCCAAGAAAGTTTTGTTTGTTTGTTTGTGTTGTTTTGTTTTTTAAACAGGCTTTAAAGCTGCAGTCCATAAGAGGGCTATTTGTGTAAAAGACAGCTTGAAATGTGCAGTGGTGAATAGTTCCTGATAGGCAAAAGAATTACTAGAAACAGGTTATCTTGTTTACCTTGTATATTTTTGTCTAAATCTATTTTGCTGCTACAAGAAAACCTTAAGGATGGCCTACAGTTCGCAAATATTCTCCACATATTTTGACTACATGAAAAAAAAATAACCAAACAAACCAACAACCCCAATATGATAACAATACATAAACTGAATGTTTCTATAAAAAGAGATACCATGAACAATAATTTTTTTGATAATAACATATAATTTCTAGTGTTACTTTTCATCGCAGCTGAAGCTTAGCAATTTGCCTTGAGTGGTGCATGATTTCTGTGCCCCCACCAGAGAGTGGGTTTAGATTTGCTCCTCCCTGCATGTGTGCATGTGTTGATCCTTCCTTGCTTTTTGTATTCTGGAAGTCTAGGCCTGCAATCTGCGAGTCATTTTTGTGGTGAATAGTGCTGAATACAACATAGTTTTGTTATTGATAGCAATGATGACTGGAAAAATTGTTGGAAATAAGTACAGTTGATGACATTGAAACCTGTACAACCTTTTTTGATTATCCATGAAGTCAAATATTGTTTCGACAAAGGTTGCTTAATGTCGATTGTGAATCTGTTTCCAGGAGTGGAGATCCAGTGTATAGGCCATTTTAAATTACTCTTCTGTTTATTACGGGTGGATGGGTATCCCAAAATACAGGAGTATGCATTAGAGGTAAGAATTCAAGTCATCCAACCTCAGTATTTATCAGCTCATTAGCATTTCATATTGATGAAATTACTACGTTATAGCTATAAACAAATGATGTCATCCTCCTCCCTCTCAGCACCTGGAACATATACCGAATTACGGCCTTCAAGTTGGAAAAATACATTAAACACTCAAGGTAAAATACTGTGTGAAAGATTGCAAGATATAGATTTTTTGGGGGTCTGATTTTCAGTTGGTGATATTTCAAGGAAGGAGGGGACCGTCATTACAGTGGAGAGCCTTTTGGGGAGGAGTATGGTATGGCAGAGCAATTAGAGGACAGAGTTGAATGTTTGAGTGGATAATTGCAATAGGGCGTGTCAGTGCACTGTTCTCCTTGTTCCCAGCACCTAATCCCAGTGTCACATGACACTTGTAACCAATCGGTACAGCTGGTTTTGTGTTAATGCCAGCCAGGTGTCTCCACATGCGATTGGTGGTACCAGGGGCAGTTTATTGTAGTGCCCCCTACTGTTGATGTGCCCTATTAATATTCAGGAAAACACAGAAGCACAAAAATGGGACCCGAAGTAGTAGTTGTGTATTGTGTACATAAGTTATTTTGGGGGATTTTAGACTTCAGTGCATATTCAACTGAGTAAATGTCAAGAAAAATTAAAAAGAATTACTTTAGTGTTTAGATCGTCAAAAGATGACCAGAATGAAGTGAAGTACATGACCATGAGTCAAATCTTCATAATTTTGCAAAAGTTTACTAAAGTCAGCAGACATGGGCTTCATGTGCCCTGTATAGATTTGAAAGTGTCAATAGAAAAGAGATTGGTGTCATGATAGAGTGGTCTTAAAAAGATAGTATTACATGGTTTCACACCAAAAGTGCTGTGGTGCTAGAGCAGTTGTCACTGTTGCTGTGCAGGCTCTTTTCAGTGAAGTAGGTCACCAACTCTGTACGGCAGTGGCGTAACTATGATGTGGTGCCATCTATGTGAACATGTACAGTGGTGGTGTAACTATGACGTGGCGCCATCTATGTGAACATGTACAGTGCTGATGTAACTATGACGTGACATTATCTATGTGAACATGCTTCATTTCCTGGATGTTTGACTTGTGTGTTGCAGGTGATATCAAGTGTGACAGGCAATCAGGAGTGTGTCAATGACATTGCAGCCTCAGAGATCATGTCATATCTGCTGCTTATCCTGCAGAGTCTGCCTACCTGTAAGTCCCACAAATATGGCCAAAAAAGTGCCACTTGTTTATCTGTTATTATTATACTGTATGTTGACATGACTCTGATATGTAACAGGTCATTCATAGTGACTTACAGGTAGGGTGTACATATGATACTGTAGTTGACAATGTATAATATTTATGAGTTTTTGTGACAGCACATGCTACGTACAAATAAAACAATTCCATATTTGGAAAGTTGGTAACTGATTGCCTGTTTGGTTGTTTAAAGTAGACTGCAGAATGTATGGAAGTTTGTTTAACAGACGTAAAATAATCACAAGAGTGAAAAAATTGTTGGGAAAATCAAAGAGTGAAAAAACTGTTGGGGAAATCATTTAATGTCTTTGTTTTAATTACATGTCCTCAAAAGTGATTAATAGAAGGTCCTGTTAATATTGTTTTTCAAGGCACCATTTACTGTATAGTAGGAATGATATATTGTAGAGCTCTTAGGTAAATAATTATGTTAACCTCATGTGTATATAGCATAATCTCCTAATATATAAGTAAGGACCATTCAAAGTAGACAGAGTACCTTTCTAAGAGCTCCTCCCTCTAAAAGTGTAAAAAAAGTTTAATTTTTTCCCAAATGTTGGCACAATATAACCAGCATTTTCCAGACCTAGTAAAAATGCATAATGATCCTTACCCCACACCCCTCTTGATCCCTTCATCTAGCATCCAACTCTCTTATCGTCTCTTTACTCGTCCAGCAGCTTATACCTGATGGCGGCCTATCGATCCTTTTCCAAGCGTACTCAGTATATTACTTAGAAAATGTAAACATTTTGAATGGCCCCTGAATTATATAAAATACTGCACATTATTAAGATATGTTCATTAATAATGATTTTCATTGTATTATGTGGTTGCAGGCCGGCAGCTAGCCCTAGAGACTCTCTACCCATTGACCTCCAGCACAAAGATTCTCAAGGAGGCCATGAATAAAGGTGCTCTTATTTACCTGCTTGATCTGTACTGCAATGCCACCAACCCAGCCATACGCGAGCAGACCGCAGAATTGTTTGCCAAGGTGCTTTCAGATAAACTAGTCGGGCCCAAGGTTCGCATCCTTATGTCCAAGTTCCTGCCCCCGATATTCATGGATGCCATGAGGGACTCGCCCGAAGCCAGTGTACATATGTTTGAAGGTGAGGCTGGTTCCATGCGTCTCCTCTTGTTGAACAAACTTCTTGTGCCTTTCATTTTCGTCATTAGGTTATGAACCTCTTAAAGGGACCCCCAAAGCTGTGTCAAAAAAAAAAAAAAAAAAATGGTTGAACCCTTTCCTGGTTGGAATATGATGGAGTCCATAGCTCTCTTAGACTCTGAGGTGCATTGGGCACAGTGGGTGCAACCCGTGCAAAGGGAAGCTGATCGGAAAATATATATATATTTTTTTTAATTTCCCCCTCCAAAAACAGATGAAAGTAAAGGGTTATTGTTTTGACATACTGCTATAATAAGTGCTCTTCATGATAAATTAAGGAGACTTAAAAAGTGTAAACTTGGACAGTGAGATCTTCCTGTTGATTTGAGTATAAAGCAGTTTGAAGCACATGTTCATAAACATTGCTAAAATACCTTCCGCAGTAGTTGATGACTCTTTACTCAAGTTAACCTGCTGTTGCAGAAGCATATTATTACAGTATAAAAGTTGATCTCTATTTTCACAAATTTACAGGGACCCATGAAAACCCCGAGCTAATATGGAATGATGACGCAAGGGAGAAGGTGTCTGCAACAATAAAAAGAATGAAGGACAAGTAAGTATATGGTGCTTTACACTTGGAGGGGGTGGGGCAGTGGCATAGATTTCTCTCTGCTGAGAAAGAAAGAAAAGAAAAAAACTAACAAATAAAAAAAACAAAAAAAACCCCAGAAGGCTCTGATGAGCCCAAGATCAGCTGACCCCTGACGAACAGAGCAAATTGAAGTAAGCCCAACTTGATTGGAAATGAGATTGGAGCAATCCCATTGACTTGCACAGTTATCAATAGGAATGCATGCATTAACTGAAAAAAAGCAGAATGGAAAAAATCATTAAAAGTTAGCAATACAGAATATCACCAGGTAGTGAACGTATGTGTTTAACCCTCACACAAGCTACATTTCCACCAAAAATTATAACCATTTGAGTCATAGTTTTGTAGAAGTTGCAAATAGTGAAAACAAAGAAAAAAGCAAAAAAAAAAAAAAAAAAATCACAGTACCACCTCTTAAACAAACTAAGGTCTGAGGGTCCCCAGAAAAGATCTTATGCAGGTTCAGAGCAATTAGATGAGTAGTTTTGGAGCAGATTTTTTTTAAAGATTTTACCAAAAAATCCCCCCCCCCAAAAAAAAAAAAATGATAAAAAATCCAAAAGTCACTGGAGTATGACCATCTAACTTTTAAGTCTTTCAAAACCGGTGTCGCTAGGTGAATATGTCGGATATCTGAGTGTCGTTATAATCAGGTCTCACTTCATGTATATATATATATATATATATATATATATATATATATATATATATATATATATATATATATATATATATATATATATATATATATATATATATATATGTATGTATGTATGTATGTATGTATGTATATGTATGTATATGTATATATATGTGTATATATATATATATATATATATAACATATATATATACATGCAGTGATAGATGAAATTTATGGTTGCTGATTGGTTTAAAAATACAAGAGAATTCCCCGTATTCCCTCTTTGGTATCCTTCCCGATCACCAAACAGGTATACAAATTTTGTATACATGTTTTGCCGTCAGGCTCATGAATATTAATGAGCACCATAAGGGTTTACATAATTTAGCCTCATTTTGGACTGGATCACCAAACAGGTATCCAAATTCTGTATGCCTGTTTTTCGATCAGGCTCATGAATCAAATGACTGATATCAGTAAAAATAGGCCCACTTCAGTTGGAAAAAAGGCCTTGTTGCCATATCTAGTATTCTACATGTTGTTAAATGGTTGATGTTATTTAATGAATTGTTATGTTTTTTTAGTAGTTTTTATTTCACATTTATAGTCCTATAACAGGATAAAATTGTCACTACCTACCTGTTCAGGAGATACAAGAAAATATCCATGTAAACAGACAGGTAGTAACTAATTGTATATGTACATATATATATATATATATATATATATATATATATATATATATATATATATATATATATATATATATATATATATATATATATATATATATATATATATATATATATATATATATATATATATATATATATATATATATATATATATATATATATATATATATATATATATATATATATATATATATATATATATATATATATATATATATATATATATATATATATATATATATGTATATATATTTATATATAATGCACGTTACATTCTATTTTCAAAGTCTGAAGGAAACAGTCTCTAGAGTACCATTAGTGTGGCATAAGCAATGCTGAATCAGACAAATTTTACATGTTATTTTTAGGCACACTCTTTGCGTTTTAAAACAAAATGAAAACATGTAGACTGTGTTTTGTAGGCACTACTGTGCACAGTGGGACAACCCTGATGTACGGTGGAACTTGCCTGACAACTTCTCAGTGGTCTACACAGATGTACAGGGAGAGATGACTGTCGGTGGAGTGTTCCTCAGACTCTTCATAGCCAACCCTGGCTGGGTTCTCCGCAAGCCCAAGGAGTTCCTGACTGAACTGCTGGAGAAATGGGTGGAGCTGGTGGACATGTCAGCACCAAATGTAAATAAACTGTCTCATTGGATGAGTTGATAGAACAGCAGTAATAACACCAGCCAGCAGGAGGCGTTAAATGCAATATATGCAAAGTTTAAAAATCTAATAGTTGATAGCAAGATTTGATAATGGATATGCCCAAATGAGTCCAAATCAAGAAATCTGACCATTCCGTTTTGTCAACATAAGCTGTGATTAATCCTAGTTGCCAAGTGAACCTGTCTTATCTTGTAACCAATGCATGATTCTTGCGAGTATACAGTGCATGCATTTTAAAGTACAGTGCTTTTTTGTAAATTTTCCTGGGCTGAAATTTTTGGCTAAAAATATCGGAACTTGAGAGCAGCCAAGACACTTTTGGTGATTTTGTTGTTTTCAGTGATTAGATTCAAGGTGGCAAATAGCTCCAGAAAAAAATGGGGTATGACAAAACACAATGAAAAGAAAAAAAGTCATGAACATTTGCCACGGTACTTTATATTTGTGAGCTGGTCCATTTTGTTATCCAGCTGATAGCTTACAACTCATCTTAGTTGTTTTCACTCAACTGATTGTGTCTTACTCATCCCTGTTTTATCTATCAGCTGATTGTGTATTTTTCATCTTTGTTGAATCCTTCAACTTCAATCATATGTTACTCCTCTCTGTTTTATCTGTCAACTGATTGCTTATTTATTACTCATGTTTTGTTTTTAATCAGGTAATGGCATGTTAGTCTTTACTGTTTTTATCCATCAGGTAATGGGGTATTACTTATCTCTGTTTTATCAGTCAAATAATCACGTACTACTCATGGGTGTTTTATTTATCAACAAATTTCATATAACTCCTCTTTGCCTTGTATATTTTATCCTTCAACTTACTGTGTATTGCCGTGGATGCCTTTCAGGGGGAGGTTCTGGAGACGGTGACCACGGCACTGGTGCTGTTCTTCGAGGCCCAGGTCAGCATGCTGGATACTGTGCCGCAGCTGGGCTACATTCCGAAGGTCTTTAAAGTCATGTCGTCACGCAATGACGCGATTCCCAAGGCAGCCATTCAGGTGGTTCATCAGTTGTCACACAGTACGGTAAGCAACGACAAAGCTACCAATAACTGAGAAAAAATTCAGTGACAAGATACGATAAATAGATCATGATTAACTCTTTAGGGAGCCAAGCCAAAAATGAAAATACAGTGATTTATCCCATTTCATGGTCAGAATCTGTCTGAGTCAATAGCTTTTAATTTTATGCTCTTTTTGAGGCGCTTTATGGGGACATTTTCCTAGAAGAAAGTGAACACAGACTAGCACTTCATATTTTATTTTCTTTCTTTTCTCTCTTGTTTTTTTTTTTTTTTTTCATGTTCAAGTTATACAGGCCAGAAAGATTGTAACACTTACTGTGCAAGATCATAACACTTTCTGTGCGAGTGTATTCATGGGACTTTTTTCTTGAAAGATTTTGCTGAAGTAATTGTTTTGCAATTTTTTGTCCTGTGTGGGGCTTGCCCTCCATTCATAATTTATTATGTGGAGAAGTATAGTTGAACCTCAATAATACGGACCTCATTAATCTGTATGTCCCATTAATCTGAACACTTCTCCTGGAACAAAATTGTTTATTTCAGGTAATAGTGATTCAGTAATCCAGATGCTTCACTAATCTGAACAGTTCACTGGGGTACACAGGTGTTCGGATTAATGAGGTTCCACTGTATACTCATATTTGTCTTGTATATGATTTTGCAGCTGTGTGTCCGTTCGATGGCATCAATAGAATGTATAGGTCCAATGAGGGTGGCCATGAAGCTGCGGAGGGACATGATTGGTCTTGCATGTGAAGCACTCAATAAGATGTTCCAGGCTGGAGAAGATGAGCTGGTAGAGCAGGTAAAGTGAGCCCTGAAGCATGCAACTGTAATGCAGGGAAGATTGCCCGACTTCATAGGCTCCACCTTAGCAGGAGGGGCAAGAGTGATGATCACCCTATTGTGTAGTTATCAGGAGGCGCAAGAGTGATGAACTCCCTATCATGTTGTTAGCAGGAGGGGCAAGAGTGATGATCACCCTATCATGATGTTGTCAGGAGGGTTGAGAGTGATAAACTCCCTATCATGTAGTTAGCAGGAGGGGCAAGAGTGATGATCAGCCTATCATATTGTTAGCAGGAGGGTCGAGAGTGATACATTCCCTAGTGTGTAGTTAGCAGGAGGGTCAAGTGTGATAAATTCCCTAGCGTGTAGTTAGCAGGAGGGTCGAGAGTGATAAACTCCCTATCATGTAGTTAGCAGGAGGGTCAAGAGTGATCATCTCCCTATCATGTAGTTGCCAGGAGCATTGAGTGAAATCTCCCTACCATGTCCATAATGTGTATGCACATAGTAGGAGGATCAATAGTCCTAATCTGCCTGGTCAAGAACAATAATGTCCCTACCATGTTATTGACAGGAGGGCCAAGAGTGGTAATTCTTAACCATTTCCCCCTTGAATTAAAGACTGAGTCAACAGCTTTCCTTGGCATGGGTTTGGCACTTAATTCCAAACCCATGCCAAGGAAAGCTGTTGACCTGGGGCATGTGATCGTGATAAGTCTCATGTACATTTCTCAGTCAAATTGTTCTCCGTCAGTGTTGAAATTAGTTGAAAACACTGAAGCAGACGACATTTGACCACCAGCCGGATTTGGCCGGTTTAAGGGGGAAAGAGTTAAGCATGTTGTTGGCAAGAGGAGGACTAGGGAGTGAACCGACCAGGTTGGGCAACAGGGACCTAGTCCCCTCCCGTGGGAAGAAGTTTTGAAAAATGAGAGTTGAAATGGGGTTGTCTAGTTCATGTAAATGCCCCACAACCAAGAGAATCATTACATGTAATTTGTATTATCCCCACTGTATGTGTATTTTCTCCACATGTGTAGACTGAAGTGGTATGGCTCATAATCCTTTCCGCCTTAAACCGGCCAAAACTGGCTGGTGGTCAAAATGTCGTCTGCTTCAGCGTTTTCAACTGGTTTTAACAGGAATGAAAAACAGTTTGACTGAGAATTGAAGATCAGACTTGTCAAGACAACATGATCCAGGTCAACAGCTTTCCTCGGCATGGGTTGGGCACTTACAGGAAAGCTGTTGACTCAGTCTTAGTTCAAGGGGGGGGGAGGGTTAAGCAGGAGATTTATTCTGTAATGAGGAGAATGGCAGAGTTCTCATATTTGTCACAAAAGTGGGATGTCATCTGCTGAAAATGGGAGAGTTGGAGCCACAGCACATGAAAACATCTGATAACTGGATGCCTCTAATATAGAAACGTTCCTCTTCAAGCAAAGCTGTGTAACCATGTGAGCACTCTATGGTCAGTGATCAGGCTTTTCCCATTGGGCCCAGGAATGTAGGGTTGGGAGAGGTTTTTTAGTGAGGGTGAAAGTGGGTTTGATTTTGCGAAATATTTGGATGTCAAAGTCAAAGGAGATGAAATAAAATCTTGCCTTTCTTATTTGCATGTGTTGTGTAAGTTAAGGTTGTTGCATGTCATAATGTGCAGTTTTTATTCATATTTATATACTGCTGAGAATAGGCCTTGATCCTGATACATACATGGGCTGATGGTGATGTATATTTGCAGGCACTGAAGACGGAAATGATTGCGTTCCTGGTGCGGCTGCTTGATACAGGACTGGAGGCCCTGGAGAACCCTGCTGCCACCAAGGCCCAGATTGTGAAGGCTCTCAAAGCCATGCAGAAGAGCTTGACACATGGGGAGGAGGTAGGACAGTGACCCTCTGTAGGCTCATACATGTACATGTAGAGTGCTACCTTGTTTGGAGGCTCTGTAGGCTCATACATGTACATGTAGAGTGCTTCCTTGTATAGAGCCTCTGTAGGCTTATACATGTACATGTAGAGTGCTTCCTTGTTTAGAGCCTCTGTAAGCTTATACATGTACATGTAGAGTGCTTCCTTGTTTAGAGTCTCTAGGCTCATACATGTACATGTAGAGTGCTTCCGTGTTTACAGCCTCTGTAGGATTAAACATGTACATGTAGAGTGCTTCCTTGTTTAGAGCCTTTGTAGGCTCATACATGTACATGTAGAGTGCTTCCTTGATTGGAGCCTCTTTAAGCCGGCTGCACACTATATGACCCGACTGTCGGTGACAAGCTGTCATGTGTGGGAAGAACTCATGACTGCATCCCGACTTAAAACTAATTGCCACACACAACATGACGATGCGCGTGATTTGGGCGTGAGATACACACGACCTTGATCATTAGTTTAACTTATAGGCTATTTCTAAATAGGCATCAAGTTGACGATGCCTACAAAGTTTTGCATACTCTCATTATGAGTCTGTTGCACATGAAAGTAGCTCGAGAATGGAACAAGATTCAGTGTATTTCATGGGCTTATAAGCTATATTTCATGCCCTAGAAAGTTTTATGTTCCAACTGTTATATGCAATATTCTATAACACAGGTTATATCTATATTGTCTTTTGGTTATACAATAATGAAGTGTTTTACATTGTATGTTAAACAGCTGGGCTTTGTTATATATGTTGCTCTGTATTACAGGTTACCAATGTATTAGAAAAGTATCCAGTATGGAAGGAATACAAGGATCAGAAACATGACTTGTTCATCAGTGAGCGGCCAGTCAGTGGATATCTCACAGGTACACATTGTACATTACCATTCTTCTTCCTTCTTATATTACAGTGAAAACTTATTATAATGACACCATCTGTTCCCTTAGAGATGTGTCGGATAACTGAATATGTCATAAATGAATCAAAACAACAAAGAAAATGAACTTTTGCCATTCAAAACTTGTGTTATTATAGTGAATATGTTAGATATTTGAGTGTATAATGAGGTTTCACTGTATTAAGTCTTGAGGTACATGTACGCAGAGGTGATTCTTGTGAGTGGTGCCATCTTGTGGCTTCAGCTCTTGTGTGCTCAACCCATTGATAGAAAGCTTGATTCGGAATGAGTTGTCAGTGTATGTTACATTATGTATTGTTAGTTGAATAATCTGAGTCTGGATATGACATAACATTTTTCAAGCATGCTGTAAACACCATGCTAGAAACAAAGAACCAGAAAGAATGTCATCTTGGGGTGTGTTGGTCATTTCCACAGGACTTCTTAATCCTGGTCAGTAGCAGTCAATATCCATGAAAATGATTTGATAGATATGCTCAGATGCCTCAACAACCCTGACAAGAAAGAAACTACTTTCTCTTGGGCACAAGAACAATGCCTCCAGCCAGTATCCTGCTGGGAGTAGCCAGTCTTATCTGATTAATTAGCATATGCTCACAGCAGGCAGCACATCAAAGTCTGCAACTCTACCCTGGGTTTGCCTTAGAACTCTGGATGAAGAGTCAGTGAGGGACTGAAACCATCATGAAAATGAAAACTTGTAAATTCATTGAGGATTTGTGCGAATTTAATAACCACATGCTCCCCCCAAAAATAAGAAGACTTGATAAACGTAGTTCTTAAATTAAAAGAAGTTTCGGCCATTACGTTTGCATTGTCCGGCAATGCAAAACTGCCAACATGGGACCACACATGTTTGGCAGTTGAATGAAAGCTCTTGCAAGGTATTGAAACGTTTGAGTCCCATTCATTGCCCGTAAAATAAATGTAAAGTACATTGTCAAGATGGAAGAAACTCAATGTGATGTGGACCACTACTGTTTGACCAGACATGCTAAAGCATGCTGGTTGTGTTGATTTAAAACGCAGAACAAGAGACGTGTATTGTATCAACATACATGCAGTGTGAATTGCTTTGTTTTAATGTCTCTAAATTTTTACGGTTTTGTATTTTTGACATTTCACTGTAGTTTCCATTTCAGTATTTTGGACATAATTCCTATTCCAATTCAAACAGTGTTAAAATACTACTTCACTGTGGTTTTTTTTGGCTCAGCTGACTTGTCAGTCAGCTTAGCTTGTGCGGTGGTTATCTGTGTGTCTGTTGTCCACAATTTACATTTTCGAATTCTCCAAAACCACCGGCCCAACTTACCTCAAACTTGGTGGGCATGTACCTTGGGTAGGTATCTACCAATTTGTTCAAATGCTTATGCTCCACTGATTTCTGGATTTTTTTTGGGGGGGGGGGGAAGGGGGGGGCTTCAGCAATAATAGATTCAAAATTGCTGAAGGGGTACTTATGGAGACCTCAAGACCTTAATTTGTTCAACAGGTGGCGCTGAAATTTTTCAAATATTTTTTTATGCAGGAACGTGTGTTTTTTCGACCTCTTGTCCAAAACTGTCACTCCGATTATGCTGAAACTTGGTGGGTTCATTGTAGAAGGGCCGACTAAACTTGTTCATTAGATGGGATTACTGTGAATGGCTAATTTTTAATGAATTTTTCAATCCGGGTACTTATCAGTTAATGCAGACTCCCATTGATTACTATGCAAGTGAATGTGGATTGCAATGGTAATTTACAATTTTGACTTCTCCAAAACCACTGTCCAGATTTGCTTGAAACTTGGGGGGGGGGGGGGGGGGGGGCTGTACTAATTTTTGATGAAATGGTCATGCTCCACTGATTTTTTATGAATTTCGTTGTTCATTTTCTGGCCAAATATTAAAATATTTTCTTCTCCAAAACCACTTGGTCATTTGATTCAGAATTGCATAGAAACACTTGAGGGCATGACAACGGGAGATACAAAGTACATGTTTGACCTTGACCTCATTCTCAAGGTCACAGAGTCACGTAGGTGTATTTAACTCTACAGATGATAACTTGAGAACTATTTTAACCTGGACTTTGATGTTTTACATGATTATGATTCTCTGAGGGCCCCACACAGAAAGTACATGAGTGACTTTGACCTCATTCCCAAGATCACAGGACAACTGACCTGAAATTTACTGTACACTTGATAACTTGAGATCTATTTTCAGTTGGGACCTTGATGTTGCACATGTTAATGTTTCTCTATGAAGGTCATGCTTTGACACTACATGAATGACCTTGACCTCATTTCTGAGGTCACATTGCAACATACATGAATTTTACTCGTCATTAAAACTTGGGAACTACTTGAACTAGGACGTTGATGTCGCACATGTTAGTGTTCTTCCATAAAGGTCAGGCTAACTCAGTACATGGGTGACCTTGATCCGATCCCAAGTTGACAGAGCCACAAGTGTGATGAATCTCTACGTCAGCTGAGCATGGGCTGTTCACACGGCCCTCTTGAAACTTTACGGTTTTGGGCCATCAGGAAAATAAGTGAAAATAAGAATACAGTGAACGTAAAGCAGCTTACAGTAATTGTGTGTTGAACTTGTATATTATACAATGTATATAAACAGTTAAACTAATGAGCTGTATAATGACTACTGGCCCACTAAACAGTGCATATAATTGATGGAACAGATGGGTCGCAGCAATTGAGAGGCCCCCAACTGAGAAAATGATTCTCTTTAGCAGTTACATTAGCATAAATGAACACAAGGAAATAGATTATGGGTATTCTCTTTACCCTAGTTGACCTTTAAAGTATTTATGATAAACTTAGACAGTGTTTAAGCATGCTGAAACTGTCATGATTTAAAACTAAGTCATGGGAAATTGGGATAATATAATTCATGTTCATGTACAAAAACGCCTGCTAGGGAGTGACTTAGATTTTTTCTGTGTGCTCTTGCAGGTCCAGGGGTAGCTGGTTACCTCACATCTGGAACGACAAAAAGTACATCAATGCCAGACGTCCCACCTCCAATAGACCCAATGGAGTGACGAGAATTTCCAAATAGGACATCATTTTTTCAGAAATGACTGACTGTGAAACGATGAGTGAATGAAACCCCAGTGTAAGATTGTGCAACAAGAACACTTGTACCATAGGCATGCAGCACCAGAGTATCTCTTCACCTGCCACGAAAACCAAGACAATATACATGTATAAAGGCAAATCATGTAAATGGACGGCTGAAAATTACACAATTGAGAGATTTTGAGAACTGTACAAAGATGTGATGGCCCTAATGAGTTTCCCTGTGTATAGATCCCTCTCTATTATGTGTCCCAGTGTCAGTAGAATTTATGACCAAGAAGAAGTGCTATAAAGAAAATGCTACGCAGTCATTGCTCACATACATCTGTGTAACTGAATCTTGTAGGAAGACTGTAGTGCAGAGGACTGGCGGAAAATAAATATATTTACAATGAGGAGCTGGAAGTGCTCTAGATTTGTTATTAAGTTAAGATGTGTGACTGTACAGTAAAATATATATAGACATATATATAAATGCTTCAAAATGCATTGACTTAAAAGATGACATGGTATTTTTATTACACAAACTTTTATTGCAATGGACACATGTGAACCAGTTATACATGTAAATCTATGTATAAAGATAAAAGTTAAGAATACTTGCGATGCTTCTCCAATAAGCTTAAATCATCTGACTATAAAGATGGATCATTTCTCTGCGATTGCATCCTTAAAAGCTTGTGGAAATATGAAGAATTATGAATGAAAAAGTACTGTGGAAGCGATGATTGATTCTGTAAATTGTACTTGATTGGACGAGCCTTGTTCAGTGGAGATGTGACCTTGAACAATACAAAGTCAACAGTGTGTACCAGACTTGTTTATTCATTTCCCATCATGCAATACTTTTCAGTCTGATCTTATGATTTTCGTTTGCAACAGACCATGTTTCTTGAAGGATGTAATTGCACACACCTGTCATGATATGATGCCTATCTGAATCAAGATGTCTCAATATGATATTTTTCACTACTGTATTCCATTGTGAATTTTGAATTTACAGACCAAGAAAAGTGCTTCAATTGGTGACACAAAATACACTACACTAGAATGCAGCATGATCTTTTGAGGAGAACTCACATGAAACCCCTTAAAAGATCACCAGTTTCTGTTTTGGATAAAATCAACTCACAAAAAAAATTAGGGATATTGATTTCATTTCATTGTTTCCCAAATACAGGCCTGTTGCTCTGATAATATCAACTGACATTACTGCCAATTATCATTTTATCTGATGTTGACAACATGATTAAACATGGCATTTGTAAGTTAAACCTTCTGTTCAAACAATACACTAGTCCCTGTCATCAGATTGCTGTCATGCGAAATCATCCTCGTGTGAGCGACCACTTTATAGATTCACAAGTCCTATACTTCTCATGTTAATCTACCTGTCATAAGATACCACCTGTTATTTTAGTCCACTTGTTGCAGTACTAGTGGTGCATGGTGATGGAACATTGTACACCACTCTGTTGTGAGAGGTCCCTGATGTGAGAGACCAGCCTGTCATAAAAGAAATTGCTGTCAAGATTCCCAGAAGAAATGGGAAATGCCAAGGAAATTTGTACAAAAATCCTTTTCTCAGCATCTCTTGGCAATTTTACCAAGAAACGTCAATGTCCACTGCAATGCTACTCTCCCCTTGGCATTTCTTGGCAAAAATGCAGAGAAAACCTGAGGTACCTTTCTCGCTTATTCTAACCTCTGCGTGTCTCCGCCAAAATGCGGAAAACCACCGAGGTACCTTTCACCCTACTCCTTAGCTTGGCATTTCTTGGCAATTTCGCCAAGAAATACCAAGGTAATGGCTAGCGTGAAAGGCATCTCAGCATTCCTCAGCCTTTTTGCCGAGAATTGCAGAGGTAGGGATTGGAGACTTGAATTCTTTGGTGTTTTTCAACATTCTAGGAAGAAGATATACATGAGAAGTATTGGTAGGCATTTTTAGGGTACTAATGCAAAGCAAGACAGGCGCCATTTATTCATTGAAGAACATACATGATTGTACTTAAGTATTTATTTATTATCAATACTTGGGAGCATGAAATGTTCCTGAATGAATTTGAAGGAAGGGTTTGCATCTCTCGTATTCCTTGACTTGGTTAAAATGTCACTTGCCAGGAGGTATCAGTGATTCTCATTAATAGTAAAGTACAATTACATATGTTCTACAATGACTAAATGGTGTCTGGTCTTGTTTTGGATTACCCTGAAATATGCCTACCAATACTTCGCCTGAATATTCTTCCTAGAATGTTGGTCTCCAATCCATACCTAGGCATTTCTCAACAAAAATGCTGAGAAACGCCAAGATTATTTTCAGTCTAGACATTACCTCAGTATTTTTCTGGGAAACTGCTGATAAATTCAGAGCTAAGGAGTAGGGTGAAAGGTATCTCTGTGTTTCTCGGCATTTTTGCCGAGAAACACTGAGGGGAGAGTAGCATTGCAGCAGACCTTGGCGTATCTCGGCAAAATTGCCAAGAGATGCCAAGAAAAGGATTTCTGTACAATTTTCCTTGGCAAAAAGCACAGAGAGTGCCCTTTCTGGATGTTTTGGCTCTCCTAGTGTCAGTCCGCCTATCATGAGGCCAACTATCTTTTAAGACTACTTGTGTCATAATGGAGATAGTCTCTAGTGTCTGATCATTACACGGTAGTCAGACCCTTGACGTGAAAGCCCTCACACCCCCCTCCCCATTTGAGGCAACTCTACAAGTTTCCAAGTCAAAAGTTCACTTATAGGACTCTTGGTGGTGACCTTGGGAAATTGGTCAAGGCCATCCATCTTCTAACTGACCAAGCTCTCATTGAAGACTGTTACCATGTCCAATATTGAAGTCATAACTTAAATTCTGAATTACAATGCAGAAACCAAGTTCACTAAACTGACTTTGTGACCTTTTAATTTAGGTCAAGGTCACCCACTTTCAAATTTGACCTAGTATAGCCTGGAGCGGGACCATAATCCTGTGCAATATACTGGTCCTATCATCAAAACTTTTTAGTTATCATGGGGAAACCAAAACTTACAATAGACATCTGTGACCTTGGAAATAGAGTCAAGGTCAACCGCCTTCATATTTCCCCTAGCCCTTATACTGGAGTATATACCTGGGCACTATCAAATTCCTATCTGAAATACTTCAGTTATGGTGCAGAAACCACAGTCTCTGTACCAAAAGACCTAGTGACATGAGCAAAGCTATAAGCCCCATTTTCTTTGAAGGGGGGAATAATAATATAACAAAATTGAAGGATGTCAGAAACCTCACAATCTGCTGTAGAACTTTTTAACAACAATAGCTCTGTGACAGTCCTGTGCTCAGCTGACCCTACATGCACAGACTGAAGTGGTCCTGTGAACTATGATACCAAGGTCACCTCTGTTTCAGACCATGTTCACTGTTGCTAACGTGCATATCCCCTTGCTCATCAACAAAACATACAGTAAAATCGCAGCACCACTTGTTGAAGAAATAAAGCTCTAGGGGTACCCACAAGTGTTCCTATGCAACATGAAGCAATTGGCTGAGCAGCTTCCAAGAAGTTTTTTTTAACATTTTGCCAAAAAACCCCAACAAAATTCATTAAAAATCCAAAATTCACTGGACGGTGACCATTTTGAACAAACCTGGTAGATTCTCACCCAAGGTACATCCTCACCAAGTTTCAAATGAATTTGCTTGATGGTTTTGGAGAAGAAGTAAATGTGAATTTCCTTTACAAACCAATTCCCGTACACAAATAGAATGAATACATCAACCAGCAAGCACCCAAATGGACAAAAATAATTAAGGCGGTCGTTAAGAATAAATTAAGGACCAGGAGATGATGGGAGTGTTCCTGTGTATGATATTAAAGTGATTGGGTGAGCAGTTTCGGAGAAAAAAAATTGCCCCCCCCCCCAAAAAAAAAATGGAAAAAAAAATCATTAAAATTCCAAAAATCACTGGAACATGACTGTTTGAACAAACTTGGTAGAGACTCCCCCAAGGCACTTTGCCACCAAGTTTGAAGTGAATCTGGATGAAGGTTTCAGAGAAGAAATGGAAAATGTGAATTAGCATTAGAGTGCCCCTTGACTTACATTATGGTAATCAAAAGGAAAAGCATATTTACCAATAAGTACTCTAATTAAAAAAAAACAAACTTAAAAATCAGAAATTCACAGCAGTGCCACCTTGTGAAGAAATTGTTTGGCCATTTCACAAGGAATATATCCGCTTAGTTCCAGCTTAGTCTGAGTGATGGTTTTGGAGAAGGCTAGAACACACAAAAAATCATTTAGAAATTAGAATGCAGCGCCACCTGTTGAACAAATTAAGAACTAAAAGTCCCTAAGCGTGTTCCTATTATGATATCAAAGCAGTTATGTGAACGATTTCGGAAATTTTTTAAGATTTGCCCTAAATAAAGAACAACAAAATTCATTAAAAACCCCAAAATCATTAGGGCTTGACCATTTGAACAAACTTGGCAGAGAACCACCTAAAGTACATTGTCACCAAGTTTGAAGCAAATCTGGCATATGGTTTCAGAGAAGATGTTGAAATGAGAAAAAGAATTCATTTGAATGAACCACTGACTTGCATTCTGATCAATAAGCGAGGTGCATTTACCGATAAGTACCAAAATTGAAAAAAAATATGGTGGAAAATCAGGAATCCACAGCAGTGCCACCTAGTTGACATCTTTGTCTGACCCTTTCACAAGGAACATATCCACACAGTTTCAGACTTTCATTCTTTTCTGACTTGCCCTACAAATTTTGCTGTTTATATCCAAAGAGTAATATTAGAAAGTTTGGCTACAATGATTTTGCAGTTCTTAGACCTGCCTGTTTCACTACTTAATTTTATCTTTTGGCATCATTCTGTTTTAATATTCACTTTCAGACATTTTAGGCTTGCATGTTTTCTGTCAGGTTAAACCCCCCTGGGGCTGTCAGTGGCAAGCAGCGGCCTATGACGGTTACATGTTTGCCTAATTGTACTTAAAATAGTGTTAAGAAAAAATGTTTTGATAACATGTTTTTGACATAAATGCTAATGACTTTCATTCTTTTCTGACATGCCTAAATGCACATTTACTCAGTATTAAAAAATTACTCAAAATTCACAGTATTTTGTCAAATGTCACAAACCTGACACATTATTTTCAAACATTGACTCAGGGTTGGCAGTGAAATAGAGCTTAATTGTTTGGAGACTTTCAAAATGAGGAGTAGGTGTCATCATGGAGTTTGTTTTACATTTCTGGTGCAGGATGTCCATTGTTGCAGTATGTGTTAGGATTTCCCTTGGTCTGTACAGGTGGCCCAGCTGAACTGTTTATTTTACAATTTCTGGGACTGAATATAATGCCCCAGTTTGTTTCTACTTCAGTTTTACACTGACAGGTGGTTTAACCAGGATAAGCTACCCAGCTAGAAAGGGTACATACTGGTTCAGGGGTAAGTCAAATTGTGCTTATCAGAACCTGTACTATAAAATTTAGTAATTATGTTTTGTTTGACAGGTATTCTTCTTTCATAATGAAGCTCGATCTGCATTTATAAGCAAAACTTCACGTATTTAGCTTATTCATCATTTGCCATGTTCATATTTATTCATTGCTATGTGGGTTGTCTTTGCTGAATATTTAGCTTAGACAAGGAGCTGCTACTCAGAGAGACGCATTGGTATAGGCTCCAAAACATGTTCTGAGTAGTTACCTGCTGAAGACCCTTTTATTTATTTGGGCTAATACAGCCTAAGTTAAAATTCTACATAGGAACATGTGCAATATGGACAATAGTACTTCCATATGTATATAGGTTAGACAGTGACAGGTTAGCTTATGGAGAGTAAAGATTTCGGACAGCAGAATAGGGTAATGACTACTATGAAGTGATTCTGGAAGAAAAGACACAAATACAATATAAATATGGAAAAAAATTGCAGTGCCACCTGGTAAACAAGTTCAGATCAAAGAGTCCTCAGCAGTGTTACTGTATGATGTCAAAGCAATTGGGTCAGCGGTTTCGGAGAAGATTTTTTCACATTTACCTCCCCTTCAAAAAAGAACAAAAAATTAAAAAAAATCAAATAAAATAAAATAATGACTGGAGCCTGATCATTTGAACAAACTTCATAGAGACCCACCCAAGCTACATTGCCACCAAGTTTGAAGTGAACCTTGTTGATAGCTTTCGATAAGAAGTAGAAGATGTAAAATAAGTATCAGAATGATGTATTGACTTGCAAAGTAATCAATAGGAAAGGTGCATTTACCAATAAGTAACCACATTGATAAAAAAAACTTAAAAATCAGAAATCTACAGCAGTGCTATGTAGTGAACAACTGTGTTTGACCCTTATACAAGAAACATATCCACAAAATTTCAGCTTAATGTGACGGATGGTTCTGGAGGAGTCTAACATAGCAAAAGCACACAAAAAATCATGGAAAAATAGAGAAAATACAGTGCCACTTGGTGAACAAATTAAGAACTAGATGGCCCTAGGAGTGTTCCTGTTTGATATATAAGCAATTGGGTGAGCGGTTTTGGAGTAGACGGTTTTTTAAGATTAAAAACAAAAACAAAAACAAAAAACAAAAATCGTCCAAAAAATCACTGGAGTGTGACTATTTGAACAAATTTGGTAGAGACTCAACCCAGATACATTACAATTAAGTTGGAAGTGAATCTCGTATATGGTTTCAGAGGAGACCTCAAAAACTTGAATTTGCCTTTGAATGATATATTGACTTATATCGTAATCAACAGGAAAGGTGAATTTATCGCTTTGTGCCTGAATTGAAAAAAATGTTAAAAATCACAAATCCTTAGCAGTACCACTCTGTGAACAAAGTTGTTTGACCCTTTCACAAGGAACATTCCACAAAGTTTCAGTTTAAGCTGAGAGACTATTCTCCAGAAGAGGACAAAAATAGCAAAAACACACAATAAATCATTAAAAGTAGAAAAAACTGCAGTGCCACCTGGTGAACAAATTAAGAACAAAGAGTCCTTAGAAGTGTTACTGTGTGATATCAAAGCAATTGGGTGAGCGGTTTAGGAGGGGCAGGCAGGACATCCCAGCACCAAGCCCAGTATAGTGGGATCAACTGTATGTGTAAGCGATGTCAGATTTGCCTTGAAAGCAGAGAAGGTGATACAAATGCAGGATGTGCTCTGTGTTGCGACGTTTTGGCCCAAATTCTGTTCAGTATATTTTAGTACGGTGATCCCAGTCACCAGAGTCCACCCTTACTGCAACAAAAAGGGATCGTAAAAGACAGCTGCACAGGAATATAGCCTTCTGTAAGAGCTAGGTCAAATTTTGAAACGGGTGACCTTGAGTCAATTCCCAAGGTCACAGAGTGGCATTACTGAATTTGGTTTCTGCACCACAACTGAAGACTTTTTTAGAGATAGGACTTTGATAGTGCCCAGATACATACTCCAGTATAAGGACAAGGTGAAAGGTGAAAGTGGTCAGCTTGATCCTATGTCCAAGGTCACAGAGGTACTATTGTAAGTTTTGATTTCCGCACGATAACTATAAAAAAGTTTTCATGATAGGACCTGTCTATTGTGCAGGATTATAGTCCTTATTCAGGGCTGTGTCAAGTATGAAGCTGGGTGACCTTGACCTAGATTCAAAGGTCACAAGATTACTTTAGTGAAATCGGTTTCTGCATTGTAACTCAGAGTTAAATTTATGACTTCAATATAGCACATGGTAATCGCCCTCAATTAGGGCTTGGTCAGTTAGCAGATGGACAACCTTGACCAAATTCCCAAGGTCACCACCTAGAGTCCTATTAGTGAATTCGGTTTCTGCATAATTACTTATGATGTTTTTGACATAGGGATTTTATATTGCACAGGGGTGTAGCCTTCTATAAGGGCTAAGTCAAGTTTTGAAATGGTTGACTTTGAGTCGATTCCCACAATCACAGAGGCACATTACTGAATTAGGCTTTTGCAGAATTGTATGAGCCAGAGCTTTTGTTTTGTAGATGTTTATGTCTTCTAGTAGGGCTAGATCAGCTTCAAAGAATGGTGTCCTTGACCTGATTTCGAAGGTCACAAGGCCACTTTAGTGATTTTGGTTTTTGCATCCTTACTCACAATTAAACCTAGGACATCAATATTGCACATTATAATAGTCCTCTGCTTGATAAAGTTATAACAGATATAACTTTGACTGAATTCTCAAGGTAACCACACAGGTTAGTAGACTGTGGTTTCTGCACCATAACCCAAGAATGTTTTTAGATAGGACTTGGAAACTGCCCAAGTACATACTATTAAAAATAGGAGCTAGGTGAATTTAAGCGATGGTTGACCCTGACCTTATTTCCTAGGTCACAGAGCTACTACAATAAGGTTTAGTTTCTGCATGATAAGTAGAAAAGTCTTTTTGTTTATGGTAGGACCTCTATATTGCACAGGATGTTAGTCCCTATCCCAGGGCCCAGTCATATTTGAAGGTGACTGACCTTGACCCAAATTCCAAGCTCACAAGGTGGCTGCAGCAAGTTTCGTTTCTGCATCCTAACTCAGAATTTAACTTAGCACTTTAGTATTTGCACATGATTACAGTCCTTTATTATGGCTTGATCAACTTAGAACACGGATGACCTTGACCAAATTCTCAAGGTCACCACACAGTCCTTTTAGTGAACTTGGTTTCCGCATGATAAGACGTTTTTGATCAAGCGGTTTCTGATTGCATAGGAATATAGCCTTCTAAAGGAGCTAGGTAATGTTTGCAATGGTGCAACCTTGAGTCAATTCCCAAGGCCACAGAGCCACATTACTGAATTTGTTTTCTGCTCAATAGCTGCATAAGTTTTTGAACTAGAGCTTTCATATTGTACATGCTTATAGTCTTTTATAAAGGCAAGATCAACTTCAAAGAGGGCTTATATTGACCTAATTTTCAAGAGGGTAATGGGGGTGAACATAATGGCGTTAGGGGGGCATCTATGCCTTACAGACCAGAGAAAGGGCTAGGTATTTAGAAAATAATTTAGAAGGAAATTTTGTTCATCACTGTTTTCCTTTGTTTCCTTCAGTTCTCCTTAAAGTCTTCCAATATGCTTCAAATTTTTAACGGTAATTGGCTTCATGGAGCCCAGTTCTTAGCTCTGATGACCACAGGTCGCAGAGCTACTTCTAACACTCGTGTCTGTCTATCCGTCGGTCCATCCAAGAAGGTTTCCTCATCACTCTTTGTCTAGTTTGGCCAATTTGCTTCAAATTCTTCTAATTTTGCATTTGTGCACGTGAAGCTTTTCGAAGAACCTTCATAAGCAAATGGCGAAAACGCTGAGGTACATCTTTCAAAGATAAGGAAAACCTGCCCAAAGAATAACTGCGGGGAAACACCAATTCGAGACAAATTCTTGTCTACTTTGCCCGCCAAATGTCGTGCGGCAGTTATTATGTCTACTCCTGACAACGTTGACTTGATTTGATTTGATTCAGGTAATCATCATAAAATATTAATACACAGAGTAAAAAAAAAAAAAATCTCTTAGAAAAGGACATAGAGTAAAAAAAAAAAAAAAAGAAAACCCTCCGAGGTCACTCATCCAAGCTTTTATGAAATGATGACTACCTGTGATATATACACAATAAAGTCGTTACGGCTTATTTCCATTGTGGTCCCTGGCAGTCCCAAGACTGGGTGGCTTGGAATAGTGAGTTTGGATGAACCAACAAACTATGAATATCACAGATATGCTTATATTTAAATATAAATTAATTAAAACTAGTATCTGGATAGCATTATATTAGTTAGAAGTATTTTAACTGCAGGTATAAAGGTAAGGATCGAGTCCTTGGATTTTATTTCTGAAGGCAACTGATTCCACAGTTTGATAGAAGAATATAGGAAGGATTTCAGTCCAGGCCCTCCAACTCCTGGGACCACCAAGGAATCCACGCTCGAGAGAGTAAAATGGTTGTGAACGTCACTGGTGCGGACCATATTTTCTTTCCTATAATCTGGACAGGTGCCCCTCACTATATTAAACATGTGTGTCAGTTTATATTGTTCAACTCCGCTAGAAACATCCAACCATCCTAGATTGGAAATTTAATCAGCACCAATATGGGTTCTTGCCTGACATTTATTGAAAAAACGAATCATTTTGTTTTGACAAACCTGGAATTTCTGTTTTGTTTTCAAGGTCTTAGTGCTGTGCCAAGCCGCACACGCGTAGTCAAAGTGAGGTTGGATTAACGCTGAGCACAGAAGTTTCCTTGTTCTTGTGCTCAGCCCCAATCCTTGCCTATACAAAAATTCGAGTTTAAAGGTGATTTTATTCAAAACTGATTCTGCATGAAGTTCTCCAGAAACTTTCTGGTCCAGTATCATTCCCAGATATTTGACCTCAGAGGATGATTTTATTTCTTGATTATTGTATGTGATTTTGAGAGACGGATTTTTCTTAATTTTAGGTTTTGTGCCGAACAAAATTGATTCCGTTGTGCCCAAATGAAGAGATAACTTGTTATCGATCAACCATTGGTTAAGGGAGTGAAGTTCAGAAGAAAGAGGATGTTCTATTTCGTGAATGGATTTGGCAGAGATTAGTAAGGCTGAGTCATCTGCGTGAGAAGTTAGCAGTTGACAGCCATGGGCATGTCATGCACATATATTAAGAATAACAGTGGCCCGAGTAAGGAACCTTGTGGCACGAAGGGCACTTGTGGTCCGCGCCCAGCGCTATCTAGATCTGCAGCTGGAAACAGATCAGAACACTGCACAGGAAGTAACCTTAGCTTCAACAGCAGGCGCGGAGATCGTAACACCCATCGAGCTACGGGCCTCGTTGGTGAACTAAAATACCTGAAATGGAATCAATCGCTAAGTGCGGATCGAGAATCAGCCTCCCCTAGCAACAAAATAGTCATATTCTGTGACAATTTTCTTTGCCAAATCACAAGTAGAGATCTTGTAGAAAATGCAAAAGAGATGTCGAAAACAGGCGCAAAAACAGTCACAACAGGCATAATACGGAAAATAGTCGATCCCACCAAAATTCACGTTCACGCTAGCTATGACTCGCGCGACAGAAACCCGTCAAATGACCAACAACGCCGTCGTAACGATAGTGATGATCGGTATTTTTAGAACGGGAAATTGCTAACAGCACTCAGTATCCGTGTCCCCACCATATTGCGGAATTAGGTGGGTCCTTCGATTTCAATGAGAACAGGTTCAAACTAAAAAAGAAAGATTTGCTTGACAGCAAATCTGTTTGTTTGTGTGAAAAATTTGCACAATTACAAAAATATATGCAGTGTTGCAACACTTACAATTTGAGTCCAACATGAATGGAGTAAAAGTGACCGAGTTATGGCTAGATGAATATTTCAAAGGTCCAAATGACCTTGATCTTTGACCTCTAGAGGCCACATGTAAACTATAAAATTGTGCAGTGTTACAGTAGCTACAATTTGTGTCCAACAGGATCAAAATTGGATGATAATTGACCGAGTTATAGCTACATGAATATTTCAAATGGCAAAATGACCTTGTTCTTTGACCTCTAGAGGTCACATATAAATTACAAAAATGTGCAGTGTTACAGTAGCTACAATTTGTGTCCAACATTATCAAAATAGGATGGAACTGAGTTATGGCTGGGTGAATATTTCAAACGTACAAGTGACCTTGACCTTTGACCTTTAGAGGTGACATGTAAATTACAAAAATGTGCAGTGTTACAATATCTACAATTTGGGTCAAACATCATCAAAATCGGATGAATACTTTGAAAGCCAGAAGCAATTAAATTTTTTTAATTGCCCTAATTTGCATAATTTTCAAAATCTTGACTATTCACAACGATATGCAAAACTTCACTGCAGGTGCTATAGCCATGCAAAGTTTGAAGTTTTTAGCTTGCACGGTGTCTGAGTTTAAGACGACACAAAAATCTGGCGGAAAGAAAGATAGGAAAGGAAGAAAGAAAGAAAGAAAGAAAGAATATTGGGTAAAACAATATGTCTGTGTTCACACACAGACATAAATACCACAAAAGAAATTCGGTCTACAGAAAGCAGTCAGAGTTGTGGTGAAGCAAGGTGAGACGAAATACGTAATATTCCAATGGAAAATCCGTGCAATTCTTGCAAATGGTGAAGTGGTCATTCATGCAAACAAACATTTGGCAAAATGGTGTCCAGAGTACACGCTAGAAAAAAATTCAGTCAGGGGCAATCCCACATTCAAGCGACTAAGATGTAAGACAGTCTCCCTAACGAAAGACCGAGATGCTGCCAGTCTGAATATGAGCCAATTAATCACAGTGGCGCAACTACTGGAAGTTGATGGTTCATTTTATTGTCTAGCTGTCCAAATTTTGCGGTTGACATCAAACTGAGAAATGACGAGCTATTTTACACCAAGTCATATTTTGCCAGTGAAACTGACAGGAAGAGTACATATTATGCAATGGACTCTTGTTTTGCTTGTTCTTTCGTGAAAAAGATGAACGTTGTGTTACAGTTTGCTGTACCTGAGAACTTGGCAGAACAATTATCAGCCAGTATCATGAAATGCACCCAGTAGTCATCAAGGTATTGTTAGGACTTACTTGACGGTGAGGAAAAACTTTTACATGCCTATTAAAGATTTTTGAAACAATCAACAATTATGTGAAGGCATGTCTGAGATGCCATAGGTTTCAATGTAAGACCAATAGACTCGGGCCATTTTACGTAAGAGTTCCTGACTCGTACAGGCCATTAGACCGAAGAAACCTAGATTTCAAATCCATGACAAGGTTGGCAACTGAAGAAGTATCGAGATTTGTAGTTTGCTGTCCGTTGAAAACGCTTGACACTGACTCTATATGTGAAGCCATGATACATAAACTCCTCTGTATATTCGGACCACCCTTATGTCTCATTACAGGCGCTGCGACATCCCTCACGGAAAACTAGTTACTTTTTCGTGTGACTAAAATCGACAGAAAAGTGATCAGCGTTGAAAATCATGACAGGTTACAAGTAGAGAAACACCGTAGAACATTGTCCGATTTTCTGAAAGTGAATTTGAATCAATTTGGCAAGGACGGGGTTAGATTTATTTCGACTGCATGCTATGCATAAAGTACATTTTTATCGCAACAATTAGGGGACCACATCCCCCTATAAAGTAGTATTCGGACGCACACCAAAAACTTTGACATCTCTTGTCTTACAGCCCAACCATGTAGTGGGTTGTAGCGTATCTACCAGGATTACGCTGAGCACATGCAGAAAAAGTTTGAACAAATTTCTAAAGCAGCACTACAGCAGCAGTGAGTAAACAAAAAAACCAAAATGTGAAAATACCACAAAAACTGAAAAGAATTTCCCCATGTCCAGTAGGACAGTTGTTGTATTTGTTCAAGCCTACTTCCACGCACGTCATTAACGGCACATTCACACAAAATAGCAAGTTCATGGTGCGGTCCTTTTGTCATATATCAAGTTCTAGGCCGACTGCATAAAATATATTAGCGACCCCCAAGGGTGAAATCGTGCAAGACGTATTTAACTTTAATCAACTGAAGCCATGTTTTATGCGAGTGTCAAACGAGCGTAAAACATAAAGCATATTCAAAAACTTAAAGAAGCGTTAGCCAAAAGCAGAAAATGTCAAGATGTCATCCCCGAAAGTTCCAAAAGGTCTGTTTTTCGAGATGAAAATGACAAGCAGTTGCCCTCTCTCACACCGAACAAGCCACATGTGTGTGTCAGACCACGTATTATTGAGGTTATTTGTCCATGGTTAGACAGACGCTGTCGAATTAACCTCCCACCTAGATAATGTCTCTACGAACAGCGGTCTTGCCGTGTCATTTGAGCTAAACCAACGTCAACGGGAACAATGATTACCATTTGTTATGTAGGCTCCATCAGAGGATTGTATGTCAGTGGACAGTGCACGATTCAAAGCTAGTGATTTACAGGTTTTAACACCAGTGCTAATTGAGAATCCCGAAAGGGGTTCGAAAGAAAGTCCCTTTAAATTCTGGCTTAACATCAGTAAGTATCCAGAACTCAGGAATGTTGCTGAACAACTATTATTAGAAAAGAAAATTCCAAGCCGTGGAACACCATGAAGATTTTGAATCGCCTTTGTTAAGTTCGTGAAAATGCTTATCAATTAGTTTACAAAAACATGACCCATGTTAATAAATTTCAAACCCAATAATGACAGCAAAGAAATTCGAGAATAACCAAAGCATCAACATTTACATCCCAATGCCAATGTGAAGAAACACATTTCACTCCTGACTTGACAGAGCCGTCAACCATAAAAGGAAACTGGTGGTTTTAAAGCAATCTAAAAAAGGATGTGATAATGACAGTGTATTAAAACAGGCACACTTTACATATCTGATTGATCGGGGTTACATTGCTGACATTTAAACAAGTTATAGTTAGACTATTGAAAAGTCTGATCTAACACACCTCCAAGCAGCAGCGAGGATGTGTGTTACACCACACTTTTCAATAATCTAACTGACTTCTACCATCTGGCCTTGCACATAGATCACACAGATGGACACAGCATGACCACATGCTTTACTCAATGTAATGAGTGCAATAAACACTGATGTGAAGATCAATACTAAAACTAACCATCTCTATCCAATCTTTACCAGGGCAATAGAAACAAATTTCAATTTCTTGTGCTTTGTAAAAAATAGAATAGCTCATTCTGGGGAACATTGTGCAAGCGGCAACAAGCAAACAGTGGCAAGTGGCAGTCATGGAAGAAACGTATGATCTTAACTCTTTGACGAAAATTCAAACACAGCAGTTGTTATACCAAAGAGATGCAGGGAGGCCGAAAATCCACGATTTAGGGTGCCAGTTACACAAACACAGCTTCTGTAGTTGAATCAGCCAGAGGAGAAAAGTGTAATGGCAAATGAGACCACAAATGTTCCCTTACAACCGACATCAGAGGCACCTCTGCCGACAGGCCAGCCTGGGCCCAGGGATGATCAGCTCCCTCCTCAGACAGTTCCACTGGGTCAAAACACCACTGATTGCAGCAATGTAATGGAAATTACACGTCCAAAAGAGTTAACACTGTAATAATAACAATTAAAGCCAGACATCGCATGAAGGTTACCCTATTGGATTAGTATCCTTTCACACTTACTACGGGGGTTGATTTTATGAAGACCCAGCTGTTGAATCCAAGAAAAAACTGTAGGTTGAAGTAGTGGTTAGACCATAGATGTCTAGCCTTGTGATTGGCCAGTTGTAGGTCAGTATGGTAGAAGGTCCAACTAGAAAAGAAAGATTTGCTTGAAAGCAAATCTGTCTGTGTGTGTGTGAAAAAATTTCACAATTACAAAAATATGCAGTGTTGCAACACTTACAATTTGAGTCCAACATGAATAAAATTTGATGTAAAGTGACCAAATTATGGCTAGATGAAAAATTCAAAAGGCAAAATGACCCTGACCTGTAGAGGTCAAATGTAAATGAAAACTATCCGGATATCAGAAGAAGTTAGAATTTGCCTGTAAAAAGTATTCTTTATTTCCAAAATATCAGCAACATCCCGCCTGCCCACATAGACAAGTGCCTATATGTAGCTACAATTTGTGTCCAATATGATCAAAATTGGATGATAATTGGCCGAGTTATGGCTAGATGAAAATTTCAAACGACAAAATGACCTTGACCTTTGACCTCAGGAGGTCAAAGATACATTACAAAAATGTGCAGTGTTACAATATATACAATTTGAGCTCAACATGATTAAAATTGAATGAAAAAAGTTATGGCTGGATGAATATTTCAAAGGTCCGAATGACCTTCACCTTTGACCTTTAGAGGTGACATGTGAATTACAAAAATGTGCAATGTTACAATATCTATAATTTGAGCCCAACATGATCAAAATTGGATTAAAAGTGACCGAGCTATGGCTGGATGAATATTTCAAAGGTACAAGTGACCTTGACCTTTGACCTTTAGAGCTCACATGTAAATTACAAAAATGTGCAGTGTTACAATATCTACAATTATCAAAATCGGATGAATACTTTGGAAGCCAGAAGCCATTGAATTTTTTTAATTGCCCTAATTTGCATAATTTTCAAAATTGTGACTATTCAGAACGATATGCGAAATTTTACTGCAGGTGCTATACCCATGCAAAGTTTGAAGTGTCTAGCTTGCACGGTGTCTGAGTTTAAACGACACAAAAATCTGGCAGAAAGAGAGATAGGAAAGAAAGAAAGAAAGAAAGAAAGAAAGAAAGAAAGAAAGAAAGAAAGAAAGAAAGAAAGAAAGAAAAAGAATATTGGGTAAAACAATATGTCTGTGTTCACACACAGACATAATAACATAACACGGGTCTGACGGTATGTGGAAGTAGCGGCACACACCTCATTCGGTTTAATTAAACCAATGTGTGCAAAGTCAATCTATCCTGGGATCACAAGTTTCTGCCAGCTTATGACATTATGCATTATTAACACTGATTGAATCACATTTCGTGCACTTTCGAAGGTTAGATAGTTAAGTGTGTATGCAAATAAAAATGACTGTGACGACGTTCATAATCTTTCAACACAAAAAGTTCAGCTGTGCAGAGTGCTATAAATCAACTAATTGTAATCAACGCTTTGAGAGGTGCTATCTCTCCCGAAATACTTGCAACGGTTAAGGCCCACTGTGACTCAAAAATTGAGCCCATCGAGGATCGTTTGTGCATTGTTGAGCGATAAGTTTGGAAACAACAGGAAGCAATTCGCGCATTCAAGAGTGAGCGCAGCAAAGTAAAGAAAAAACTAGACATGATTGAAGCTGGCAAAATAAGCAATCTAGTAATCTTTGGTTCAGAGGAAAAGAAGGATGAAAATATCTAACAAGTAGTTACAGACTTTATTCTCAAATTAGATCTCACAGTTGGGCAGTTTATCGCACTGCGGATTGGAAACCAGAATAAAAAGCAAGAGCAGGTCCGTTCTTATTCGCATGGACAACGTTTGGGACAAACGTAAACTAATTCTGTTTCGAACAAAACTTCCATCGAAAGGCTTTACCTCCGGTTTTATTAACAAGGACCTTACAAAACTTCAGTCAGAACTTTTCTATCATTCATGTAAGCCCAGACAGGAGAAACTGATCAAATCCACCTGGACCGCATATCGGTCAGTTTTTATCACGCGATATGATGGGACTGATATCATGCCAGTCTCTGTGGCAGATCTAAATAGACCCATTCCAGGATTTGACACAACAAAAAACACAAAGAAATAAGCGTAGACCTGGTGAACACTGTTTTTTCCATAGTCGTTTTAAGAAACAAATTTCACTCCTGGCTTGAGACAGGCAGTCACCCATAAATGGCAACTGGTGGTTTTAAACCGGTCCTCTCAACCTTTGAAAGAAAGTAGACTTGCATCGTTTTTGTGATATTTATGAATCTGGAACATTATAAACACATTCTACCTCCATTTTAACTATGAGTCGGAGACCACAGCCTACAACACAGCATAGCTAATGAAGTGTTTATCACAAAGTACAAAAAAAAAAACATGATCCATGTTCACAAATTCCAAACCCAACAATGACAGCAAAGAGATTCCAGAGTTGCCAAAGCATCAACATTCATCTTCCAATACCAATGTGAAGAAACAAATTTCACTCCTTACCTGAGACAGGCAGTTACCCATAAAAGGCAACTGGTGCTTTTAAACCAGTCCTCTCATTTTTTGAAATATTCTTCATTAACTACGGACTATAGTGTTTCCAAAATGTATAGGCCTAACCACCCAAAACAGAAATTTTATTACTTCTGCCCAAAATAAAAAGAGACCTGGTAGGCCTATCACTTTTTAGTTCTCCCGACTTGGCAGTCAGCTAAGGTTACAGCAAAAGAAGAAAGTAGGCTTTAAATTGTCATATTTGTAAAGAAGATTGATGTGAAGCCTGAAGATGTAATGCATTTGTCTAAAAGCAGTTAGATCGACATGAAAGAATCATCTTGGCCACATAATGTTATGTAAATATAGTGAATACCTTTTTTTATTTTGTAAAAGTACATAGAATATACCAAGCAACAAGGTGGCCCAGGCGACTACAGCATCACTTCAATGTACCAGTATAGTATGTGTCTTCTTGACCGGCTTGTTTAATATATCGATTGTCTATATTTCCTATGTATTGATTTGGTCAAATAAAGTGAAATTGAATCTTATGCAACATCTAAGCGCGTATGGTTCTAATTTTCATGGACTCGACCACGTCACAACCCACAAAATGTTATTGTAACAGTTGCCATGCTTATTTATTTTGAGCGCAGCCTGTGTAAAGAGAAGTCATCAGAGTAATCTTCATGCGTGCCTGTTAGGGTAAATATTGTTGATTTTCAAGGTACATCGTTTTTACTTCGATCATTTGTCATTTACAATTGTTTTTCAAGTTCAGTGTGTGTGTGTGTGTGTGCGCGCGAGTGTATATATATATATATATATTTTTTTCTCTCATGATCATGGTTACATACTTGTGTCTCATATATTTTTGATGTGTCGTAGCACCAGTCTTAATTTTCCCCAGCATGGGGCCTAAATGGAATTATTTTTATCATTATTGTTAGTGTACGTGGGTGCGGGGAGGTCTCGAGCAGTTGGTGTGGGTATCCACTGGGTCATACCGCTGCCTGTGCATGTGTCATGCCTGAGTGTGCACTGGCGGTGCCTTCTAGCCGTGGCCTCCCCGGGCACAATATTACTATTCTAGGATGTAGACTTTCAATGTCTTAAAGTCATCGCTCTCGGGAGCATTTTTGTGGTGGTCAAGATCATGTAACTGAGGCTCATATATTTTAGTATCTCGTTGTTGATGCTGGCGTCCACTGAGTGATGCCGCTGCCTTTGCATGTGCCATGCTTCGATGTGCGCTGGCAGTGCTTTTTGGCCGTCCCGGGCATAAAATCGTTATTCTAGTATGTAGACTTTAAATGTTTTAAGGTCATTACTGTCAGGAGCAGTGTGTGGCGGTCATGATCTTGTAATTGTAGCTCATATGATTTAGTATCTCGATGTACCAGTCTTAACTACCCCAAAACATGGGGTTTAAATAAAATAATAATAATAATAATAATAATAATAATAATAATAATAATAATAATAATAATAATAATAATAATAATTATTATTATTATTATTATTATTATTATTATTATTATTATTATTATTAACAGGTTATATACTCATTATTGACAATGTATTGCCATATGGTCATACAATTAATGTCCATATCTAGTGCATAGTGTTCGCTTATACACGTATGAAGCTAACTATGAAATGTTGTTGAGATGAGAGGCCGCCTCTCTCTGGGATAAACTTGAATAAATGCTTGTCTCACCCTAGAATTTGATATTGAAATGTGACTACTTTGTTGTGCAAGCTACTTTCATGACTTAAGTTACCATACGGTTAAAACAACTTAAATAATTTGTATACGTTACTGTTTTTCACCTATTGCTTGTATAGAAGTGGTGTGTGTGTGTGTGTGTGTGTGTGTGTGTATGTGTGTGTGTGTGTGTGTGTGTGTGTGTGTGTGTGTGTGTGTTTATGATGGACAATTCTGATATCAGCCGTCTGTACGCCACTTGGTATTACTTTGAACATAGTCATGATCGCTGAAATTTTCTTTCCATTTTACTTTGGTATCATATTTTATCGTATCTGTATTTCTTTAAATATTGATTCAAAACTTCCCAACTAAGGGGGATCTTGTGTAACTATGGGACTGGGGGGGGGGGGGATCCATGTGTTACTTATCGTGTCATTAGCTCTCCATTATACTGCATCGCCACCTGTCGGTTCAATTTTAAGTTCTTATACGGACAAAAGGGGCCCATGCAATTACCCTAATCTTCTTGATACTGGGGAGAAGGAGTATTTAAAGTTTCTCTGAAACTGAAAGCTACATTCTTGTCATTGTGGAGTATCCAGATGGGAGATGTGTAGCACAATTGGTGCTGGTGCACATTGCAACACTGCAGGCCTTTACCATCCTCCTTATCAAAAATCGTTCGAAAATGTTATTTTGGTGCCAGCTACACATTTTGCTAAATCAAGCTTTCCATTGACAAACTTTGTTTTATAATAAGTGATAACACACTTTTGGCAACTTTGGGTTATTTGCAGATATATTGTTAACTTGCTTAAAGCGTAATAATTCTAACATGTAGGTATCTGATTGGTTTGCGGTCCTCTATTATGGCTCAAATATTGTAAAATGTTAATGTGGCTACAGACCATATCTTGCTGTCAATAAGAATGCTTTTTATGGTTGCATTTCTTATCTTGCAGAAGTACCACAGGTCGGAAAAAGAAAAACACATTTCATTATTGCATAGAAATATAGCCTGGGAGTCACACACACACACACACACACACACACACACACACACACACACACACACACACACACACACACACACATGTGTGTGTGTACGCACGCACGCACGTCCGTCCGCATGTATGTATGTATGTATGTATGTATGTATGTATGTATGTATGTGTGTATTTCCTTCCAAAACATAATGTGTACCAAAATAAAACTACAACCCTATCACCTTCCAATTCTTAAATATTGCCTCAAAACAAATTTCACTCTTTCATAAGAATCCTTGGAAACAAATGTGTGCAAAAATGGATTAGAAACACTGTTTATTGGCATAACAAGTACAACTAACCAGGCACCAATCATCTTAGGCAGAGTTGTTCCAGTCTGGGACAAAATAATGGTGACTACAAATGGCGTAAAACAAACAACATTACTGGTGACCAATAACGTTATCCATACTGACAATTTCTTTTTGGAGTCCAGTCGCCCAGCCTTTTTGCTGCTAGTCTTTACTGTATAAAATATCCACAAATAAAGAACAACCATCAGCGTAAAGCAAACTAAATTAAAAGCAATGAATGAAATCTGCATGACAGACCATGTGCCAAAGCTATGCAGCTGTATGAGAATACAAACACCGGTCTCAAGATACATTTTGTTTAGAGCTAGAGGTGAGCCAGGCAAACACAACAAGCTTAGTATTAATATGGCTATAAGCCCAACAGATAAACTGACAACAATACCCCTTCGACTTGGCAGTTGCAACAACAACACCAGAACAATACTTATGTACCTTTCTACAGCCATTACTAATAGTATGAACACAGACATGAGCGACGAAACTGCAGATAGGATACCTAAACATTTGCATAGTATATTTTGGCGCCAACTTTCCTCCACAAATGGGTAAAAAGTACCGAAATATATATTGACCACTGATATAACCAGCACATATGTTCCCATAAAAAAATCGTTGACAGCTAGAAATGCTTTAAATACCTCATTGATATGAACCTTTTTATTGGCTATGATCATCATAACTATACAATTCATGGTCATTCCCGAAATTGATATTAAAAGCGCAACAACACACAAGATGCGTGAAGAAAATAGTCCATTACAAGTATTGAATTCTTCTGGCGCTGGGTAACAGTTTTGTGCGTGTGCAGCAAGGCAACAAAGCCTAAGGTGATCACTTTCTAAGAGCCACAGAGTATTGACATCAGCAAATGCATCTCTGTATATACATTTGAGCCTATTGCCACGTAAATCCAATTGTACCAGGCGTTTTATGCCTGCAAATATTCTGTCTATCCTGTTTAGGTTGTTCCATGAGAGGTTTAAGAAATTAATGTGCATACCTGCGAATGCAGCTTGCCCAATTATTGTAATGCGCAGGTTGGCAACATTCAGCAAAGAAAGAGTTCCAAGTCTTTCGAACGCGCGTGTATGTATAATGTAAATTGGATTAAATTTCAGATTTAAGTTCATAAGCTTATTAAGCCCGTAAAAGGCCTGCATATGTATCGTGCCTATATAGTTTCTACTCAGATCTATGGACAGAAGGTGTGGAAACATTACAAACTTTTTTGAACTCAGTTCCTTGATTTTATTCATAGAAATGTCCATTTCAAAGAGATATGGAAATCGAGAAAGAGATCCGCGCCATAGTTTTAGTCCACTACTCCTTAATACTAAAACTTTGGTTTGCAAGGAGATAAGTGGAAGAGATGTAACGTTTGGGTGACTACATATGATTACAGGTCCTCTGCAAAGACAAAACAGTGGAAGTGGACATGGGTGGCTTGGGCAGCTCAACTCATCATCATTTGATATTTCACAGTGCACATAATTATCACAAACATCATTTGGATGCAAACAGGATGTTTGAGTCTTACAACGGAACTGAAATGGGCAAGCAAACTGGTTGCAGTGTGTTTCGTCAATTCCGGTCTCACAGTCTGAAAAGGTATCACAGATGTATCGCAGTGGCAAACAGTAACTCCTTGGACACTTATACATACCTGAACACTGTATATGATCACATCGTTGAAGATGTTCCCCATTTGAACAGAATCTCAAAAAACCATCTGTGATTATTTCATAAATACAAACTGCGGACTCAGGGTAGCAAGACAAAAATTCCATTTTCTCACACCTCAACCAACTGGACGTTTGACAGGACTGTACCTCAATCAATGGGAATGATACTTCTAAAAGTATTGGACAGTGGACCTCATCTTCATGTGATGTTACGCAGTCAAAACTACCATCACATCGCAGGAAATATGGAATACATCCGCCTTCACTGCATTGAAAATACGTCGGGTGACAAGCACAGTCAAGCACAGTCTGGATGTTGGCAGCTTTCGAGACATACTTGATGATCATATTCATTGACGCCATTACGAAAGGTACAAGTAACGTTACACCACCTTTCATCAGACCGATCTAAACAATTGAAGTAGCCACACATACATAACTGTCAATTATGCATTCCTTATTGTTGCACATAAACTGACCAATTAAGCAATATAAACTTAGTTGCGGACGTTTTTGACAAACAAGCCCTATTACTACATTTTGGCGTGAGTACGGTGCATTTTTGAATATGATTAATGGTGGCATTGTAAATGGGGCAATTGGATAACCTTCATAGCCGTGACCAGTTCTCACACTCATACGACGCATATTATAGTCCAACTCGCGGCCCCAACCTGATTTAATTATTTCATACCAGGCATTAGTATCTCTTTTGGTAAAATTGGACTGGGCTAATTGTAACTTGATATCGTGTTTTGCGGCGTCAATTTGTTGAATCCATAAGTGTATTGGCGAATTTACTACTTTCCATCGCCACAGCAGCTGAAAAATTTCATAGACAGATTCATTATGACGAAAATATTTCATCATATTTTGACATCTCTTTCTCCTTCCTTCTCGATTCCATGAACCCTTTTCTAATATATTCACTGATAACAAAGATTTTATCAGTTTCATTAGATGGCTTGATATATGTACTACATTTTTACGTAAACTAAAAACAGTGGCATTCATGTGCAAACAAATATTTCTTGCACGGGAAGGGCTCTGTTCTCTTACATTTGAACTGTTGATCATTATATGAAGACAACGGTTATTTGCTATATGATAACCCGGTAGACATTCTGGTGAACTTAATGTTTTGTTTCTATTTTCGTCTCCAGATGGTGTCCATCCTGTTTTCTTTCGTTCACATATATATGAAACATTGTGATATGAAACATGGCAACCTAAGCTTAATAATAATGGTTTAAAAAAAGGAGAGATGACATACAAAGCTGAACATCGTGGGAAAGTGTCGTTGGAAACCGTAAACTGAGCACAGGAAAGTAAATCAAATGGAACAGGTTTTTCTTTCATCTTTGATTCAATATGAGGGCGAATATACGTTCTAGGATAACCATTAGCGTTACAGGTTTTCTTGCATGGAAGGTACGTGGTAGGATCTTTGTTGAGCCATTTGAATTGACATTTCTACATAAGAAAGGAGCACAAGGTCTCATCATTAGCATTGAAAACCTATCTCTACTCTTCATGGCACTATTCTGTCTTTTGCAAATGTTCGTGTTTATTGAAACATTGTCTGCATCTTTGTCATTGTGATAAATATTTTAATATAGAGCAAAATGTGTCTTTGTCTCATAATCGTCAGATGACTATAAATTACAATTCTATTAGTTAATGCCAGCTTAGCTGAACGTATTATGCATGTAGCTGGTTAATAATTAATTTCATTAAATCATCTAAATTTCACAGATATCAAGTTTTAATAGCTCTGTCAGTTGACAGATACATTGAGTTGGATTTGTATGCAATTTAAAAAAGGATTACCGCATGAACTTACAACAATTTTTAATGAAGTTGTATGTCTGCTTACTTCATGAGAAGAGATCATTTACTTCCTCAACGTTTAGCATGATCACAAAATACAATGACCCCAATTTGTGTAGTATTCCTTCCTGGTGTGCTCAAAACAAACCAAAACTATTGGTGGTACTGGTCCATTTTATATATCTTTCCCTTAAATCCAATGTAGGCTGCTGCAAATATACGCTTGCTTTTCATAAGGTTTGCATATTTGTGAATCTGACATTGCACATACCGAAGGAAAGATGCAAAGTATTCAGCTCTCTGTGACTGGGACAAAAATGATGTACAGTATTCTTCGAGTAACATGTTGTAATACAGCATTTCGTTTGCAACTGGGCTTTGTTTGTGTTTGTTTGTCTTTGTTTGATTTATAGTTCCATTTCTTGTAGATAAATGAAAATAACTTATTTAATTTGTATTTTTTTGCGTTACATTACATTTTCTTCTAGAGCTTGCTTCGTTTCAGGACCAAAATTAAAAAAACAAAGATATCAAAGTCCATTTACGCAGTTTACAAAGTAAAGAAATAACATGTGACTGCTGGTACTATATGAGATCAATGTATTCTGGCTCAGACTGACAGTTTCAATTGTAGGCATTGGACTCCACCCGAATATATATGAGTAAACAATGTCCAACTCAATGGTAGTATTGTGGGCCTTGTCGTGGAACTTTTTTTTTTCAAAATTGCCCGTGAATTCATGTTGCAAGTTTTGAACATCCAGCCCACGATACAAACTGAATAAAACGTCTACCATTAGCCTAACATGCCTATGTGAAATTTGCAGTCTGTTCTATCCTCCTTCTGCAGATATTTGTGACCCCTAACACGGTTGGCAATGTTACAGATGTGTATGGACGATATACCCCGGAATAAGTATCAAAACTGATACTATTCAGCGATGTATAATGTATAGAACTGTATCTAGGCCAAGGCATATGACAAGTCATGCAGCAGACCATAAATTTATATGCAATATAGGAAAGTTTAATGCATTGCCGTGGTGAAACTGACAAAGGTCACTGCAAACTACATTTAAAGGCACTGTACTCAATATTTGTGTTGATTTATGACATTTTGGTAACAGGAAAACCCCTGTAAAATCTTCTTCAAGCTTGATATATTTTTCTTGAATGACTTTCAGTATTGTATGTCTCTGCACTCCTCACACACACACACACACACACACACACACACACACACACACACACACACACACACACACACACACAAATCCAGTTAAGTACAACAAATTTAAATTTAGCCTCCTTATGCCATTAAAGAACCACTGAATTCGTCACCCATCTATGGCTGCGAGCAGTAGTAAATATCCAAACAGCCCAAAATATGCCCATATTCTCGACATTACAGAGAATCTATGTACATATGAAGAAAACTGTAACAGTCCTGTGCCCGACTGACATTTCATGTCAGACTATTTTTATTATTTTATCTGATGACCTTCAGAATAATATCAAGTTTACCTTTATTTAAGGTCATGATCTACACTGTTTGCAATATTGGTCTTACAAATTCATGAATAGCCCGTACGTCACTGGAGCATGACTATTCAAACAAACATGGCAGACAGTTGCCAGAGACAGATCTCGATCAAGATTGAAGTGTATCTGGCAAACATTTTGGAGAAGTCGAAAAAGTAATTCTGTACAGATGACAGGCTACAGACAATAGACTGATGACAAACAGACAATGGACACACATTATAAGCTCCATTGACTGACCAGTAAGCTCAGCTAAATGTTAGCTATAATATACACATATATATTTTTCGTAAGTCAAATAAAAAAGAGTTCTGATTTATGAGTTCCACATCTGCACTTAAAAATTACTTTTACTTTTTGGCTGTATGAGTTCAGTGCCATACTGTTCCCCGAATGAACTAATACCATCAGTTGCCTTCCATAGGTGACTGCCTGGCTCAAGTCAGGAGTGAAATGTGTTTCTTCACATTGGAATTGGAAGATGAATGTTGATGCTTTGGTAACTCTGGAATCTCTGTGCTGTCATTGTAGGGTTTGAAATTTATGACTTTGGGTTATGTTTTTCTAAACTCTCTGATGTACATATCCATTTACTCACTTCCAAAACTGCATAAAAATTCTGGTAAGTTCCGATTCGCAGCTGGTTCCAAATTTTGCTCTGTTAAAGAACTGTACGTTTTGCTGTCTGAAGGCTTGAAGAAAGTACAAGAATTTCGGTTCATTTCCTATGGGCAGATAATGGCATCGTCCGGTATCAACAGGGTTTGGATTTTATCTTATTCAAAGATCCTGTTAAAGCAGTTGAATGGTACAGATAATCATTTACCTTTTAAACTGACTTTGTCTTGGCACTTCGCCACTTTATATACAACTATAGCTCTTTCTGATTCAAAAAAATGTATCAAGTCTCTGTGAGAGTTGGAAAAGACTATTTGGCACCTGCCATAAGACTTGGAACTGTGCAACAGTACCTGTGGAGAATTTCTCACCTGGGATTAGGATTTATCTGCACCTGCTGTCTTTTCAATAATTCGAGGGTCAGCATAGCCAAGTGTATGATTTCATGTACCTACTTGCCTTGATTGTTTATTGCTAATATATTGTCATTGTCTAAGATATCTCATCTTTGTCATTCTTTGTTGAGTTCCCCTATGGTGTAGAATTTTCTGATGGTGGGCATCCTAACAGATGTTAATGAATAATGTATTGCTTGATGGCTGTTCAAGTCTTGCTGTTGTTTCTGGTGATGTTCCTATTGATAGAGACTCGTCAAAATTTGGACTGTTTCAGACTTGGATGGATTGTCAGCCATGATAGTGACACTTATTGCTCTCACTACTATATATCAATCGGTCATTGATTTGCCGATAAGTATCTTTGAATTTGTTTGTTTATTTTGAAGTATAGAGTAAAGTGTCACGCACAGTTGGCTGTGCGCGAATTTATTAATCATTGCTCATTTTTCAACATTATAAGATTACTTTTTGGCAGGCAGTGACGGTCTATACTTTTACGCATTTTGTGGGTTAACAATGTTATCTTGCCTGCTGCTACCCGATGTAACGAGTTTCTTTTATGGCTTCGGCCAATCATAAGTCCTGTTTTGAATACCCCGGATGAAGGGTGATATATAATGACCTTCCTGGCTTTTTCACACCCCACTCGGCACTAGCAAGCTCACATGGACTAATCAGTTTGTGGTGCAGTCATGTGTCCTGTTCCTGCGTACTCCGGACCGAGCTTGCTAATATCAGCTTATATTGTGCTATGGATTGACTTTGGTGGCTTACGAGACCCCTAAGTTCTGTAAGTAAGAATATATATGTATTTCTAGATAAATTGGGTATTCTGCGGAAGCGCGCATCATCGCGCCACTAGCATATTTATTTATCGTGTGGGTTTCATTTCTACATAATATACTGCGTAAACACGTAGATTTACGTGGTGAATATTTGTTATAAATTTACCGTAAATTCCATACGAAATTATCATTACAAATTGGCTTCTTCGTTTTATTGCATCTAATGGTTTTTGATACGTTGAAATAGCCAGATTGTAATTATATATTCTGTGTATTAAATGTTTTAAATATTAAATATTTCATGTAACTTTATATTGGTCAAATACACGCTGTTTTTGTTTAAACGTGTATTCGTAATTTTGTGCATGCGTGATAGTATTTGTGAAATATATGTGTATTAAATATAGATATAAATGTATATTTGAAACGCCAAACATTATTGTAAGAATTTGCTATGTACTTTGCAGTGCATCTCTCACCATCTAGAGCGAATGGCGGAATAAAGGTCAACTGACAACGTAGTTCCAAAGTGCCTTTTATCTGTACGCCACAATTATGCAAGAACTGCCAACGTTCAGTAGATGGACGCTCGCCCGGTCCGGGGGGTGCAGGACGAACATTTTCACTGAGGAAGAGACTAAACATGGAATAATACTGTGCGTCGCCGTGCTGTCTGTGGTGTCTCGTCCCGTCATGTTCTGTCCCGTTTTGTCCAGAACTATGATATAAAATACAACCCACTGACTATTGGAGATTTCTGCTCCTGATTACTTATCTGGCATTTGTACTGCTTTGTATGCTGATGTTAACAGCGGGTGGACTCGCATAGTGAGACAATCTGTTGATCACGCCACGTGTTGGTGTCACGCCCGTGCCGGGACTCACCTGACAGAGGTGCCGCTAGCCAGGTACATTTGGCCGGGGATTGCTTGCTGTACCTTTCGGCAATACACATTATCGACGGCGCGGTGTATTATATCTATTGCCCGTGGTGTGTGCCGTTAGCCAGCTACTTTTGGCCGGGGACTACATGTCACGTCTCCCGCTTGTGTGAATTTCTTAGCGGTACCAGTTCATTTACACCATACTTACCTCGAGGTGTGCCCGTGAGTTGGGCAAGCTGTTTACCAAGCAATTTGTTGACGGCTGCATTGGTGGTCAGGCAGTGTTTTATATTTGCATAGAGTCTCTCCTGTGTCGCATATTGCGGGTAGCATCGCGTTATATGTTAGCGCGTTACCTGTGCCGTGTGACAAGCTGTTGACGAAAGGTATATTGCTGTGCAACTTGTATGTCTCTGCCTACGTTTATTATAGCAAATTATTCATATATTGCATATTTTATAGTGCCGTGACGGAGTGATATAAAATTACAGCGCTTCCAGCGTGTGTGTGTGCACGGAACATTCTGCTGACGACCCTAGAGAGTGTCATCATATTGCAGTGAAAAGACTTTCTTTGGGAAGGAATATTTCAAGTGGTATCTCATGAAGGCAAGTGGTATCTTCTGTTATTTTCTACTGTTTCTTTTGGTGTTATCCATAGCGCAGTCATTTTTAGTGGTGTGTTATTCAAACTCTGCAAATATTTCTTTACTTGAGGCAAAAGAGGCCCGACGTTCGGCCAAGTCTAAATTGACTAAGGCATGTAACCGCCTGTCTAGAGATCTCATTAGTGAAGTAGATACTGGTAGTTTAACTGAGCAGGTGAATTCTTTGAATAGTGCATTTGACGAATTTGCAGCCAAACATGATAAGGTGACTGCTTTGGATGGGGCCGGAGAGAGAGAAATAGAGAACCAGAAGTACTACCTGGCTTCAGAGAGTAATTCTTTAGATGTGCTATCACGTGTGCAGGTGTATATCAAAGAAAATGTGACCAAAAAACCTGACCCTAAAGTAGAGCAAATGCAAGCTGATATGGTAAATTGATATGAGTTTGCCAAAATTGGAGCTCGAAACTTTTGATGGGGATCTATTAAAATTCCATTCATTTATGAGATCTTACGAGATAAATGTGGAAAAGCTCTCGGTTGACGATGATGCGCGCCTCGCTCGCTTATTTCAATATACATCTGGCGACGCGTTTTTGGCCATTCAAGGTACTCAAATTGTAGGTGGCACTGATGGTTACAAGCGTGCCTCTGATATTTTGCAGGAACTGTACGGTTCTGAGCATTATACTGTGGAATCGTTAGTGAAAAATCTTAGAAAAACCACGCCTGTCAAAACTGCAACAGAAATGAGGCAGTTTAGCCATGAGTTGCGCAATGCTAAGGAAATATAACAAAATTTGGACGCAGTCGGCGAGGTTAATGCCCAGGTGATCATTTTTGACATTGTAGCGCGTTTTCCAAATTTTGTACAGAATAGGTGGCGCAAGCAGGAGTTCAAACATAAACAAAAGTCGGGAGAGTACTTAAAGTTTACTGATTTAGTGGACTTTGTGAAACTGGTCGCTGAGGACTTAAATGATCCAATTTGTGGAACTGAGGCAGTTTCCGAGCGCTCTAAACAGCATAAAAATCAAATTGCTGCTGCTGCTATACAGATCCCTGGGGGGTCTAGTAAGCATAAACAAAAGGTTAATAGAGGTCATGATGGTAACAGTGTAAAGAGAACGCCACCTATGGAGGCTGGGGCACAGAGGTGGAAGAGATTTATATGCCCTATGTGTGATCCCCCTCACAATTTATCACGTTGTCCTGACTTCAAATGTTTATCAGTGGTTGACCGTGTTGCAGGTGTCACCAATAAGAATTTATGTTCAAATTGCCTGCGTGATACACACACTGTTGATCAGTGTCAAAGCAGCAGCCGCTGCTACGTGTGTCAAGAGAAACATAGTGCCTTCCTGCATGTTAACAAATCCCATCTTACACATGCAAAAGGTGCTGGAGAAACATTTATGCCTATTGTCAAGGCACGTGTTGCAGGCAAGTCTTGGGTAAATGTGGCTTTGGACACATTTTCTAGCAATTCTTTTTGCACCAAAGAGCTTGCCGACAGATTAGGTTTAACAGGTCCGACAACACACTTCACTCTAAAAACTATGGCCGGCACCGCTGCTTCAAAATCGTCACATGTGGCGTTTACTTTATCAGCAGGCGGCGAGAAAATGCATATGTCTGGCGTCAAGGTGGTGAATGAGATACCTATTGTCTCTGCATCGCTTGACCAATCCATGTATCCCCATTTGGAGGGTCTGGATTTGAGTGCAACCATAGATTGTCGGAAGGTTGACATTCTTATTGGTCAAGATTTTGCTGATGGACTATTCCCACTAGAGGCGCGCGGGGGCAAGCCAGGTGAGCCGTATGCCATTAGATATAAATTTGGCTGGGCACTTAACGGTAGAGCTATAAAATCTAAGGTCTGTCATGTGGTTGTATGCAACTACATATCAACAGTATCAAAGTTGGATGAGGCTGAATATATGCCTGAGGCTGAATATATGCCATTGCATAAAAGTCCAGATTCTTGTGTACACCGCCTATGGGAGCTAGAAAATGAAGGCATGAATAGCAAAACAATGTCTATTGCTGACAAGAAGGTTATTGACCTTTGGGATTCTACATGTACCAAAGTAGACGGCCATTATGAGTTGCCGATTCCCTGGAAAGATCCTGAGGAGAAGCTTCCTAATAATTATCACATTGCAAAAAAACGTCTTGACAATTTAGTTAAGCATTTGCATAAGGAAGACTTGTATGATAAATATGACCAGGAAATCACCAAACTTCTCAAAGAGGGATATGCTGAGGTCGTACCTCTTGATTCTATGCAGAATGCAACTCGTGTATGGTATCTACCGCATCACTGTGTTCTTAACCCTAGCAAGCCGGGTAAACTCAGGGTTGTTTATGATTGTGCTTCTACATATGAGGGCCAGTCATTGAACGATCAGTGTCATCAGGGCCCTGACTTGATAAACAAGCTTCTTCATGTATTGTTGAGGTTTTGTTTACACACATATTTTATTGTCAATGACATAACTCAAATGTACTCCCAGATAAAAATACCACTGCGTCAACGTGACGCATTGCGTTTCTTGTGGTACAAAGATGGTAATTTGATCCATCTGCGCATGTCCACACATTTATTTGGCGGTGTGTGGTGCGCCAGTTCAAGTACCTATGCTTTACGTAGGACTGTCTATGACAATCCTCATGTGGATACTTTGATAAAGGATACAATCTTGAATGATATATATGTAGATGATCTTGCCACTTCTGTTGAGACTAGATCGCAGGTGTGTAAAATCGTCATTGGTGTTCCAGCAGTTTTGGAGACTGGCGGTTTTAAAATGACAAAGTTTGCTGTCAATGATGAACAATTACTTGAGTAGATTCCGGTGTGTTTTCGTGCCAAGGAGGTCCATGAATTTTCTCCTGATTCTGTGGAGAAGACGCTTGGTGTGAGGTGGAACATCCACGAAGACAGCTTTTCCTTTACCATCCGTGATTTGCCGGATCATGACGTCACGAGGCGTTCCATGTTGAGTTTCATTTCTACATGTTATGATCCTCTGGGGCTCATCGCGCCGTGGTTGTTACAGGGTAAACTGCTTTTTCAAGAAGCCACTCATCTAACATTATCCTGGGACGAGGACATTCCCGCTCAAATGTGTGGGAAATGGTTTGCCTGGGTGCAGAGTCTCAATAAACTACGTGACTTGAGTTTTGACAGGTGTGTAAAACCTGTGGCACGGGATCAAGGGTACTATGAATATCATATCTTCGCGGATGCCGCGACCTTTTCATACGGCGCATGTGCGTTTCTCAAATGTATAAATATCCAAGGTGAGGTAACATGCAGGTTCATCATGAGTAAGAGTCATGTCGTGCCTATTAAGGGTTGCACTATACCCAGGCTTGGGTTGCAGGCTGCGGTCAAAGCTGCCAAAATATTGTCCATCTTGCGTTCAGAATTGGATTTATCTTATCATTAGGGAGAAGTATTGGATCGTCAAAGCACGTTCTCTTATCAGGCGCATCTTGAAGCGTTGTGTATTGTGTAAAAAGATGTACGCCAGAATGTCGACCCAATATATTGCTAATATGCCTCTGGAACGCTTGGAGACCCGACTCCCTCCTTTCACTAATACATGGCTGGACGCATTCTGATTGTTTGAGAGCAAGGTGCTCCGAACCACAAGGAAAAGGTACGGATGTATATTCACGTGTTTTAACACGAGAGCTGTTCACATTGAAATGTTGCATTCTCTGGACGCCAACGCCTTCGTGAACGCCTTTAGAAGGTTCGTTTCACGAAGGTCATTGCCATTAAGAGTGTTTTCAGATCGAGGCGGGAACTTTATCAAAGGCGAGAATGAGCTTTGCCAGGCCTTTTTAAGGCACCCAAAGTCGACTTTAAGGGACTATGCCATTTCTCGGTATGTTGAGTGGCATTTCACCCCCCCCATTGGCCCTCCATTGACCCCCCATTGGCCCCCCCCATATGGGTAGCGTTTGGGAACATATGGTCGGAACCATCAAAAAAGTTTTTAGGGCCATACTCGGAGGGCATAGTAACCTCACTGATGAGGTTATCTCGACTACATTCTGTGAGGTTGAGGCCATCATGAATGGGCGCTCGTTGACAAAACTCAGCCAAGATCCGCAAGATCTGACTCCCTTGACACCGAACCATCTGCTAATGTTGCGGCAGGGTTCCACTTTGCCCCCCCCCCCCCGGGACAAGTAGCGCCTCTGACGTCTACAAAGCGCGCTGGAAGTCTGTTCAGCACCTTGCCTCAGAATTCTGGGCAAGGTGGCTGAAACAATATCTTCTGCAGTTGCAAAGGATGACAAAGTGGTGTGTTAAGTCTAAGAACATAAAGACTGGGGAGCTGGTCCTTGTGGTTGACGTAGGGCTGCCCAGGAACCTCTGGCCTCTTGCCATTGTGGAGGATGTTTATCCAAGCTCCGACGGAGTTGTTAGGTCTGTGCGTGTGAGAACTCGCACGACAAAGTTCGTACAACCTATTACTCAAATTGTGAGATTGGAACTGGACGATTGATTATCTATTTTGATATCTGTATAGTACACAATATGGTGTGTATTATATCCAACATGTTGATATGTTATTTGTTATTTTTCACGGTGCGTAATGCAACCGCATTGTGATGTTGTTGTGAGGTTTTTCCTTAGGTGAAATATATTGCTTTGGTAGTTTTAATCTGCCGAGTCCTCTTCTTGTAATATGAAGAGGCCTAATGCTTAGGTTCACCAGTAAGGATTTATAATATTCCCTTAGCTGTGTTTGGTGTTATATATATATATAACATAGATACAAGGAAATTGTGTCATGTTTGGATTCTATTATAAATAGAGCACTTATCATCCATTATTTATGTTATGATTGAAATTGATATTTGTATGAAAATTGTGCATTTATTCATTCTTATTATATTGATTAACTTCAGAACAATTATCATGTGTTCAGGACTGGGGAGTGTCGCGCACAGCTAACTGTGCGCGAATTTATTAATCATTGCTCATTTTTCAATATTATAAGGGCACTTTTTGGCAGGCAGTGACGGTCTATACTTTTACGCATTTTGCGGGTTAACAATGTTATCTTGCCTGCTGCTACCCGATGTAACGAGTTTCTTTTATGGCTTTGGCCAATCGCAAGTCCTGTTTTGAATACCCCAGATGAAGGGTGATATATAATGACCTTCCCGGCTTTTTCGCACCCCACTCGGCGCAAGCAAGCTCACATAGACTAATCAGTTTGCGGTGCAGTCATGTATCCTGTTCCTGCGTACCCCAGACCGAGCGTGCTAATATCAGCTTATATTATGCTATGGATTGACTTTGGTGGCTTACGAGACCCCTAAGTTCTGTAAGTAAGAATATATATGTTTTTCTAGATAAATTGGGTATCATCGCGCCACGAGCATATTTATGTACCATGTGGGTTTCATTTCTACATTATATACCGCGTAAACACGTAGCTTTATGTGGAGAATATTTGTTATAAATTTACAGTAAATTCCATACGAAATTATCATTACAAATTGGCTTCTTCGTATTATTGCATCTAATGGTATTTGATACGTTGAAATAGTCAGATTGTAATTATAATATTCTGTGTATTAAATGTTTTAAATATTAAATATTTCATGTAACTTTATATTGGTCAAATACACGTTGTTTGTGTTTAAACGAGTATTCGTAATTTTGTGCATGTGTGATAGTATTTGTGAAATATATGTGTATTAAATATAAATATAAATGTGTATTTGAAACGCCAAACATTATTGTAAGAATTTGCTATGTACTTTGCTGTGCATCTCTCACCATCTAGAGCGAATGGCGGAATAAAGGTCAACTGACAACGTAGTTCAAAAGTGTCTTTTATGTGTACGCCACATAAAGGCATTGCATAAAATTGGTGTATCACTCTTATCATTGTTTAGTGACAGTTCTTATGCCTATAACGCTGGGTGATGCAATATAACCCTTCATTATGGAATGCCGTTAGTGGTCAGAAACAATACTACAATATTTAAAGTGTGCATTTGGAGCAGTTCATTTAACAGCAAGAGACAAAGATAGGGCAGCACATTCAATCCATACCAACATGATGTATTCAGCTTAAGCTAAATAATTGTTATCAAATAAGAGCCAAATTTGATCATTCAAAAGATGTTAACATATGAGAGCTGAATGGATTTATGTAACGTTTTTTCCTGCTCAAGATTTAAAAGACAGGGGAGACCATATACATCAGCAGAGACCACTCTATTTGGCTCTCTACACAACAGGGATAAGCGAGTCAGTTGCCACCTGACTAATACAAGCCCACAACATCATGCAAAGCACAGCAGGGTGTTTTCCAAAATACGCAAGCAGTTGCCATGGTTCAATCTTAAATGGCACCAAGTGACCTACGCAGAATAGATCAAAGTGACTGATAACATATTAGCCTTGGACAAGATGCAGTTAGCTTACCCACTATTAAAACATTTTGCCTTGTCTATGCACAGGTGGAAACTGATTGCTGCTACCTGTGTAGAACTCAGGTTAAAACAGATTACAAAAGCTCACTAGACTGTACCAAATATCACAAAGTACTGATAGGGCATTTCTGTGCATCACTCTCAGACATGAAACCAGAAAGTAAACCTTTGGGTGATGCAGCTGGTCATTACTTGGGCTCCATTCTGATTTATTTTGCAGACTGATACAGTGTATCTACGTATGTATCCAGTGACGACAACAGTCTTGTGAGTAACAAAATGTATTTGAACTGTACAATACAGTCTGATAGGCTAGTGGCTAGAACCTAAAAATTGTTCAAGCACCTTTTTTTATTAGAAGACACAGACCATCATTTTTGCAGTTTGAGCTATCTGAAAAATACTTCATTGGCTATCTTGTGCTAGGGGCTGTGTTCTCCAACTCCTATTTAGAATTGAGGTAGAGTGTGTTTATAATGATCCAAATTAATGACTATCACAAAAGTATTGCAGGCCTACTCTCTTCTGTTGCTGTTACCTCAGCTGACTGACAAGTTAGGAAAATACAAAGGTGACTGAGTTACCTTGTCTCTTTTTATCTTTGACATAAGAGATAGAATTTGGGTTTTAAGTGGTTAGCGCTATGTGTTTTGGAAAAAACGAAAGTCGCAGTTGTTGAAGAATACTTCAAAGGCTAAGATGACCAGTTTAAAATCACCAGTTTCCCTTCACGGATGATTGCCTGTCGCAAGTCAAGAGTGACATTTGATTCTTCATATTCGTATTTGAAGATAAATGTTGATGTTTTGGTAACTCTTGAATCTCTTTGCTGTCATTGTTGCATTAAAATTTATGGATAATATTTTTTCGAACTATTTGGCCCCATTCCACACCAGGGGCACCAAAAGAGGTTTTGCCTGAGTTCTAAATATGGCACTGAAAGAGTTATACCATAAAAGCAGAAGGCAATTTTTACCAGGACGAGAGGGCCTCATACCACAAACTCGGGCAGTAACTTTTGTTTTTACATGTAATGTATGCTGCTGTGGACTGTGCAGCCGTGAAAATTGAAATGCAAAAGCAGATAAATTAATTCATTATTTAAGTTCCGATCTTGTATGCAATGATCATTATGGGAACAGCCACCATGGTACGTAATGCAATCAAACCCCAAATCCAATTTCATTGGTTTCATAATTCTGTGGACACAGTGATGTGGAAAGTACCACACATGGTTTGCATTAAAGGTCTTGTTGATTAACCATATTACAATTCGATATATGGGTGACTCATGGGTTGTTGGTTTAAACAGTTTTTTTCCCAACAGTGTAGAAATACAATATTCTCACCGGCAATTAAAAATTGAAAAGAGGGCTTAGCCCCATATAAATCCCTCTCATGGAAGAATAGGCAACAATTAAACAGGACACCAACAGACACACAATCGCTGCACAGTGAGGCAGGGCCCTCCGACTTGCCGCGATACAAGAGTGAGAAGACATCACAGTTGGAAGGGGACAGATAGGGGGCTCAATACGTTCAAAGCGATTGATAATTTTGTTTACCAGGTACATAATTCAGATAAAGTCTTAAGTAAGAAAAAAAATTCCCTAATGCCTGTTTGTGTGAGTCTTTCAGAGAGCACAATAAAATCTTGAACTGCACAGAAAATTTCAGTGTTCTCTGTCAGGGTGCACTTAGGAAAACCTTACAATAGAGATTGTAATGTAAAAGGAGCATACGGTGAAATGATATTGTGTAGTTGTGATTGGATAAAAGTATACCTTCGATAAGAAAAAAAGAAATGCCAAGCATCCTTGTTACTCGCACCACATTGACAACTGGCATGTCTTTTGACACCAGTCTTGAATAGATGGGAATTCAGTTGACTGCTACCCAAGCGGAGGCGAGTATACAGTACAGAACTATATCTCTCACCAAAATTGTAATACTCTGGATGCTTATTGGACCAACCAAAGTGATAACGGGATATAAATTAAAATATGGGTAAAGATGGCAAATTTCGAATTTCCAAATGTAATTCCAAGGCGTACAGTTGAAGGAAAGAAAGAATTGTTCAATAAATCAGTGCGGGCTCTGAAATGAGGCAGATCATATCTTTCTCGAGGGAACTCCACAAAGGATATCTGGTACTTATAAACATAGCTGTTGGTCAATATACAGACAAAGGAACAACATGTCAATAGATCCAAGTGTGTTTCTGGCTAATGAGGACAAAACAGTCAAATATTTTGATAAATTGTCAGAGTAAACCTGGAAAATGTGGCCAAATACGTAAAATTAGATGCACCATCAAAGTATCAGGAAAATACCTTTGAAACAAATGATTATTTCAAATTTGGTTAAAAAAGGTTTCCTCGACGATGAGGGATCAGATGATAAAAGTTTGGCAATTCAGCTGGAATTAGCTAGATTAAAACTTGAGAGTGATGAAAGAGCAAGAGAGTATGAGCTAAAATTAGCACAGGCTGCAAGAGAAGCTGATAAAAGAAAAGCACAGGAAGGAAGAGAGGCTAGAGAAGACGAGTTAAAGCTAACAAAGCTTGAACTTAGGCATTCTAGAACAGATAATTCAGCACTGTCAGGATCTTTTGATGTAGGCAAGAATGCACGTCAAGTACCAAAATGTGAAGAAATAGAAGTATCAACATTCTTTCTGTCTTTCGAGAAAATAGCTGAGACTTTAGAATTGCCTAGAAGAGTGTAGCCTCTTCTTTTGCAAAGTGTGTTCATTGGAAAAACACAAGACGTTTATTAATCCTTCTCCGTAAAACAAAGATCTGAGAATGATGTGTTAAAAGATGCAGTTCTGAAAGCATATGAGTTAGTACCTGAGGCTTACAGACAAAAAATCAGGACAGCCAAAAGGAACCAGGTGAAACTTTTGTGGAATTTGTCAGAAAGAAAGGTAATCTGTTTGACAGATGGTGTGCCTCCAGGAAAATAGAAAATGATTTTGACAAATTAAGGGAACGTATTTTGGTTGAAGATTTTAAAGGTTGCATTGCTAAAGAAATTAAGACCTACCTGGATGAACGTAAGGCAGATAAATTACATGAAGCTGCAGTTTTGGCTGATGACTATGAGTTGACACATAAAAGCTTGTTCGGAAAATCCAAACAGGGTCAGTTCAGATATCAATTTGGAAAGAAACCAGAGGGATCGGCAAACTTTTCCCCCATCAGAAATCAGAAGAACAAAAGCCCAATAATTCTTCTCAGTCTGATAAACCTGTTAATCAGGAAACAGGGCAGAAGCTCTTTAGGGTACCCACATGTAGTTACTGTCATAAGTGGGGTCATATCAATTCTGAGTGTTTTTTACTCCAGAGATGGACAAATAATACTGGGAAACCAATTGGTTTAGCTAGCATTAAGGGGCGCCCACCTCAAAATATGTCTGATGGACATTTTGATTATCTCAATGCTAAATTTGAAAACCCACATGTTGGGGTAGCTGAGTCCATATTGGATGGATATGAAAGTTTCAAATAGGAAAGGCTGGTGTCACAGACAGAAAATGCTGTTGACCAGAAGGCCGTCGTGATACTAAGAGACACAGGTGCTGCCCAGTCTTTACTGTTGGAATATGTACTTTGTTTGATGAAACTTATCAAAAAGCCAGTGTATTACTTCAGGGTTTTATGGGAAATTACATTACTGTCCCGCTTCACAAAGTTTACCTAAAGTCTGATTTCAAAATTGGACCAGTAATTGTAGGTATTGTACCTATTCTCTCGATAGAAGGTGTGACCTTCCTTCTAGGGAATGACATAGGAGGGGTTAATGAGAAAGGTAAACCGGTACCATATTTAACGGATGAGCCAGTCACGAGAGAGGACTCACAGCATCTTGAGCAGGAATTTTTGGGTATATTTCCCGCCTGTGTTGTGACAGGGTCAATGACTCTTAAAGCTTGTAAACAAGAAGCCAGTGACAAGGATGGTGAATGTCTAGGGTTGGCAGAGACATTCTTTGCTGGTAACCTGGAGGATCAATTAAGCCATGAAGGTAACTTGAATCCAGAGGTAAACCATGATGGTAAACTCTCTGACCAGGTAAACCAAAATGATCATCAGAGTCAAATGCCTCATTTGAATTAAGATAGGCTGATAAGGGAGCAAAAAGCTGACCCGCAGTTAAGAAAATAGGCAAGCTCAGCTTTAACTGAAGAAGAGGCACAAAAGACCCAGTCTGTTATTATATTAAGTCAGGAGTGTTGATGAAGAAATGGAGACTTCCAGATGTTTCAGCTGATGAAGAATGCAGAATCATTTAGTCCGGTGGCAAAAGCCAGAAAAATGGGTCCCGTGGGAATTTAATGATTAAAGCTGACAACATATATGAATCTCTTCAGCAGACTCTCAGGAAGATAGAAATGCATGTTGCCAGCCTGAAATCTGCTGCAGAGGCACTGTAGCAGCACCATAAGTAACACCACTTTTTTGCACCAAAATATATGAAAATTTTGCAATTTCATGTATATCATTTTTCACTTTCATTTAAATGCTCTACAATGCATTCATTTGTTTGAATATGAGTTCAACAAACAGTGGGAATCCAGAAATAACTAATCAAAATTATTTTTATGACACATTAAAAGTTTTATATATATATATATATGATGTCTTTGCAAGGATGAATAATTCAGGGATGTGTATGGTCGTAATTTGTTATCATGGTGACTGTAGATGGAGTTAGTAACGTATGTAATGAACTTTTCTACAATGTATGACTTCATGGTGATTAACGCACAATGTGCGTCTATGCAATACTTCATGCAAGGATGAAATATCAATACACACATTTCTAGATATAGGTAGATATCATTTGGGATGCATTGGTATGATTCAGATCCATTGATACTTTATGACCTTGACCTCAATTTCAAGGTCACTCAATCATAAATATTGGGTTCATTTAGAAATAATGTTTTATTATTTCTGTATGAAGCACATTAGCTGAATTTAAGATGTCTTTATTGCATGTTTTAAAGGGGTATGAAATATAGATCAAATTTCAGATCTTTCCCCCAATAGTTAATCTGTTTAGTTTATATGGATACAATATTATTTAGTGTCTAATTTTTATTTCGTCACATCAGATATCTGGTAGCAAACTTAAGATATGAATACTAGACCCTTACTAAACTGTGTCTAAGAGTCCATGAGACAGTCTTTACAGCTTTATATTTCTTTACAATTAGTATAATGCATTTCCTGAATTTTGTCATTTTTTATCTTCTTTCAACTGGCCTGTAATTGCTATTTATAAATTTCTCCATGAGCACAATTTTATAGCTTATTCATCAAAGTACAATGGGCTGTCTCTCAAACTTTCTGGACACAACTTTGTGGGCTTTGTGGTCACAAATGCTATAGCACGAATGCCACTTTCTATGTATTCCACAATACTACTGCTTGCTTTTGTTGTCTTCCTACTCATAGTGCAATCACGCAGCTTTGCTTGTCTGCTTTCTTGCAGGAGTAGTAAAGTAACATAGTGCAGTAACTAACAGTTTGTAGTTGGTGGTGGATAAGATGGAAAGCTTGCATCGACCTGTATTAAAAGTGCCCAAACAAGACACGAACTTTAAGCTTTGTTTGATATGTCAAGTTGAAAAGAATTAAAAACTTGTTGATAAGCCTTCATGTCATCAAAAGGTCTTAGACTTTATCAGAGAAAGAGCTAAATATGGTGACCAGAACTTTCCAGAAATTAGTAGAAGAATAGGAGATGCCACAGAGGCATTACTAATAAATGAAGGTGCTACTTGGCATAGAACCTGTTATCAAGACACAGTTCATAAAAGCAAGTGTGAGAGGGCTCGCCTTAAATATGAAAAGCAATTGATTTCTAAAACACAATGTCAAGTTCCAGTCCCCGGTCCTTCAGGTGCTACATTCACTCGCTACATTCACTCGCTCAAAGGCAACTCCCTATGATAGTGACTTGTGCTTCTTCTGTGAAAAAGCAGCCACTAGATGTAGCCCTCTCCATAAAGTACAAACAGATACTGCAGGCAAGCATATGCGTCTTGCCTTGTAAAAAAGCCACAATGAAAAATACTTTGTGAAACTCAATACTGCAGTGGACCCAGACGATGCACATGCAATTGACATCCAATATCATAATACATGTTGCACAAACCAAGTAACCAATGTTTTGCGCAGGCAGGAACAGGCAGGGTCTTCTGGACACCATGGAGCAGAGGAGATGGCTTCTGATATAGAATTTATCAGTATGTTAAAGCAGGCTTTGAATGAAGGGAACATCCTTAGTTTGTCTGACCTGCATACTGGCTATGTAAACATCCGTGCTTCAAATAATGCTAAAAACCGAAACTGTTCATGCAAAAAACTCAGAACTTTGATTGAGACTGAGATCGCTGATGCTGAATTCCACAGCTCAAAATGAAAAATTAATCTGATGTGGTAAGTGTGAAAGTTTCCAGAGATGTGGCAATTGAAGAAGCCTTATCAAAAGATGGAGATATGGCTGATAAACTGAAAATACAACATCAAGCTTCCTGTGTATTGCACAAAGCAATAATGGAGACAGAAAAAAGGGAATTCAGTGGTTCACTGAGTGATGTGACAGATACAAATGTACCTTGTGAACTTTACACTTTCTTCAGATGGCTAATGCTAGGAGGGAGGACATCCCTTTCACATGAAGGTAAAACAACAGCAGTTGATAAATGTGCTAAAAGTCTGTCACAGAGTGCAATGTACTTTTGCCTCTCAGATAAACAAATTAGGAATAGGTATGCTACAGTCAAAACAACACGTGAAATGCCACAGCAGCTTGCTGTTGGCTTAGCAATTCGCCAAGCAATCCGAAGTAAAAAAGTAATCAACCTCTTGCATGGCTTTGGAGTATCTGTGGATTATGACCTGCTGCTAAGTATACGAACACAGCTGGCAAACTCAGCCATTGATAAAATTCATCAAAGCAGTGGGATCTTTGTACCCACCAATGTTTTCCAGGGCAGGCATGTTTTCTACTCTGTGGACAACATAGATTTTGCTGAAGATACACCAGATGGACAGCATACTTTGCATGGTACAATTAGGGCCGTATATCCACGATGTGAAGACACTGATGTGTTACCCAAACTAGAATTGACAGGCAAGGCACAGATGAAGTCACTCAAAAATCTACCTGCAACAATCACAACTCTTCTTTCTGCACCAGTACAAAACAATAAACCAAAAAGCCCTATATACCCAACATTTACACTCAACATACAAGAACCTTCCAATGTGTACAAACATGACTTGGTTTGGCTTTTCGGGTAAGCTCTGTCTGATAAGGTTAAAAAAAAGCACACCTGACGTTCCTGACAATGTACAAGCTGATGGTGACAATTAGATAAATTTTGAGAACGAATCTACAGCAGGATCAGAAACAATGCGGCATATTCCAACCTGGGCTGCCTATAACTCCATTGTTGCCAACCAGATACATCTCACATATGTAAATACACCACCAATGATAGCAGCTCCATCTCATGAGTGGCAGACTTTGATAACAATCCTCAAGCAAGCCCAGGGCATAACTATTTTGAACTCATGGTGTCTACATCTGTGTACAGAATAAAACTGTTCATCATATCAAAGCTCCATTGGTCAATGTATTTTATTCTGAATTTATCTTCTGATTAAATTCACCAAAGGTTCTATTATGTGCATATGGCAGCCATTTTGAATTTCTGCGAATTATTCTACAATACATTAAACATTAGCACCAAACTTGTTTTATAGAGGTCCTGAGTAGGATCATTCAACATGCAAAACTCCTGAACAAACAGAAAGTGGAACATACAAAGGTTCCATGATTTTTGATGGACATAATGTACAGAGATACATGAATGGCAGCCATATTGAATTTTAAATGAGACTATTTGGAATCATGTACATTTCTATAATCAGAAATGCCCAAGATGCAAAGCTTGTATCATTCTTTGAAGTTAGTATCAAAGATATGATGTTCATTGCCTTCTCTCAGCATTGTGTCTTTATATTTGGCGGCCATCTTGAATATTAATTACTGACCTCCTGCATAAATTAGAAGTCATGTGACAACAGTTATCTATTCACCAGGGGTAGAGTATTGATATTTGGTTAATTCGTGGCGAATCATATTGATCCTGGGTGTTTTGATCATACTCTCTGTACTTTTAATGTGCAGTTCTGGCGGCCATTTTGAATTTTTAATTAGAGGTCATCTGCATAATATTCAAAGTTGGCAATAAGCTTTTTCTGGTTGAAACTAATTTGAAAGAATGATACAAAGCTTGTATCATTCTTTGAAGTTAGTATCAAAATATGATGTTCATTGCCTTCTCTCATCATTGCGTCTATATATTTGGCAGCCATCTTGAATATAAATTACTGACTTTCTGCATAAATTAGAAGTAATGTGACAACATTTATCTATTCACCAGGGGTAGAGTATTGATATTTGGTCAATTTGTGGTGAATTCATATTGATTTTGGGTGGTTTGTTCCTACTCTCTGTACTTCTAATGTGCAATTCTGGTGGCCATTTTGAATTTTTAATTGGAGGTCATCTGCATAATATTCAAGATTGGCAACAAGCTTTTTCTGGTTGTTCATGGCCCAGAGATGATATCTAAGCAAGCGGGAATATTTAATCATCAAATTCCAACGGAATGGCTGATGCCCCCTGACTAATTCATCAAATAGTGGTTCCTCCATTATATAGGGCAGAAGATTTTTTGAGACAGGTCATGATTCACCTATGGTGGAGTGTGGACAGTGTCTTGAGTGGACTTGTATATTTGGTGCTACCCATTTACACTTTGTACCCCTGGAGTGTGGACCTTGACTTTGAGTAGACTGGTATATTGTACCACATTAGAACCAAACCATACCTCTTGGGATTGGATCAGCACCACACCTTTCAGCACCACATTGGACCCAAACTGTACCTGTGGATAATCTCACAAGCGATTAGGATTTACATAAGACTGTTTGAGTGTTGAAATACCAGTGGAAAAAAGTTCACCTACTTTGTACTGATTCTGATTGTCAATATATTGTTATTGTTAAATTTATATCATCGTTGTTATTCTTTGTTGAGTTCTACTAATATTCACAAGGTAGCCATCGTAACAGGAACACTTTGTGGAATGTGACTTTGCTTTGTTAAATATGACGATGTTCAGGATAGGTTTGGCAAGAAAGAAAAACTGCCGTTGCCAAATGCAGTCCCATGGCAGGACAATGGAAGGATTCATGGAACTGGCCAGATTAAGCATTATTCATAAAACTAGCTAAAGCGATTATTTCTTTTTTACAGTATTTACAAATTAATCTTCAGTATGATTCTGATTTCGTAGTTTCATTACAGCAAAATATTGGTGTAGTAATTCTGCGACTGGTACAATGTATCACATAATAATGAATCAAATGTAACACTGACAACGCCAGTCTGGGATGTTGTTGCAAAGTAACATTTTAACTTTAGTGCCAGAGTGCTTGACCATTTTGGTTCGATTGATGGGGAAAATGGCTGGGAAACCATGACCAAGAAGGAATAATATGGTTTACATGCCCTGGTTTAGGGTTGAACAATCTGTAACAGGTTGAGTCAGCTGGCCACTGTGATGCATATATCCAACTACTGCTGTATATTACGAGATGTTTAATCCCATAACCAGATAGCACTTCTCTGGTTAGCTACCACATTCATGGCTCATGTATGCAGCTGCCAAGACCAGTGGGCGGCTGGACTTTCATTTTTCAGTCATGTACTACTGTTTGTGACAGTCCATGGCCAGCTCCCAATAACATGGTGTACAAAATTCCATCTATGTATATGGAAACATTTATAAACTACTGCCCTCCAAGGTTCACGAGGTAACGGCCGGGTACGTGTTATATTGAAGGCTATTCGTAAATACAAACTTATATTTAATCATCCACATACCACACAGATGCGAAGGGAAAATTAACTGTTTGTTTACATTTTGAAATACAGTAGGTGTAGGCCGTAGCTGTTACCGGGAATGCTAGAATTTGAAACACTACAAGATGACCTGGCCCATCCTCACGCAAATGACAATTTATTGCATTCATGCTTGCTCTTGTTAAATGAAAATGAAATCTAGTTTTTATAGGAAATTTCATTGCCAAGACATTAAGTTGGGATCGGCTGGCTGTACCACGGCTGCACTCCCTGCAGAACTGGTGACGCTAGGGTTCTAGGCGTCCCCTCATGTGTGTAAGGCTGAATGATTTTTCCTCTGCTGCTTCAGCTTTTGTTATTAATTCTTCTTCATCCTCGTGAGACCACATAAATGCAAAACTTGGTTTAGACTGTCCGAAATCACTATTTTCTGTTGTATCTGCCATAACTCTTAGCAAACTGAACGCTTCCGGGTTGCACCATGCACCATAGCCAGCGGAGTTCCTTTGTGACGAGACTAACACTTTCCCACATCGGTCCATAATTGGAGAAAATTCGTGCACTTTCCTGTCACAAATGTGGCGCACTTTTGGAGCTATAAAACACTATTCGAAAATGAAATTTAACATTTTGGTTTTCATATATCATTACTAACCACCCTAACCATCAACTTTCTAATTTTTTGTACCCATTCAATCTAGAGGACCCTTAAGCATGGGTTCCAGTGGCACAAAAGTTGCCCTAATGCTACTATGCAGGAATGAAATCATTTTCTATATTTTTGCCAGGATCTTTCCAAGGTATTGGAAGTTTGTAATGGCCATTTACGGCATGACAACAATTATCCGAAAGTTTAAGGCCTTTTTTGTCAAGGTGACATTTCAGGCTTTTTTTTAGACTTACAGCTTCAACACCACAAATCTGGCAATGTAAGCAATAGAAGATGAATAAGTGTATTGTGAATTTCTGATGCAACGTGAAATGTGATATAATGAAAAACAGCCAAAGTGTTGACATTAACATTATATATGCGTGCCTTTATTTCCCATTCAAACTTGTAACACACGGCGTATAACTGACCTGAGATACCTTTCCTCACCTAGGGGCATTCAAGCAGCAGCACAGTCATGCCTAATTAGAAATTAGCTACAGTAAAACTTCCGTTTACTGAACACCCTTGGGACCAGAAAAAAGTGTTTGGTATAGAAAGGTGTTCGGTATTGGGAGGTTTGCTTACATTGGAAGTAGATTTTTGGGACCAAGAAATGGTGTTCAGTATAGAGGGGTGTTTGGTATATGGAGGTGTTCGGTTAGAGAGGTTTTACTGTACTTTGTAATTATTGTTAGCCAACAAATCAAGACCAATCAAGTGTGGAGAGTCATCTTGATAAATGGAAGCAAAAAAAGACAGGAATTTCATTTACAGTTTGACTGCTAACATAATCATGGATTCATTCCCTGAAGACAACTCATTGTGCCCTTCGAAGGGATACAGGGCATATACCGCTCGTGGTCCTTAATATTTACCGATATACTGGACCTTTGAAACGAGTACGATCAGCTAATCATTTACTATATAAAGTACTGCTAGAAAGTGTATCAAGGGTGTACCATCCTTGACTTGGTTCTTTACAGTTGGCATTAAACAATCAGCTGATTTGACAGCACAGTTTTTCAAATGGTGATCAGAATGCAAAAATGCTGATTGTCTCATCAGACCTACAAAACGTAGATTTTTTTGCTGGTGCTTGCTACTAAGATTGTGTCGTAGGTATTTACTACATAGATTATGCGAATAAACAATACAATATGCACTGCAACCTCTACAGCTGTAAGGACAGAGCAATTCCAATTTCAAAAGGCTTAAAAAGCCAAACATGTGAACATTGTTGTGGCCAGAGGCCTAATTTTGACTTGAAGTGGTAATTTTACACGGCGGGCCATCCTGCTTGCCAGTGTATCACTACATAGTGCCCCAAGTGGACTCTTTAGGAACTACACTTTGCAAAGTCCAGAAATTGAAAGTTTCAAGCTCTTGCTGTGCAAACAAAACTTCAAGATACATGTAAATTGTGTCGAATTTGCCAAATATACAATTTAATGCTAAGAATTTAAATGGAGCATGTGGAATCATAAAATATTTTAACGTATTTGTGACCCTTTGCTTTTGTATTTTTTTTCAATATTGAAAATATCTTATCAGCCGTTTTGAATCACTAATTTCCCCATGTTTTCAAGGAAATTAAAAATATGTACAAAAACGCCTTCTATTATTTCTATCTCGCACCACAATGCAAATTGATATTGAAATTGAACTTTTAAAAATCCGTACAGCAGATGCAACCAACTTAAGTTGTTTTGAGCGACAATAAAGAAATACCGATAATACAAACAAAGTAAAACACAGGTTTTCTTTAACTTAGCATTGAAATCTTAGTGAAAATATCATTATTTGTGTCTGTTTCAAAGTTAATGAAGAATATTTCAAAGGTTGACAGGACCCGTTAAATACCACCATTGCCTTTTATGGCTGACTGCCTGTCTCAAGTCAGGAGTGAATTTGTTTCTTCACTTTGGTATTGGAAGACGAATATTGATGCTTTGGTAACTCTGGCATCTCTTTGCTGTCATTGTTGGTTTTTGGAATTTATGAAGATGGGTCATGTTTTTCTGCACTATTTGATAAATACTTCATTGGCTATATTATGCTGTGGGCTGTGTTCTCCGAATCATAGTTATAATGGAAGTAGAGTGTGTTTATAATGTTTCAGATTCATACATATCACAAAAACGATGCAGGCCTACCTTCTTCTTTTTCTGTAAACTCAGCTGACTGACAAGTCAGAAGAACCAAAAAGTGATAGGCATACAAGGGCTCTTTTTAATTTTGGCCGAAGTAGTTAAATTTAGATTTTGAGTGATTAGGCCTATAAATTTTGAAACACTTTACTCTGAAGTTAATGAAGAAAATTTCAAAGGTTTACAGGACCAGTTTAAAACCACCAGTTGCCTTTTTTTGGGTGCCTGCCTGTCACCAGTCAGGAGTGAAATTTGGTTCCTCATTTGGTATTGGAAGACGAATGTTGATGCTATGGTGACTCTGGAACCTCTTTGCTGTCATTGCTGGGTTTGGAATTTATGAAAATGGGTCATGGTTTTCTGCACTATATGCCTGATTATGTAAGCCTTATGACTTACATCAAGTATGATAAACTCTAAACCTAACCTCAAATAATTTATGACACCACTGACCCCAAGAGTCCATAAAAGATTTAATTCCATTCAGTGAAAGAGACGCACGTTTTGCAGACTTTCGTTATCCCTGCTAAACATATGATTGTTTTCCATCTTACCCCTCAAGTCTACACATAGGACACCCCCCCTCCTTTACTACAGTAGTGATACTGACTGGACATGACACAATCAGATTTATCATTTGAATAGCAAAGATTTTATATATATATATATATATATATATATATATATATATATATATATATATATATATATATATATATATATATATATATATATATATATATACACCGTGTAAAGCAAAGGCGAGGCGCATTCCCATATGGACACTGGCGTTTGACAAGCACAAACATAGATTTTAGTTTTTGTATAAACTGTCACGAAATTTTATAGATTTTAGTATACCAAAGGTTATCCAAGGCTATCGCTTATTAAGCGATAGCCTTGGATAACCTTTGGTATACTAAAATCTATAAAATTTCGTGACAGTTTATACAAAAAACTAAAATCCATTACTTTTGATTCTGTTGAGTACGACAATGCCAAACAAAATCTTCAAGTTTATAACAAAAAAAAAACAAAAAAACAAACAAACAAACAAACAAAAAACAAAAAACAAACAAACAAACAAACAAACAAACAAACAAACAATATCCTCGAACTGAAGAAGGACTACTGTCATTCGAAATTTAAAACCTTAGAACGATATGAGAGTCATGGGATACTATCAAAAGTTCTTAATCCAAAGGATGAAATACTTCCTTCTCTTTTCTCTTACAAATAAAGACGAAATAGCTAAACGTTTCAACGCATTTTTCCACAATATTGGTGAAAAACGTCGCCAATAGAAAAACAAACAAAACAAACAAACAAACAAAAAAAAAAAAAAAAAGTAAAAAAAAAGGACGTAAGGCTTACCTTCCTTTACATCTTACCTCCCGTACTCATTCTCTTTCTGGTTTTTCAATGTATGCAACAAACTTGTTTTATTAGTAAATACATTGAAACGTGTACCGTTCCAGATTGTTTTGTTTGCAAATGTGTCATTTTATGCCACCTATGCAATAAACCACAGATACAATTTTCACCAGACTGATGGCCGCTTAAAACAGACAGAGGCACTGTCTCCCTATGGGGCCAAATGACCAATATTTGTTTACTTAAGAATACATCTGGTATTATCTTCTGACGTTAAAGGCCGATCTTCATGAAAGTTGTCAGATAGTGATATATGGCTTTGTAAACAACGAAGTCTGGGGATTATCATGAAAGAAATATCTGGCATAAAAACAAAAATTAACTGACCTAGAACATTCTGAGTAGAAACGGTATTTTTCCTAAACGTCAGAAAAGTTTCGAATTGCCTCATTAAAATATATCCATTATTGGATGCAGCTTAAAGAGTAGATCATTGTGAAAAAATGAAGTTAAGGGAAATCGTTGAAATCAAAGTGGAATTATATCAATTTGCAATCAGAGCCTCGTTTTCGATTTCTCAATTCAAGATAGTCTCAAACAATGGGTTTACCGGCTAAAATTTCAAATAAACGTAATTTTTTTAAAACATAAGATTTTTGGATGATTAAAAAATATCTACTAAATGAGTGTAATCTCTGTTTCACCTGTTTGATATACATATATATGGCTGTTATGTAAAACTACAACGAACTATTGCAAAATATCCCTTCTGCATTATTTCTTTCATTTTTGAGCTAATTTCGAAAATACGTTTTTCTTCAAAACGCTTTACGCAAAATTTTGCACAACTTGGCTCCAGTGAGCTACTCTCAAAATAATTGATATATGCATGACCCGCTTTCCTATTTTATCCATCTGTAGTCACCATTCATAAAAATTATAGCGGCTCATCCAAAAACAAGTCAAACTAGAACAGGCTGATTTTCCAACAGAAAATCAAATGTCTCCCCGTGCACCCTTTCTATTGTCACACTTTTTTTTATAAATGACCTGCCCTCATGACCTTGAAAAATAGGTCAAGGTCATAGATCTGCTGTTACAAGCAAAGTCTTACAAAAATCTTACATAGAAACACAATCACACAAAATATCAACCCATTTAAGTCAAATCTTTCTCAAGTGCATCTGCAATGATTTTGAAAAGTGGCCATGTGACCTTGAAAATAGGAACATCTTCACAACATATTTCAACTTCCCAAGTCAAAGCTTTCTCGAGTTATTGCGTCTGCAACGCACACTACGTGTTGAAGAAGAGGAGGAAGAAGAAGAAGAAGAAGAAGAAGAAGAAGAAGAAAAAGAAGAAGAAGAAGAAGAAGAAGAGGAATAAAAGAAGCAGAAGAAATGGACGCAAAAAGAATATGTCCGCCCGTTGCACGTGGAGACATAACGATCAAAGAACAAAGGAACACACTATCACCTTATGATGAATACCTGGTGCACATTTAGTGAAATTATATTTTAACAACCAACAAAGCCAAGTATGCAGAGAATATAGTTGTGGGTTTGCAATCATCATCATCATCATCATCATCATCATCATCATCATCATCATCATCATCATCATCATCATCATCATCATCATCATCATCATCATCATCGTTTCTCAAGATGTGCAGCCTTTGAAAGGAAAGAAAACGTTGTGGAACATGGCAGCCCTTTGCTATGGATGCACACACAGAGGTCATGTGACCTTTATTAAACATATCAAGGTCACCTTCATTTGAGAAAATCAGTTTTTCAAATGAAATTAACCATCGAAGACCAAAATGTTACTTGTCAACAGGAAGATAGCTTATGCAAAATTAGAATAGCTTTGCTGTCTGTCTAGCAAGTCAGTCGACTAAACTGAACTCTAAATTCCTTTATATGACAAGATGAATCTCAATTGTGGTGATCATGAATATACAATATCTGTATAGTAGGGCTATTTCAATGACATGCAATGTAATCATGATTCATATCAGAGCAAGAACTAATGCGGTTTATTTACATGATTATTTTTGCCCCTGAACTCAAGCAGGCCTATGTAGATGAAGTCAGATAAGTACAGTACATGAAAATAATTTGATTTTTTGATAAAGAGACGTGAAAATATGAATTGAAAAATTAACAGGTATTCCTGCTCTGTGTTTATCACCACAAGGTGTTTCCGTACACGATGGCAAATTGCATTAGCTCTAATCCAGCTTCGGTGATAATTAGGGTACTCAATATAGTAATGTTTTCTTTTCATAGTTTTTGTGAAATAGGCTTCTCGCAGTGCAAATGGATTTCTTGATGGATATAATTCCAAGGTAGAACTTTTATATAGTAAGGAAGCATCCATTGAAACGGTAAACCACAAACTTGATCTGTATCTTAGGATTTTTACATCTAAGTTCACATTACGAGAGAGACACCAAATGGTATCCAGCATCCAAACAAATGAATCTCTTTCAATTCGCAACCATGACCATTTCAATTTTGGCTTTCTGAGCGTCAAATCTGAGTAGCTGTAAAAGTATCCAACAATGTCAAGCCGAAATGGAGCAGGATGCGCTTGTTTTATATTAATTGAAGCTGTGCCTGCCCATGGTACATTATCAAAATTTATTTCGTCACGTTTTAGTAGAGTATATAGAAAGACGGTAGAAAATTTTTTGCACTCCTCTTCATGCAGTACTCCTTTATTTCTTATGTGGATCAGTAAAAGTGAACTGGTTGAAGGTAGGCCCAAATTAAAACAATCTAAATGCCCCGGTAAATTAAGATAATCGCGGCTCACAGTTGCTTTGTAACACTGTGCGCCATTGGTAGATTCAGTTTGATCCACTAAGAGGTAAAACGTCCAGCCATTATTAAGACAATGACATCCAACCAAAATTATCAGTATTGGCGCCTTGGTACTTCCATGCCCAACCTGGGCAATGCTTCTCTGCAGATCACAGTTTTGGGTATGTATACTGCCAGTGTAGCTACACGATTTGCCGTAATTGCTTCTACGTACACCCTTCAAACTGGTACTAACACTTGTTTCACCCTGACAATTATCCACAGGGTCTTGTATTGTTAGTTGATACTGAGTTGCAAAATCACGCAAAACAGTTTGTCCAGGAAAAATTGTAGTCGGACAGTGTAGGAACACATAGCATGTTGATGTCAGAGATTTATATACCAAGCTGACATGTTTATATGGAGGAGATGGCGAAGGGGAATAGCGTATCTCATATCTCAGTGTTTTGATTGATAATGTGTAAGGTCTATTGATCAGTGCTTCATGCAAATGAAAAATCTGTAGTACCCCATAGCATGGAGATCCATGGACAAGAATATGTGGGTAAAGCAAAGAGGAAGACAGGTAAAAATATAAAAAGCCTACAAACAGAAGTTCATATGAAGGGGACACAAAATGTTTTGTTGTCCTGAAGAGAGTCTCCGAGAAGTCACAAAATGGCCCCAGTCGTCTTGAATTAGGGCTCTCAGAGGGAAATATCAGTGTGAAACCACCATTACTACAACCGTTTATGGTTGACCCTTTGAAAGCAAACCCTATTATAGTCATATTGACAGAGAGGTTTTTTGGAATTACAAAATATGCCGTCATTATTGAAAATGTCCGTTGAAGTAGGGAAGTATATAAAACGAGCATAATTCTTAGAAGGTTTGTCTTTTCTGTATGCATTGCTGAACTGGTAAGAATGTATGTGTGATGCTGTGTCATATTGGCAACAGTTCTGCTCACAAATGTATAAAGTGACCCTTTGCCAAATAATTCAAGACAACAGACAGTTATCATGAGCTGAAATCCTTTTGCTTTATGGAAAACGCTTTCTGCATATATTCTCTCTTTTATAAACTGTTGTGTGAAAGAAAACACTTCTTCTTTGTAGCCTTCTTGAATTCCCAGTGATACATTGTTTCCACTAGATATAAATCCATGGATATGTACTACACATGCGTATATTTCATTCGTTCGGTAGTAAAATTGCCAGGTCTTTTTAGAATGTTTAGGTATATAGTAATGGGACTGAAAATATAGCTTGAAGCTACCGCTGGAATTATACACATGCTGCAGTGTGCTGCAATAAACTGGGGTCTGACTGACTTGGTATATCAAATCTATTGCAATAATGAGATTGGTTGTAGTTTGGAAATCGGTATGTAGCATAAGACTTACTCTATTGGAAGATGAGGATATTTTCTTCTGAAAAATCTGTCCACACGTTCTTGCAAGTAAACATATTGAACAACATGTGAAGTTAACATCTCTAGTTTCCAAGTAGTTCACAAAACAATTTTCATTAGGGTATGGTATGTTTAGTTTGAGAAGCAATATTTCAAACGTGAGGGATGTCGTCAACAAGTATGATGTTATAGCTACATTAGTATCTGTAAACTCAAAACTCAACTTTCCACAAGGTTGTGAGAAGTATAACGGAGACAAAGTGGACCCTTTCTGTTTTGTATGTAGACAAAATGACATATAATTATTCACACATCGTTTAATTGTCAATTTCGTGTGTACATGTGCTTGTGTAAGGGACCATGAAGTGACACATTGATAGAGGATATACTTGTAGAGATATTCGATTGTGATGCTTCTTACAGAACGCCAATTGGCTTTATAAGCCTGATATGATATTTCAAAGAAAGTTATACTATGTATTGAGCTTGTCAATTTACTATAGATTGCTTTAATGTGAACTTCACTTTTTGAAGAGATGAGGTACAAGTTATCTTGAAAGTCAAATTCATCTAATAGAACCAAGCACTTGTCAGTAGATCCATCGAACACCTGCCACCTGAACATAAGTGGTCGATACCAGATTCTGTGATGTGAGGAAGTTTTGGTCAATACTAACACTGTATATAGAGGACTTAAATTAATGGTCCACTTGTTTTCGCACACTTGAGTAAACGTTTCTTTATTTATAATGTAACATTTGCCCACTATATATATTTTCCCAGTTGGTTTATAGAGGATATGGGTGGTCACTTTTGCAGACAATGCACAATCAGGGTAGGTATTCCTGTGCAAAGAAAGAGCGCTTTTGTGGGAGTTTATGCAACTGATAAATAGCTGGACAGTGGTGTGCAGCAGTTTCACCATGGTCTTATTATAGCAGAAGATGAACATTATATTGAAATATTCCACGGGAAATTTCGATTGATCAGTGTGGCATACACCTCTTGATGTTTCATTCTGAACTAGCAATGGTAATTCGGCTACTTGATTGAACAAACAGAATCGCGTTACTCTGTAACTTCTCTGTGTATTTGTTTTAGTTGACATAATAGACGTTAAGGTATCAAATTGTATCAATAATATTCGCGTGGAAATAATAACAGAAGAAACGGTGTTTAGAAGTTACCGGTGCCAGAGGGAAAAATCATTGATTGACACATTTAAATTGCAGACATGAAAAACGTGGATGCCACTTGCCAGTTTAAAAAAAGTTGCAAGACAGTTTTCTAATGATTTACGTCAAGAAGAAGTCTTCAATGGAGAACGCTGAAACCATTATGACAACATCTATTCTCTATAACAAGACTTCTATGAGCCACATGCAGCATCATATGATGTCACAGCGTTTCTTACGCTCGGTGTGTACTGACCAATTTCTGTAAAAAGTAGGAGATATGGGCAGGCTGGAAAGTCATCATTTGGGTTTAACCCTTCCCCCCTTAAACCGGCCAAAACCGGCTGGTGGTCATATATCGTCTGCTTCAGTGTTTTCAACTAATTTCAACAGTTATGAAAACAATTTGATGTACACGACACTTATCAAGATCACATGCCCCATGCCAAGGAAAGCTGTTGACTCAGTCTTAATTCAAGGGGGAAAGGGTTAATAGGTACACATTGCTGCTAAATCAAGTAATTACTTGGAATTCTCCCTCTGTATGTCAGAATGTGTCGATACGACCCTAGTTGGTGATACGTCAAGAGATTGGCAGGTGACGAAGCTTAGGACAGCTGGTATATTAGGAAGAATTATGGAAGAAAATTGACATACTTCTGTATAAAGTTTGATGGCGATAGGGGAGATGCAAAATATGATATATATGTATACACACACACACACACACACACACACACACACACACACACACATATACATATATATACACACATATATACATATATATATACATATATATATACATATATATATATATATGTATATATATATATATATATATATATATATATATATATATATATATATATATATATATATATATATATATATATATGCCACCAAGCAAGACACGTAACAGACTGCTAACAGTTTTCATTCCAACGGGGTTCAGCAAATTTAGGATAAAAGTACACATGTTATCAATCATTTCATTCTCTGTGTACTCTCTTCAGCACACAAAAGCTCATCTGCAGTCATGGCAGACCATAGAACAAGAGAGCTGTGTGAATAGCTCGTCCTCCGCTGACTAAGCTTGTTCACAAAATCAAAGTAGGAACTGAAAGAGACCTGTGTTGAGCTTTAGCTTTGTGCATATGACATTTGGAAGTATTTTTAGGATTTGGAAAAAAAACCCTTTAAAAATATATTTTAACGGAGCATTAAAAATTTAAGCATATTCAAAGAGCTCTTTAAGAAGAACGTTGCTACTTGGTGGAGAAAATACATGATATTGAGCATTATAATGCTCATTGACTTTACATATTAATCAATAGGAATGATGTATTGTGCTTCTATGTGATATCAAAACAATTGGGTGAGTGGTTTCAGATACATTTGTGAAGTTTAAAGATTTGCCCCCCAAAATAACAAAAAAATCATAAAACATCCAACAAGGGCAACAAAGTTTGTGTGAATACAATTCAATTACGAAGGGCGCACAGGCAATGATGAAAATTTTAAAATACTAACGTTATTCCCTGTTGAACTGATGCACATATATACAGTCATAACTACTACAAGTCAAGCTAGGATATTTGAAGATGCAGTAAGTGAGGACAAATTCTATTAAAGTTTGTGCTTTTGTAATATTAGCAATAATATAAATATTGTACAAGACCATTCAGCATCCTGTCTCTAGGGTTGTTTGTTGCTCTGTTAATATTAACTGAAAATGTAGAGTTCTTTAACTTCTTCACAGGTTCACCTTTGAGTGTATACGCCACGTCATATGTGTTGATGTATGCTGCTGCAGTAGTGGGCAGAGTTAGCTTAGAAAGTGCCTCTTTATCAGGCTGAGTCGGCTGGCAATGTCAATAAGGGATGGGGCCAAAGACATTGACAATGAATGCTGAAGGCATCCGAGCTTGCTCACTAATCATTTCGCTGAAAGACAAAGTCCATGTAATTTAAGTTCACTCACTTTGAGTTTGGCAACACGGGCAGTGATTGAAGAATGTCCCATCGTAAACTTCGTCCCTGGTAGTGCTGTGTTTTGCTTTCTGACCCTCCTATTCTTTCTGTGATGGCTGTCATTATCTGCGTGATAAACACAAAACTTTTTTTTTCGATTCGTTGGTCTGCCGTGTTTCTACACGAACATGCACAAACTGTCAACACACACACATTTGTTGTCTGTCTGGGATTCAACTTTCCATATACATGTATGTGTCTGCCCTGAACAAATTTCCATTGCCACAACCCAGTACTTGTTGTGAACAAATTAAGCAGACATTTTGAATCAAAACAGCGGAGATACTTTTCCAGCCATTGTTTGATGGTGCACAGTGAGCGATTTGATTTTGACCAGGTTGTTGTGCACGTGGTCCATGCACTAAAATCAGGTCAGCTGTCCAGACACACTGATGCCACACATAATCTAGTAAATGCTATGGGGATAGCAAACAAATTAAGAAATAAATCATACCTGAGCCATAAAACCGCTATTGAAGCCGATACCTGTCAAACCATGACAGCCTAAGAGATGTTTTTAACTCCTCATTCTTCTGCAATTAGCGGAAACGTCTATGCATCTCACATCCATTTTGCCAATGCTGTTCATATTTGATGTCTAAGCACGGACGCAAAAGTGAGCACACAACCTCATCCATAAAGGCAGGGATAAAAATGAATGCAATTTTGTTTTTATGGCACACAATGAAATAATGGTAAATATTCTAAATTACATCATGGCATATACTTTTTCTATCATCAATAACAGCCATTTTGCGTAGGACTAATTTTACGTGAATCTGCACATACATATCCCCTAAGGATCCACCATAGATAAAAGTTCTTTTTTAGAAAGTGACTGTTTATTTGCTTTGCATATTGTAATGTGTGAAACTACCAACTTTTCCAGGAAATAAATTAGATATTCTGGAGCGTTTGTGTTGTTTATTTTCCACAGGGTACTACGCTGCTCTTGCATCCAATTGCCTAACAGATTCCCATCCTGTATATGCGTATAGTTGAGTATTATGATGTCCAGCCTATAACGCCATTTAACACTGAGGCAGCAGACAACTTAACATTTTCATGGAAAGAATCATTGGTTTTGTCATAATTTTATCATACTACATGTTTCAAAAGTAGGTCTAACAAAATATGCATTTACTGTTATAACTGTTGTCCGTGAGCGCTTATATTGCAGGTTTCCTATGTTACCAAGTTTAGGGGACTTTTCAAACAATCTTAAAATATGCCATTCTCATATAGGCCCTTTTCAAATATGGTCAAGTGACATTATCTTTTGTTTTGTTTCATATGTTTAGTTACAGCAGATTTGATTGCGTGTAGAAATTAACAAGCTTCTTCAGTTTGTTTGGATTATAAGGTCCTCGCCAGTGCTGGTCTCAATGTTCCATCTTCTCTACGTTTTCTTTTAAAAGGTCAGAGGCAGTTTCTGGCTGGCTGATAAGTATATAAAGTGCTCTAGCATCAGCCAAAACGTACATTTGACATCGTATCTACGTATGTGATGTGTACAGTAAAATTGAGGACACAGCGCAGCTGTGCTATGCCAGCCTCCAATTAACTCAAATCTGAACATTGTCCTTTGAGAAAGTACTATTGATTCTTGTCAGTAACGTATTTGAAGACTTCCAGAGAAGGATCTGAAATGCAAATGAAAAGCTTTTATTATATCAAGGTATCTGATATAAGTCTACTTCTGCTCTTCCAAAGCACAACAGAATCCATGATATAAGTCTAGTAGTTGACTAACAGGAGTTGCCTAGAATATCACTGAACTCGGATTATGTAATAATCCTATCGGTATAGAATATGCGAACATGTCTCAACATTACCTTTCTAAATCTTTTCTGACCTTGGTTAGCAATGGTGCAGGTCATAATTTTACATTTATCAATGTGACAATACTTTTATGACTCAAACTGTCATTTCCCTTATGCAAGGCAGCAGGTGTTTTATATTCTGACAAACATGGTTCAAAACATTTGGTGCGAGGCCGAGATACATTCATTCAAGACTCATTTTCTTCGCATTTGGGGACTTAAGCATTGGAAGCCAGGTGCTCCGCTCATGTCCAGACTACCATTGTAACTGTTTTGTTTGACACATTCTGTCAAATGGACCATCTCGAAATGAAGCACACTGCTTCTCTTTTCAGTTTTCTTGTCTCTTGTCCCCAACAAGTTAACTTTAACCCGCAAAATGTTCTCATCAAAAATCGTCTGTGTCGAGCATAAAACGAGGCTCTAAATTAACCTCATTAGGAATTCCCCTCAGCACTCCCGGGGCTACAGAAGCTAGACCCTGCGGAAGCCAGCACATGCAAGGGCCAACTAACCAATAAAATTCCTTTATTTTTAACCATCTGGAGATAGAATGATGACATGAGAATTCCCCTGGGTACTCCCGAAGCTACAGAAATTAGACCTTGGTGAAGCCAGCTCGTCGGGAACACATGCAAGGGCTGACTAACCAATGAATTGTCTTTATATTTCACCATGCTGAGATAAATATTTATAAGATAGCATTTGGGGCCTGACATTGTGCTCTTAAAGTAAACTCTTATAAAAGTGAAAGTGATAGTTCCTATCTCTATCTCAGTTTAACCTCTTAAAAACACCAAATTGGCATGTGATGCGAACAAAATTAAATAAAGCAAAGGCAGAGAATCAGGAATTACCAAAACATCAACATGCATCTTCCTACACCAATGTAAAGAAATAAATGTCGCTGCTCACTTGAGACTTGCAGTCACCCATAAAAGGCAACTGGTGATTTCAAAGCAGGCATCACTATTTGTTTCATGGTTGCATTGTGGAATGGCAATTTTCTTTCAGATGGCCTCTACGCTAATATAAACTTGCTTCTCCAGTAGAGGCACACCTGAGTTAAAATTGTGATTGTTACTTTATCTCAGTACTTATTTGACATGCATTTGTCGTACCCTTGTAACGCGTCAAAAAGAAAATGCTTGAGTTGTTTACTTAATGATAGCTTGCAAACGCAAGTATTCTATCTACTTCTGATCACCACCGGGCACTGGTTACATGGCTGGAGATCTAACGCCCATCAACCTGGCAGGTGTATCATATGCCAGGAAAACATTACCTGTATTTATATATTTCAACCCAACAATGGCAGCAAAGAGATTCAAGAGCATCAACATTCATCTTCCAATACCAAAGAGAACAAACAGACTTCACTCACAACTTGAGACAGGCGCCCATAAAAAGGCAATTGGTGATTTTAAACCGGTTCTCTCAACATTCGAATTATTCTTCATTAACCACAGACTTTAATATTTCCCAAACATTTAGGCTTAAGCACTATCATTGGTTATATCACTTGTGCCGAAGATAAAAAGAGACATGGTAGGCCTATCACTTTTTGGTTCTCCTGACTTATCAGCCAGCTGAATATACACCAAAAGAAGAAAGTAGACCTAAGTCCTTTTTAATGTATATGAATCGGGAACATTATAAACAAACTCTATCTCCAAAAATGTATGAGTCAGAGAACACAGCCCATAGCCAATGGAAAAATTATCAAATATTTCAGGAAATAATCACACATATTCATTAATTTCAACGCAACAATGACAGCAAAGACGTCTTCAAGAGTTACAGAAACTTCAACATTCAAATTCCAATAACAATATGAAGAAACAAATTTCACTCCTGACTTTAGGCAGGCAGCCAGCCATAAAATGCAAGTGGTGGTTTTAAATCAATTCTCTCAACCTTCGAAATATTTTTCATTCTTCGAGACAAGTTCTTGTGTTGAAAGCAACACAAGCTTGGCAGCATAGTTTACATTGCCACAGTATTACTCATGATATTGCTACAATGCGTGTAACAATATCACCACGACAGCCATATGTGCAGTCGACCTAAGCAATATAGCAAGGTATCTTATTTAATTGACCAACGGATACGTTGTACACATAAATAAAAAAAAACAACAATAAATGAAATGGAAATACACACCATGGACCCTTATCACAGCCAGCTGGTGAACAACTTTACGTGAAACCTTCCACAAGGAAAAGGTCTTTATGCAGCTTTGAAGCAATGGCCAAGATCTGTTAGGGGAAGATTTAAGATTGTGGCTAAAAATTAAGAACAGAATTCATAAAATAAATCTGAGAGCCACTCGAGCTTGACCAATTCAACAATGCAGCAGAAATCCACCTAAGATATAGTCACACCCAGTTTACAGTTTATCTGATTGACGGTTTTGGAAAAGAAGTCGAAAACATGCTTTGCGGAGTGATAACAGACTATGAAAAGCTGATGACCCTTTATTTATAACGTATCAGGGCTTTTCAAGTGACAAAATGATAAATTGCTCAAATTAAAATTCTTAAGTGGTCGTCTGTAAAGCTTCGCATATAGAGCGTCGCAGTATCTTACTCTACTCTGCTTTCTAAAATATTGCCGTTAGCACCCCAAAACCATACATTTTCTTTGAGATGTTAATCTATATTTCCATTATATGAAGAAAAAAATCATCATTTTCTCGTTATTTGAGATGATAGGCCATATATATTTCAAAGGGGTGCATTTCAGAGGTTTTCTGGGCATACAAGCCATAACATTTATCATTAAATCTTCAAATTTAGTAAAATAAGACTTTGATGTAGTGTCTAGGGACCGTTTTCTTGTTTTTCTTTAAAAGCAAAAGGAAGGCATTTTTTTTCAATTTTTAAAGGGGCACTGTTTCAATTGTGCACTTTCTATATTTCAACATTGGAAATAAATGACAAAATATAAAAATATCTTCAAACGCCACATACTGCTCCTAGACAAAAATGTATATTTTGAAGAGCTTTTTATTTCATCAAAATCAGTTAAGCCATTAAGGAGCAATCTGTAGAAAACCTCTAAGAAGTCGGACGAAAATCAGAATTGTGAGAAAATGCAATTTAGGTCTAATTGGCTCTCTGGCAGCGTTAAACTAGCCCAAAAATGTGTGCTCACTCTCTTCGATTGATACATGTGTTGTGATAAGTACTCTTCCAATACTATACTTTTGATGTGTTGTCATGAAAATATATCTTTTTAAATCCATGTTTAAAAAGGAATCTTTTGCATTTTTACCAGGTGAAGATTACAAAGATGTGGTGTCTTAATAGCTGGTTTCAGTTGCTTAAATAACAGATTAGGAGTACCCAATGTTCTCTCCCTGGCCCACCGGTCCATTGTTCTCTCCCTAGCCCACTGGCCCATTAATCTCCCCAACCTATGAGCAGCTTGATCACTTCCCATTACCTGACAGACCCAGGTCAGACTGACAGCTCATTTACATTCTGTTCTAAATACAAAACAATGTGGGTGTTTGGCCAACAACAATGATCTCTTTAGCCCCAAACTGCTCATAAAAATTGACATTTTTCAAACTCAACATTTGGCCGTATTGTAAATAAGTACCTAATCTTTCCTATTCTGAACAAAAAATCTTGATTTTCTAAAATTTATACTGCACAATAGCTCTACAAACGGTCCTTTAAACATGTAGATATAATTTCACATTTGACAGGCTCTATTAAAGGTCCTATTGATTGACCATGTTCAATTTGATACATGGGTGACTCATGGCTGTTCTCACTATACGGTGCGGTTTAAGAAAATTAGGATGTAAAATTAATATTTTTGTTGAAATTCTTATCTAAAAACTCACTGCGCCTTCCATCTTCGCTTTCCGTTCATTTCTGACACCCACAAGGCGCAAAAGGGAAGTGACGTCCCAAACACAACACCGCTGGCTGACAGGGAAGACTTCGACCATGATTGCCAGCTATGGCCGTCAAGTGTCACTTGGTTTAAACATTGTTTATTCACCGTTCATCAACAGGATTAAAAATACATGTAGAAATATTCATTTTCGTTCTTGTTCCCGCCCTGGATTGGTCAGTCTGTTGCTGTTAATTGTAGCAATACAAGTTCTACAGCTGATTCACATTCGCCCCAAAGACCCGAAATTACGAAGAGCGTGGACCCGTGCAGTCAAGATTTACAGTGACAAGTGACAAGGCCCTGGGAGCCGATGATCGATCTGACCTATGTAGCGAACACTTTGTGGAAAGTGACTTTGATTTGTCAAATATGACAATGCTTAAGATAGGTTTCTCAAGAAAAAACTTCAACTATTGCCAAATGTGGTCCCATTGCTGGACAATGAAAGGATCCATGGAACTAGCCAAATTAGTCATTACTCATAAAACCAGGAACATTGATTCATTGTGTTACAATTTTTAAAAATTAATTTTCAGTATGATTCTGATTTCAAAGCTTTCATTGCAGCAAAATATAGGTGCAGTAATTCTACGACTGTTACAATGTATCACATTATGATCGATCGAATGTAACAGTGACAACGCCGGTCTGGGTTGTTGTTGCAAAGTAACATTGTAACAAAACTTAAGTGTGTGTAATCATTTTGGTTCGACTGATGGAAAAAATGGGCGGAAAACATGGACAAACAAGGACTGATCTTGTTCCATACCCGGGTCTTGGTACAGTCTGTAAGAGGTTGAGTTAGCTGGCCACTGTAATGCGTATATCCAATTACTGCTGTATATTAATTATGGGGTGTTTAATCCCATTACCAGGTAACACTTGTTTGGATAGCTACCACATTCACACCTCATGTACGCGGCTGCCAAGACTAGTGGGCAGCTGCTCTTTCATTATTTTTAGTCATGTACCACTGTTCATGACAGTCCACGGCCAGCCCCCAGTAATCGGATGTACAAAATTCCATCTCATTGTACATTTATCGTTAATATGGAACCGGCAAATAGAGTCAGTCACAAGAAAATATTTACCATTGTTACATAATGGATACGATCTGAAAAAAGCATATCATAAAAAAACCCAGTGTACTGATGACGAAGCATACGGAAACATAAATTCCTCCAAGGGTTGCAAGGTTACTGCAAGAAGGGGTGCTGATATTGAAAGCTATTCACAAGTGCAAACTTATATTTAAGCATCCATAGACCCAGATAGGAAGGGAAAATTAACTGTTTCTTCAGACTTTTAATTACCGCAGGCGAAGGCCGTAGCTGTTTCCGTGAATGCTAGAATTTGAAACACTACAAGACCTGACCCATCCTGACAAATTCAAATTTAGTACATGCATGCCTGTTCTTGTTGCATGTAATATAGTAATTTTTGATTGGTAATATCATTGCCCAGACGGCAAGTTGGGATCGTCTGGCTGTACCACAGCTACACCCTCTGCAGTACTGGTGACGCTGGGGTTTTGGGCGTCCCCTCATGTGTTTAAGGTTGAATGATCTTTTCCTGTGCTGCTTAAACTTTTCTTATTAATTCTTCTTCATTTTCGTGAGACCACATAAACGAAAAAATAAATTAAAACCCTCCGGAACCACTATGCTCTGTTGTATCTGCCATGACTATTGGTAAACTGAAGGCACTTTGGCTCATAACACATGCACAATAGCCAGATGGTTGCGTTTGTGTCGTCAGTAGCACTATCCCACTTTGGGCCATGATCGGAGAAAAATCGCGCGCCTTTTTGTCTCAAAGGTGGCGCACATTTGAAGCTAAAAAAACACCATTCGAAATTGAAATTCAACATTTTGGCTTTTAGATATCATTTCTAACTACCCCAAGCATCAACTTTCTTATTTGTGGTACCCATTCAATCAAGAGGACGTTTAAAGTAAGAACTCAGGCTAAGGTGGTCTAGCATAAGGGAGCAAGGCGACACTTAACCCTAAACTGAGCGTGTATGAAACACAAAAGAATCAATTGTGCATGACCATATGGTGGCACTTCATGAGTGAACAGCCAAGCGCATTCCAATCGAGTTTATTTTGGACCTGTCAGAAAACTACTAGATTCAGATTCAATCTTTTATTTGACAAAAAAAGGACAAAACAAAACAAACACCCCCCAAAAAACAACAACAACAAAACAAAAACAAAACGAAAAACAAACAAACAAACAAACAAACAAACAAACAAACAAACCAAACCCAAACGAAACAAAACCAGCTAAATCTAGAGAAAACATCATGTCAGTGAATGTAAAACTTATTCTTGATGCAAGGTGGCGTTTTCATTAATTAATTCTGGTACATAAAAATGAAAAGAGTCTTGGTTGCATTTCTGACTGGAATTATCGGTGCTGCATGATCGAGACCTTGCCCGTGACAGCCAGCTAGCTTTCACAGATGTACCGCTTCAAGACACCTCGAAAGCGTGATGTGCCGTGAAAGCTAGCCAGCTTTCAGGTCATCTGCCAAACCATGATCCAGACCTCGCTCTTCTATCCTGAACGCGAGATACTTTTCACGCGTGAAAAGTACCTGTCTTCCTGAGCATGCGCACTTGAGAGCTAAAATTATCTGGTTCCCACTGCCGTTTTATCCTGACTGAAACGCTGTTACCCTTAGTGCCTGTGCAACATTTTACGGTATTTTCTCTTTATGGATACATTATTGAAATCGTTTCTGTTCAATTGTCAGATTCTGCGCTTTCAGCATTTTGCCATGTGTTGCTCACTATTTAACTAATATAGCTTTGACCATGGACCTTTGAACGATAGTTAATAGGTCTACGCTTGTGTCAAGCCCTCTTAGCGACCCTCAATAGCCATGCCATGAGCGACAATAGGTACACGATCATACCGTGATTCATTCTTTGTTATGGTTCCAGTATGAAATACTATCGTGCGGCTCTGGTTCCCGAGGTACGTTTCTCCAGCAAGGTATGTCTCGAAGGGAGATGAGTGCTTGAGCGCGAGGCAAGTTTCACGCATGAAGAAGACCTCCCCAACGAAAATGCTTGAAAAACGCTTGCAAGGTCTTGAAAGTGAGGTCACTATAATGCCGGACCGGACAAGGGAGACCTCAATATTTGGTGGAAATATTTAGTGACAATTCAGTTGCAGAGAGCCAACCATATACCTTCTTCAGTTCCAGGTTTGTACTGATAGAGACAATTCCATCGTTGGTAGTATTATCAGTTTTAAAGACTCGAGGAATATATAACAGAAGAGTCATCAGCAAAAAGAATTGATTCAGGTTCTTTTTTTGGGGGGGGGGGGGGTCAGGAAGTCATAGATACAGACAGTAACAAGACTGGACCAAGACTGGAACCTAGGGGTACCTCATTCTGTATAGGTAAAGTATGAGGGAAGATGACATCAAAATTGTACAATTGGGAGCTTCCTGGTTAATAACTTTTAAGCCAAACCAGTGCAGTGCTGGTGACTCCGTACATTTCAGTTTTTTTTCTCAAAAAGAATGTTTTAGTCTAATGTGTCAAAGGCTTCAGATCGGTTAAGATAAACAGTGACGGGTAGTTCGTCAAAGTCTAGTATTTTGAAAAATCTCTTTACAGAAATTATAAGGCAGCACCTTTCGTAGAATGTAGTATTTAAAAGCCGTGTTGACTACCGTGGAAAACATTGAGGGAGGAGAAGAATGAGTATAGGTGTTGATAGACTACCTTTTCAAGGACTTTGGATAAGGCAGGGAGAAGAAATATTAGTCTGTAACTATTCAGAAAAGATTTGTTGTCCCTTTTGAAGATGGACAATACTCTTGCAATCTTTAATTTGTCGGGTAATATTCCGCTGTGGAGGGACTGGCTGATGATTAATGTAAGGGGATCAGAAATAATTGTGGTTATTCTCTTCAGTTGTTTTGTGGAGAGGCCATCATGCCTCGCACTTGACTTGGGTTTGAAGTTGTTAAGAATTAGCAAAATGTGGTGGGGAGACACAAAGGCAAATGAGAAATAATGGTCGAAATGTTCGGTAAGATAAGTAGAGATAAGAGGACGGTTTGCAAAGCTAATGATAGCGACTAATTTAGGGCCAATATTGGTGAACAAATGTCGAATTGTTTTGTCAGTTTCGACTTTGCTCGTAACATTTGTATTATTTATTTTTTAATAAAAGGGGAAATTCTGTTGTCGTGTCTGATACCAGCCAACTCTATTTTAACTGTGCCATATTCAATGTGTAGTTGTGCAGCACAGTGAGCGACATCACGTATAAGATCACTTTTTGGTCTCTAGTTGGCAAAGCCAGCGAACTAATGTCACTGAATACACACAATGTTAGGAATGGAGTAACTGAAGGGGCATATACAGCTGCCGTTTTTGCGGTTATGGCTTCTCGGTCCTAAATGCAGAACAGCCATTTAAGTGATCCACAGGTCCAGGGCAGGATCAAAATCTGTTTGTGCCCAGTCTGCAAGCTCCAAAAGCAGAGGCACGTTATCTCTTGATATTTCATTGCTCAAGTTCTCTTTGGTACTTTGCCAGGTAGCTTGGTAGGTTCAATATTTGAGTGCTGCTATTATAGCGGGATTTTACACGAGCTTCATAACAAAAGTTTATTTGTATCTCCCATTATTTACGATAAAGATAGTATTTTTATTGTCGCATTTTGCAAAGTAATCCCCTTCTAGTCGATTGATATACACAAATGTGAGCAATTACAATTGATGCAAGTTCTAAAAACAATAAAGAGGCATTGCCCATATTAAGTTCTGCATGGACTGTGATAGTGTTACTCTGCAATACGAAAGTATCCTCCAAATTCAAATCTGCTAGAATCTGTGTAAGCCTAAAAAAAATTCAACGTCAGTGCGGTCATCATTGTAAAACAAGGAAATTCCATTCCCATTTCCAAGCAAACAAAGTCACATACCTATATTTGCCCGACGCTTTCTTGTTATGGTAACAGTTTGCCATGGGTGATCTACAGATTTGTCATTATCGAGTTATCTGGAAATAAATTCCTAATTTGGAAACCAATGTTCAGATATCTAAAGATAAAAAAAAGTATATATATATATATATATATATATTCTCTATTAATAAAAGGATGGAAACAATAGATATCCCCTGTTAATGTTAGATAGGGCAGTTCCATTTCGATGTATATGATTTTGTCATCCGTAAGAATATCTGAAACTGGTGTGTTATGCCATCACCTCACCTTTCTCGAAATTATGTATAATTTTAGATATTTAGGAAAACTTGCTTACTTGAAAAATCAGATGAAGACTAATGATTATTTTCTCTACCTAATTGTGGATCAGAGATTATGTCCATATTGTTTTGTAATTTTAATATGAATTTTTACTAAAGCCTCAAACTGGAAGAGCAAGTAAAAGGTCATTTCAATACCAACGTTTCTTTATTATTTGGTCAGCCTTTGCATGCAATATTTTATATGTAGGATGTTTATCAATCTCATTTTGTATGCCGTTAATAAAGACACAACTAAATGGAAGATGGAAGAAGTATGCTTTGACATGTTGAAGTATTGACAGGTGGTATCTGTATATATTGTTGCTAGTTTATTCTTAGCTTAGCAGGCTTGTCAGCCAACAGAGCTTAATCCATGACTCTTTGTCGATCGTCTGTCATCGGTTCACAATTAACATTTTCGACATTTTCTCTGAAACCGTCATCCAGATTCACTTCAAACTCGGTGGCAATGTACTGTGGGTTAGGCACTACCATGTTTGTCCAAATTGTTACGCTCCATTGAAATTTTTCTTATCAATTTTTCTTCCTTTTGGGGACAAATCCTAAAAATATCTTCTTCTCCAAAACTACTCACCTAACTGCTTTGATACCACACAGGAACAATCTGAGGGACCCGTAGTTCTTAATATGTTTACCACGTGCCGCTCATTTTTTCCCATCATTTTCGTCTTCCTTTTTTTTATTTTATTGTTTGCTTCTGTTATTTTTTACTATTTTTCTGACGCGGTCTGCCAGACTTACTTCAAAATTGGTTATAATGTTCCTCTAGTTAGTCATTATCAAGTTTGTTCGAATGGTCACGCTTTAATATTTTTGTAGTTTTGAAACACAATTTTTTTTTGGGCAAAATGTGAAAAAAATCTTTCCCGAAATTTACCCGATTGTTTCTAAATCACACAGGGATTCTCCCAGGGACCCGCAGTTGTAACTTCACTCTCGAGGTGGTGTCGAAATTTTTGTTTGCATATTATAAATAAATTTTGTAATTGTTCTTCATTATTTTTTTTATCCCGGCTTTCATTTCGAAGCTTGTATGTCCACTTTCGTGTCCGCAATAAGACATCAACTATGAATAGCCTTTGGGAAAATGGATGTAAGATGGGAAGACGACTTTGCCTAGTTCATAAATGGTGAGAATGAGCTGTCAAAACAGCTCTTAGACTGATCATTGTATACCACATATGGGCTTCAAAAGCGGTTTTATGGCTATAATATAATGAATTTGTGAATTCATGTTCCGTTTCCACAATTTCACGAAATTTTGCACGGCATTGTTATATCTAGACAGCTGATCTGATTTCAATACATGGACTACAACAACATCGTCAAAATCAAATCGCTCGCTCTGTACCACCAAACAACAGCTGGATAAGTAGCCTACCCATTTTGATTGAAGACTTCACTTGTTCACGACAGGTGCTGCGCAGTGGCAAAAAAAAACTGTTTTTGTCCAAGACATATGCATGTAAATGGAATGTTGAAGGATGGTCAGAATATAAAATTTTAACAGTCTCATATAAAACATTTTGTGCGGGGTATTACTGTCCCAGTTTCACTTATGTAGCCCAGGAAACAGACCTGGACAGTTATAAGTCTTTAGTTGAGGGGAAGGGAGATACACACACACACGCACACATATACATATATATATATACACATATTTATTTATTTATTTAGTTGGGGGAAGGGGATATATATTTATAAATATATATATACTTATATATACATATATATATATAAAATATACATATATATATAAATATATATATATTTATTTAGTTATTGAGGGGAAGGGATATATATAAATGTATGAATATATATATATATATGTATATAAATGTGTGTGTATATATATATATATATATATATATATATATATATTTAGTTAGTTAGTTAATGCAGAGGATCCCTTACCAAATTTTCTTTTACCAATAACAACATCGACAATATTCTTCCAAACAGTCTTGGTTGGATGCTTAAGAACGCTTTTGTAGATTAATGCGTGTGTGCATTTCTGTAATAGAAAAGCCTGCTCTACTAGTTCCTGCAATTTCAAAGACTGAAAATTGAATAATGTGAATTGATATGAATGGATTTGGTACTTGCCAAAAAATATTGATTTATGAGTGTTATTATAACATGTTTTTTTTCTCTTCTCTTTATTTGTCATGTGTTAATTATATTTGTATTTTTCAGGCAGAACTGCAGCAACATACACCAACACACGTGTCATAGCAAATGCATTAAAAAAAGAACTTGTGAAGAAGTTAAAGAACTGTACATCTTCATTTAGTAATGGTGAAGCAAAACACAATGCCACAGACAGGATGCTCAATGTTCTTGTGCAGTATTTATATTATTATTGTTAACACTTAAAAGGCACAAATATTTATCCAAATTATCTTGTCGTACTGCACCATAAAAGGTGCTAGCATGAGCTGTAGTAGTTATGCCTGTTCACATGTGCATCAGTTCAACACAGAATAATGTTAGCAGTTTAAAATTATTCACCATTGACTGTGTAGCCCTTAGTAGTTGAATTGTGATATTTACGTTTGTGTTGACTTATTCCACACGCAAATATTATAAATCCCTCTAAATGTTGTATGCAATTTGCAAACGCTCAACACAGGTCTCTTTCAGTTTTAACCTTGAGTTTGCTTAAGTCAGCCGGTCACGGGCTATTCACAGAGACCTCTAGTCAATATTAGTCACAAATTTATAGAAATGCTCTTCTTCACTATGAAAATACTTTTCACCCTTGTTATGAAGAACGTGATTTGTAATTTGGGCTCGTGCTGGCTAAAAAAAAAACAACAACAAAAAAAACAAAAAAAACCACACAAAAAAAAAAACAAAAAAAAATACAAAAAAAACAAAAAAAAAAAACAAAACAAAACAAAAAAAAAACCCAAAAAACCCCCCAAAAACCAAACAAACAAAAAAAAAAAAAAAAACAAAGAAAAAAAATAAAACAGGCAAAGTCTGTCATGGGTTAAGTTCTATATGCTCATAGTGGGGAATTCATAGCCATCAAAGCTAATTGGTAACTCTTTCCTTCTAAGCTGACAATCTGTCTTTGCAAGAAACATTGATTTACATTGTAGGCAATAAAAATGTATGCTTTAACTGACAAGTACTCGTCAAAGAGGGGAAAAAGGCGGGAACTCAAGTATCACTCCTTCGTGAAGAAGTTTGGTTGAACCTTGCACAAGGTCATTTGCATCAAATGTTTGTCATATCTCCCCAATGCTTTTGAAGTTGCAAATAGCAATAACAAACAAAAAAGTTGCAATACGAGTAGAAAAAAACGCTCTGCTGACCACAGCCCCAAACGCTTATGCGATCATTCATGCCTTCCCGTCCGTCAATCTGCCAGTCCACCTGTCCGCCTATTCAGTCAGTAAACTTGCAAATGTGTATCTATGTAGAAGTGTTATGTTGCACAATGTGAAAGCATCCAGGTCTGTAGTTAAACCCATTGGGGGGCAGTCCTGTAGATACGAAATCAGTTCAAAGCCTAATTAATGCTTTGTCTTTTTAACTATGCCTTTTAATTTAGATAAGACATTTCAGGAAATGATTTTTTTTGGTCACTAGATCTGAACTTGTGCACATGTATTAATATGACATGACAGAGCAATATACAAACAAAAGTCTATGACAAATGGAGTTTTTGGTGTCGTCACTGCAGCTATGAAGTGTAACAAGCACTACAGTTGCGAAAAGTATATCAACGTTAATTATTTTGATTATGGATTAAGATGTAACTTGTAATTTACTCCAAATATGCAATAGGCCAACGTTTAAATTCCCTCAAATTTTGAATGACCATGGCCTGATTTGCCAGGTAAGATTTGGGGTAGTAGAGGACGTTAAATTATCTTTTAGGAAATAAGAAGGTTAGCGATAGCAAATGTACCGCAAATTTGCATCATATATATATATATATATATATATATATAAGTATAGTATTTCCTGATACGGGCGACTTTGACCTACTTTCTGAAAGTTACGAAGATGATATATATGTAGAACGATTTTTATTATGGTCATTGAGTCTGAGCGTGTGCACATGTAGCGATACACTATGACAGGCATGATCTACAAGCATAAGTCAATGACGTGAAAATTCATGGCTCCGTCACTGATGGTGTAAGTAGGAAGTAGCATCATAGTCAGTAAAAGTGCTTTAAGAACGTATATTTTGATCATAAATTGAGACTTACATGCAAAATATGCACTCGACCAATGGACAAACTCTGCACGAAAGTGGATGGCTATGACCTGCTTCTGAATTTCAATAAAGCCATAGAAATTCAAACCTGATTATATACTTTTAGAAATAAGAAGGCTTATCAAAACAGTGTACCAAAAATGTATATTATATACAGAAATTCAATATCGGATTTAATGGGCGACTTTGAGCTACTTTCTTATTAAATACCGCCGTAAAAGAGGGTATTTATCTTGAAAGAATATATTTTGTTGTGCTCATTATATCTGGACTTGAACACATATATCAGAGCAGTATAGGTTAATAACAAAAGTCATTGAAACGTGGAGTCATGGTAGGAACACTGAGTGTTACCAAGTGGAACTAGTATTAAAGGTATTCAAAACACTTTTAAATCATAGTCTGATTCTAATTTAAGTTGGAACTCCTAAATTTGCACCAAACATGCATTGGGCTAGTTCTAATATATTGCACAATTTTGGGTGATCTTTATCTGTTTTTTAAAGGTCGTTCAGGACGAAAAACAGACACTAAATTGGACATGTTGCAAAGTAAGTAGGCTTACATATGAACTATACCACATAAGTCTATCGTATACAAATGTTGGATACTGCATAACATGGTTGACTTTAACTTATTTTCTCAAAGTCATGGACGGCATCCATGTGAGAAAATAACTTAAAATGGGCTCATGAAAAAATTATTCGAGATGGATCTGCAAAACTTACACCAAATATCCATTAGGTTAATAATCGAATTTTGTGATATTGTGTGATTTTGACCTATTTCTCAAGGTTTTATTCAGGTACGTTCAAAGAAGACACAAACTTATACATTTCGACAAGGAATAAATACCATATACCAAGTGTACCACAAATGTGCGTGCATGTAGACGTTTGATGCTGACTCACATGAAAAACCTTAACACAGGGTGATGGACAAAAATGGATTTCATGATTTTTTTTATAGTAATCTGGTAATGCATATTCAGGGCATTTGGGATTTTGAGCTTCTTTTTGTCTTGAAATGCATTCTCTTTCACTTTAGTGCCAAACGAAACATATATTCAGATGTGCACCACATGTATTTTAACCTTAGCGTTTCATGCATAAAAAAAATTTCTAGATTCCACATGGTTGAATCAGAGCAGTGATCTAATCTTTCATGTTTATATATGTGGCATTATAACGATTACCAAGTGTTAATTTTAAAATCACTTGATCCGTTTTTTTCTAAATAAAAAAACAAAAAACAAAATAAAATAAATAAATGAATAAATAAATAAATGATAAATAAGTAAATAAATAAATAAAAAAACAAAGAAACAAACAAACAAACAAACAAACAGACAGACAGACAGACACACAGACAAACAAACAAACAAACAAACAAACAAAGAAACAAAGAAAGAAACAAATAAATAAATGAATAAATAAATAAATAAATAAATAAATAAATAAATAAATAAATAAATAAATAAATAAATAAATAAATAAATAAATAATGTTTTTATGCATGGCAAGTGATATATTGGGGGAAATCACTTCATCCGTGTTTTTCGAAATAAATAAATAGATAAACAAATATGTAAAACGTATATTCAGTTGTACACCATATATATCTTCCCTTAGCCTTCCATGCAAAAAAATAGATTCCAGGCTCCATATGGCTGAATCAGAGCTTCACTTCACATGCAGTGATCGCATCGTTCATGTTTTTATGTTTTGCATTATAAAGATCACCAAGTGATATATTAGGGGAATGTCTTCAGCCACCTTTTTCGAAATAAATAAATAAATGAATGAATGAATGAAAGTATGAATGAATGAATAAATAAATAAACAAATAAATTAATAAGTAAATAAATAAATAAATAAATAAATAAATAAATAAATAAATAAATAAATGTGAAGTGTAAAAACAAGTGCACGTTTGGGGATTTTCTATTACATAATAATGGGGTTCAGGCATCTATGTGGTCTGAAACCTGCCTTTAAATGGATGTTCCATCTAAACCAAGTCAATACCCCTTACCCTTTCGTAAAACGTAGGAACTAAAAGTTTTATTGAAACTGTGGTGTAAAGCTTGCCCATTACACTATACCATGCTATGTCATGCAGGCACAATAAGCCAAAAACCTGCCGTTTGTGTATTTTTCCATATGTCAGGAAACACCTGGAACATAACTAAAACATTCGTTTTTCCCTTTTTTCCAGACCTTTTTCACTTGTTTTTAACATAAAATTATGTCTGAAGTTTAATAACCATGTTTCCATCTCATGACCTTGAAGAGTAAGTGTGATTGGTATGGGATTCATAGGGCAGAAAGAATTCAGAGAGAGAGAGAGAGAGAGAGAGAGGGAGAGAGAGAGAGAGAGACAGACAGACAGACAGACAGACAGACAGACAGACAGATGAATGTAAATACCACTGTATATTGATATATTTGTATGTTGTAGTAGCAATCTAGAATCATCCAATTATTTACAGATTTAATGATTCAAATTAGACAGTGTGATTACCATATCCAAACCGTAGTCCTAACAAAACAAATCCAAGTCAATTCCGACCAAAGGCAATGTTCCTTGGTATGTATAGCTGAAACATAAAAATTTATAGTTCGTATTTACCCAAAAGAGACCAAAACGTAAGTGCAAAGGTCCATAGGGGGGAAAAAACCTTATCTAGTTTTCACATGACAGAATGCAAAAAGTTTTGTTTGAAATTATAGGCCTATTTCAGTAAATTGGCTTGAACAGTTGTGTCATTCATGCACATACAGGACCATACAATTTATGAAAAGGGACCAAAATTTGCATCACATCAGAGAATTTGTAAGCGGAGGTTCTTAACTTGTTGAAAATGTCTATAAAATTCAGTATTTAAAAAGGTACTACTTGCAACCACCATCTCAACAATGATCATCATCCATATAAGTCCACAAAGTGACACCAACACCAACATCAATCCATCAGAAAAGCCCTCTAGGCCTAAAATGACCATCAATAAGAATCTAAACAACATGATTATATAATTCGATGTGTTTTAGGCATGTAGTTAAAGATATGATGTTGTTTTAAAGGAGATAAACTAAGAGTATTTCAAAAAGAAAAGTGTTTGAATTTCCAAATATAGTACGTACATTGGTTCAAATGTTAAACCAATACACTTTGACAATACTCACCAAAATGAATCAAATTTCCATAATCTATTAACATAAATAATGGATGAATGATCTTGGCCCCTGTCAATAGTTATGTTCATTGTAAAACATGTGATGACACATACCACTCACCACCTCAGAGAGAAACTGTGTGTACAAATGATGGTCTTCGAACAGTTTTTGTTGCTAGGATTTTGCCCGTACGGTTTGTACAACTTTGTTGCAGGTAGCAGTCAACGGTTTGAGGAAACTATTTGAGTTAGGAGAGCTTAAGCCAAAGAGTCGTTACTGTCGATTAAAAGTAGCAAAATACCCTGGAATTACAATAACCAATACAATGAGATAATACAAAATACTACGTGGAGGAATGATGTCTGCAGAATAGCGGATTTGCATAAACTGCACCAGAGAGCTTAATATGTAATCAGGTTGGGTGCAGTGGGTTGACTTTGCTGCAAGTTGAGCGGCTCATTAAGGGAACGTTGAAATTCTTAAAGCCTGTTTAGTTATGAAATGAGCTGACATTGTTTGGTCATATCAGAGTGTAAAACACAAATTTCTTGACCAAACGTGGTGGTGTGCGTTGGGCACAGAAGCAATGTATGTAGCCTGGTGTGACCTACAAGTAAATTCCCAATGCAAATGTGTAAAAAGCATGCCATTTTAACTGTGTATTTATATATTTCGTATTGAATGTAATTCTTTTTTGTCTGGTGGAAGTGTACTTAATATTTCGGTTATGCTATGTAATTTTGCAGGTATGTTAAAAATTTACGAGCTGGCTTTATTCAGCATATCTTGTCCCAACCAGACTCTCAATAACAGAAAAGACAAAATATGTAAAACTTTATTGCCGTGAACAAAACAAGGGCAGAAACGTTTGTGTCAATATACATTTCACTTACATCACACAAGAATATCACAGCTATGCATTTAACAGGTGTTTTTTGAACCGTCTATGTTGACTTGGTTGAGATTACGCTGGTCTTGTAGTGGTTGCAATTGAAATAATGGCCCCTGTGTCCTGGCTTGGTAGGATGACACCAGGCTGCAGCTCAAAATCCCAAAGTACGAGCAGTAGAAAAAAACCTAGAACATTATCCTGTAATTTCTATGTTGTGGGAAAACTAAATTTATATTCGTATGCCTGAACTGTGATTCCATTTGCACGTTTTCTCCTTCGATTCAATCAATCATTAAAAATAGGACATTGTAATTTGGAGTATTTGATGTGAAAATTCCAGAAAAACACCTGAGAAACATATATAATACAAACATCCCATTTGCGTGCTTACAAGAGCTCAGACAAATACACTTCTCTCTGGTCTCCTTGTAACCCTAAATGGCTTCATTCTAAGCCTACATTATATAATGATGAACCATACACAGATCCACACAATACAAACAGTATTAGAGCATACAGGAGCTCATCGAAGTACGATTCTCAACGGTCTGCTTGTAACCAAATGTGGCTGATTTTAAAGTCTACGTTATGCAATGGTAACCTACAGATAGGTCCACAAAATACAAAATATAGTAACAATATTAAAAAACCCAATACTCAGACAGTAAATGCCAGGTCACAGCAAGAAAACTTCCGCTGATATTACATGCACCCCAGGAGCTCTGTGCAACCTTCAGACAAATTTGGATGTCTGACACTGATCTACAGCACCCTGGACTTTTAATTGGGGATGCCAGCTTAGTCATATCTCCACTAAGGTTACATTTCACTTATCAGAATTTTTTTATGTAGCCCCTTGTTAACCAATTAGAAGTATGCAAGAGTGATAATATTTCAACCACTTGCTATCATGATGACACTGGCTATTTAACTCTCTCAAGTCCTCAGAGTGCCTATAATTTCAAACATTTTTTTTTTTTTTGCATACTAGTCATGTTAAAACTAGACATGGCTTTTTGACCCTATGGACCTTTCACGTACATTTTGCACTCTTCCGAGTACAGACGGACTTTGAATTTATATGATTCAGCTATACATACCAAGGAACATTGTCTTTGATCGGAATTGCTTGGATTTGTTTCATTAGGACTACGGTTTGGAATGGTAATGACACTTTCCAATTTAGCTGCAACTTATATCTCCAATCACTTCATATTTCATAAAGCAAATTAACTCTTATTATACACACATATTGCTGATTTACCAATACATAACATATGACGGTGCAAGCACTTCAGTTGCCGGCACTCTAGTCATTGGTGGCTGATCAACTCTTCTATTTACACATTTAAACATAAAATGTCTGACCCAAAAATTAGTCCCATCTCCTATATGATCCAAAGGAAGAAGTTTGAGTTCAAAGTACTTTGGTATCACCCAGCAGCACAATTGTGTCGATACATTGCTGTTGGTTAATTTCTTTTCTCTTAGGTTAAAACTTATTTTATTAGCCTGAACAAGATTACACATATGTTTTGGGACATTGGTACAGAGTAGCGCTGTAGATTCAACAGTCTGAACAAGGATTCAGTATATTCCCCGTAATGTTGGTATCATCCATAGATGACAGCTGTTTGAGCCTCATATTCATTAAGCATCAGAATGACCTGTATGTCGTTAAAAATAATAATTCTGATATGTCCTTGACTCTGGAAATGGCAAACATGATGCCTAGATCAGATTTTTTCTTTTGTATCTTATGGGTGGTATTAAAATGATTTAAAACATTGAAATACAAAAAACTTGGTATCACGACATTATACATGCAGATAGTCATATCTGGTATCCACCGTGTTGCAGAGTATATCAATTTATTTCATTTTACGCACTGTTCTGAATAAGAATAAGTAGATGTAGGTCCCGTTTTTCCTGTACAACCAGTCCTTACATCATATAAACCATTCATAGCTATATTTATATTTGAAATAAATGTGGGTACTCATTCCATGTTTTTAGTCATAACAACTGATTAAGTTTTCACCGAATGTAACGAGGGTACATTTCCCATGCATATCAAAATTGTGTGAAACATCTTTGCTTTCTGTGATCATTAGACACATTAGTGCAGTGTGTTCATTTAAACTTAGGTTAAATCAAATTAAAGGTAATGGCTAACTGAAAGCGAATGTCATCTTGTTCCTTCATGGTTTTTCTGAAGTATTTACTTGATCTGCAATCTATTTAAATCAATAGCTCAATTTGTGTTCAATTTTCCAACTTCAAAGATACGCAACATGTATTTAATTTGCGCCAGCCATTTGCTTTTTGTACACACATAAAAATATGACATTGCAAGTTATAAGTAATTCAAAACATTAGAAGTCGTTAGTTAACACACGGTTCCATATGGTTGATACCAAATGTGCCGCGTCAGTAAATTTTCATCATTCCCGGTAAAAATTAAAATTATTATTGGTTCATCTGATCCGTGTTTATCAAATACATAAGAAGTACAGTATTCTATTTTAATAGTGAAATGTAATCTTCAAAACTACTAGAGACGTGTCTTGTGATATTTTGAAACAAGATATTTTGTGCTTTTACAATAATATTTATGTACACAAACATCCCATAGATATACTGTTGATTGCCTTTTGTAGTGTCACTTTACAACTGCTGCAAGCGAAATTTAACCTCCCTTTGTTATTTCTACAAATGCTGCTGCGATTTGCTTTTGTTACTGAAACTTCATAAAGAAATAAAAAAAAAAAAAAAAAAAAACAAAAACAAAAAAAAAAAAAAAAAAAAAACACAAAAAAAAAAAAAAAAACACAAAAAAAAAATGCTTACCCTTTAGATTGCATGATTTCATATCAAAAGTACATTCTTTTTTCTTTCCGGGGGTGGGTAGGTGAGTGGGATGGTGATTTTTTTGTTTTATTTTCATTTGAATATCCCATGATCTTCATTACTCCCGTGAATCATCATGGACATTACAGTGGTCTACTCATGAACACATTGCCAAAGTCAAAATTCAATATTTGCAGATGAGTGGATATCGGGATGGAAGAATTCATATAATACAGAGTCTGGTTTCTGTTGTTAGAGCTTGTTGAGTTTCATACCCACAGAAAAGGCTGATCACTTGGCCATATGGTGAGAAAACATACAACCATGTAATACCTATTTCAGTGACTCATCTATTGTCCTTTACAGCACCCTTCAAAACCTGAACCACTGAGGTCAGCATTACAGTCTTTTGCTCCAGTGTTATATATTCGCAGTGCAAACGCTGTGTTGTCGTCGTCCTCCTCCTCCTCCTCCTCCTCCTCCTCCTCCTCCTCCTCCTCCTCCTCCTCCTCCTCCTCCTCCTCCTCCTCCTCATCATCATCATCATCATCATGGCTGCTGTATATAGTATTAAAATTCTCAATCAAAGTGAAAGTATATGAAAATGAACCCTACTTGGTCCAATTGCGACACTGGTAACACTGAACCCAGCCCCCAGGCTCAGGATATAAGTACTGCTGGGCACATTCTCTTGCATGCATCTTAAGCTTGTATTGAACGTTCCTTTTTTTTGTCATCATGGTCCTCATTTTGCAGATACAATTTAGTCACCCTGCAATCATTGCTTACGTTATCCCTAAACATTTTGTAATGTGCTCTCTCCAATCGGGGTGTAAAGTGCCCATGAGTGACACTCCATTCTAAAGTGCCCTTCTGCAATTCTCTAACTTATTTCTCCCTAAGTGGCTTCACTCTTTGAAAACCGGCACATCTACTAGTTGGATTGTGTGTGCTATATTAAGATAAAGGCAGGAAGGAATAATGTCAATTGATCATCAAAATTCGCTAAGCTGCAAAGGAGTCTGGTGATCACTATGGCCACCAACTACAAGCGTCTCACTACATTTTCTACCAGACATGGATGGAAGGCATTGTCTAGAGGCTCCTCCTTTCCAAGTTCGGACAGCCAGCATGGTCAATACAAACAGCCTTTAGATATCAACAACACTATGATAATTTAATTTACAAAAAGGGTCAAATGTAAGGTAACGTTTACCTTTGCACTATATGCATATAACATAGTACTGCCACTGAGAATCTTATACACAGTGTTACAGTTTTTAATTGTATTTGGGTCTTTTTGTCCAGAATTTCCTCCTAGTAGGCATTACCCTGTTTCACAGTCCAAACTCTTTACTCTCCGTAAGCTAATCTGTCACTGTCTAACCTATACACATATAGAAATACTATTGTTTATTTTGACTGCGTTCTTCTGTAGGATTTTGACAAAAGCTGTATAAGCCCAAATAAAATAAGGGTCTTCAGCAGGTAACTACACAGAACATGTTTTGGGGTATATATACGTACTTGTCTAAGCTAAATATTCAGCAAAGACAACCCACGTAACAATGTATAAATATGAACATGGCAAATGATGAATTGGCTAAACACATGGAGTTTTGCTTGAAATGCAGAGCTTCCTTGCGAAAGAAGAAAACCTGTCAAACAAAACATAATTACTAAATTTGTATGGTACAGGTCTAATAAGAACAATTTAACTTACCCCTGAACAAGTATGTATCCTTTCCGGCTGGATTGCTTAGCTTGATAAAACCACCTGCCAGTGTATAACTGAAGTAGAAACAAACTGGGGCCTTATATTTAGTCCCATGGATTGTAAAATTAACAGTTGCAGCTAGACCGCCTGTACAAACGAAGGGAAATCCTAACAAGTACTGCAACAATGGACATCTGCACCAGAAATGAAAAAAAAAAAAAATCACCTACACCTCACTTTGAAAGTCTCCTGCAATTAAGCTCTATTTCACTGCCAACACTGAGCCATTGTTTAAACATAATGTGTCAGGTTCATGACATTTGAGAAAATACTGTCAATCTTGAGTAAGTTTGTAATATTGAACAAATGTGCATTTACGCATGTCAGAAGCAAATGGAAGTCAGTAGCTTTTATGTCAAAAACATGTCATTAGAACGTAATTTTTCTCAACATGGTTTTAAGAACAATTAGGCAAACTTGTTACTGTCATTTGCCACTGCTTTTTAATGTAAAAAGATGTCCCACTCTTTACCATGTTTTTGAAGGTAGCGCCATCAGCCTTTTTGATGTTTCTGGATACAAATATCTACTTATTATAGATATATCAGGTGGATTTGAAGTGTTATGTAATCATGTAGTAAATATATTAACGTGACAAATGTGGCTGACTGTTTATTCAATGGGTGTTAAGGCAAGATATTTCTTTACGTTGAGAGAAACTAGCATTCAATGGGTTTACCGTACTACTAACTTAACTCGATACCTTTAAATCAGGACAGAGGTTTTCTACTGTACTGCATTTCACATTCATTCCCTGATATAACACTTTTACTTATTTGTCTGTGTGTCTGCCTGGATTTCCAGAGGCCTGGCCGATATTGATCATGGATCATTCTTCTTTACTCAGAGGTTTAGGTGCAGGTTTCCTGGCATCGTTGAAAGCAGTTTTTTGTATTAGTTTTCATGACAGCTATTATCCTATGTTGTCAATGTGATATCTTATCATTATTAGATATTTAATGCATAGTTTATTCGTTGGTGGATATTCACGTCTTGCTGTTATATCTGAGAATGTTCATGTTGATGGTCTTGTCAAGGTTTGGCCCGTTATCCACTCTGAAGTGAATTAAGGACTACAACATTGACACACACTGGTCTTAACCGTGTATTTGATATACGCTGTCCATCTTCTGAAATAAACAAACATACAGATGCTTTTTTCATTTCAAAAGGCTTCTCTAATCTCGGTGAAACAAGTCTCGGATTTTGGCCTCCGTCAGTTCTCTTATTAAGTAATCTATTTATTTATCTATTTATTTATCCATCCATTATTCATTCATTCCTTCATTCCTTCAATCATTCATTCATCAATTGATTTAAGTACTTGATTGATTGATTGATTATTTATTCAGTAAAACTCTTTACCCTGGGTGACCCAATCAGTCAAGGGCTGTTCTTCCTTAGGACCTAGCTACAGGCTAAAAATATGACAATATGAAAACAACAACAAGTAATACATACTACACAAACTAAGCACGCCAATAAAACATAACACTAAACATACAACAAATAAGCAAAATAACAAGATGCAACACAACAATAAACGGTTAACATGGACTAAGTAAAAATTACATAAGGACAATCAAAAGCTAATCGATTTTAGAGGAGGCTTTGTACAATGTTCCTTTTTACACCTGCTTTTGAACTGATGAAGGGAATGAACTGATCGTAGAGAAAAATATCAATGGTTCCATGCTTTGGGGCCATTATACAGAAGAAAATTGTCGGAATTTTTGCTTATGAAGTATAAGTACTTCTGGAAGATCAGAGAGACTGTTTCTGGTTGCCTTGGCGTCAATTTGGTTAACAAATCGAAATGTTTCAGAGAGATGTATAGGTGCTTGACCACGCAGACGTTTCAACATAAGAAGGTATGAAATTTAACATTATCTTCAAAAGACTGCCAGCCCAACTTTTCAATGAGAGAACTTCGGAAGATTTTATAATAAAATGCATTGCTGGTAATTCTTGCACATCTATTTTGAAGTCCCCGAACGATAATTCTGGGTTGTTTTTTTTTTTTTTTTTTTTTTTGGTTTGTTTGTTTTTTTTTTGGGCAACAGTTACCCCATACTGTATTGCAATAGTCAGTATATGGGAGCATAATGCTATTATATACATGATTTGGAAGGTGAGTTGGTAAAGTATCCCTCAGCTTGCTCAATAAACCGATTTTAGGAGCAGCCTTTTGAACTAAGCACTGTATATGTTCAGATCAGGTAAATGCAGAGTCGACCATGTCACCCAGACAATTAATAGAATCGACATTTTCTACAGGTAAATTGTTAAGCATAATAGACGTTAAATCATCCTACTTTGAGTGAAGTAGGCAAATTGGTGATGTATAATCAAAATATAGTTGGACCAAAAGACAACCCTTAAGGAACCCTTACTGTAAGATTCTGTGTGTCAAACTGTACGTCACTACAAATTGTAACCTGATGTGTGGTCGTAGTTGAGATAAAATTCAAACCAAGATAGTTCATCATCAGATCTACCATAGTATTGTGATCTGTGAAAGACGATTTTATGATCGATCTTATCAAAACATTTTTATAGTTCCAAACATACAACAGCAGTTAAATTTGTCTTCATTAAAGTTCTGTAGCCAGTCATCAACCATTGTATGAAGGGCTATTTGAATAGAGTGGAACTTCAAAAAGCTGATTGGTCAGAAGATATAAGTTGATTTTCAGTCAAGAGGGTTATCAACAACGATTGAACAAATTTATCAATTCTTCTTCTGACATTGGGTAGTATTCAAATAGGTCGATAATTTGAGCAGTCGTGAGATGATCCTTTTTGTTTCAAAATGGGTGAAACACGTGCTATTTCCCAGTCACGCTTAATAACATCTGTGAACAATGACAAATTGAAAATATGGACTAACGCCGGCCTAATGAATTCAGCTACTAAAGATAATAATTTGCGGTCCATAAACAAAATATCATTGGAGCTTTCTTGCGGTAGAGAGGGGAGTTTTTGGAAGCACAAATTCACAACTTCAAAATTCAGAGTGGGCTATTGAGCTATACTGCACAGGTAGAAATGCTTGAAAAAATTCGGGCAAAATGTTTTAAAAATCAACTGAAAAATCAACTGCCTTGACTGAAACAGAACATTTTGCCATCTGTACGATCCACTATTTATGTATACCCTCTAATGACCATTTCATTGATAATGAGCCAGATGAAGTTTATCTGTCGTCAGTTATCGGCCTTTGCAAAAAGGGCAAGTTGGTATAGTATTTAATAGTGTGCTTCGCGTTCTTAACATGTAGAAATAACCTTTACAATATTTTTGATATGTTACATACAATGTCATTTTTTTCGATGAAAACTATAATATTCTGTTGATTAGACCATTAAGGCCTATGACATACCTAATACAAAAACAATGCAAATTAACTTTCGAAGATAAACAAGTACCTAAATTACTCTATAAAGCGTGATGGTTCTAACTTTGCTAGTTTTCACCTACATCTACGTCCTGTAACAACGTAGGCCACGTCACCAAATTGCTTTTAATATTTCTGTTACTCATAATTTCAAATGAGAAAATTTCTGGCAAAATGTATAAACATTTTCTCCATTTGAAACTAAAAAGCTAAACAGCAACAGAATCAATCATGTCATTTTGCATAAACCTCAAGATTCTTCTGAAAAAATCTAATCACTGACTTGTTTTCTTTTAATAACAGTGACAAGGTATCAAAGCTATATCATATTTATGGCAAATGTCTGGAGTGCCTTTTTCAACTTGAGGGGTGTTGTATGAGTCCTTCTAGTGCAAATAACTGTATGTGGGATACGGCACAAGGTTTCCTGTTCTGACAGTTTTTAGCTCAGACCACCAATCTCAATATCTCAACACCACTACTCTTTCACTAAATGACCTTCCCTTTTTTAAAGTAATAACTGAGGATACTCTGATTGTATTGCACAGTATTAATGTATTTGAATAACCATAGCGAAATGTATTTGCCTTTCAAATGCCAGATTCTATCATCCATTGCAACAGGGTGGCGAGCAACATGATAACCCTTGCCATATATGGCCATAGCTATTCTTCTGTTACTTTCCTTTGACCAAGGTATAGTCAATGTAATGGGTGACTCTGTGTGCCGAAGGAACAACCCACACCCATGGCCCCAAAAAATTCCCGGCACTAGGACAGCGTTTAGGACTACCTGAAGCAACTGCCAGTACCTGACAACTATGATGTTACTGGATCTCATGATGTTGAACTTGTAAAGCTATTAAATTGGATGAAAAATTTCTGTCGTCATTTTATGACAATTGTTTTTGGATAGATGTGGTTTTATAGTTTTACTGCATGTTATATAAAAATATCATAAAGTTGTTGGTATATCCACCTTGAACTGCTCGATTCCAGCCCACCTTGTTTGATGACTGATGGTTCTTGATCATGGATACTTCTTAATTACTCAGATTTTCGGTGCAGCCTTTCTGACATTGTTTTCAACAATAGTTGTCCACTTCTGTGTTGCAGGACACTTATTATTTTTAAGTTACCCATATAACATTCCTTTAGATGCTCGATGAGCAATGTATTAATTGATGGCTATTCAAGTCTGGCTGTTGATTACACACACACACCCACGCACACACACACACACATACACACACACATACATACATCCATACATACATATATACAAATATGTATATATATATATATATATATATATATATCTCTCTCTCTCTCTCTCTCTCTCTCTATATATATATATATATATATATATATACACACACATATACATATATATTAGGCGAGCTTGTTTTCTATTAGCTTAAACCCAAAGAGGTTACCGGTAGCAAGCAGTGGCCTATGACACTTAGAAGCCTGCCTGATTGTACTTAATATTTGGTTAAGAAACAATACATTTTCATTGCGTTCTCTTGACTTGAATACAAATGAGTTTCATTCTTTTCTGACTTGCCCTATAATTTTGCTGTTAATATTTAAAGAGTATTAGAAAGATTGGCTACAAGGATTTAACATTTTTTAGACTTGTTTGCTTTGCTCCTTAATTCTATCTTTTGTCATCGTTCAGTTTTAATATTCACTTTTAGACTGGTTAATTTACAATCACTGAGACAAAATATAATGGCCCAGCTTGTTTCTACTTCAGTTTTACACTGACAGGTGGTTTAACTAGGATAACCTTACCAACTAGAAAGGGTAAATGCTGGTTCAGTGGCAAGTCAAATTGTCCTTAACTGAACCTATACTACACGAATTTGGTAATTACGGTTTGTTTCACAGTTGTTCTTCTTCCATAATGAAGCTCTGCATTTATAAGCAAAAGTTCACGTATTCAGCGAATAACTCATTTGCCATGTTCATATTTGTTCATTATTATGTGGGTTGTCTTTGCTGAATATTTAGCTTAGAAAAGGAGCCGCTACTCAGAGAGACGTGTACGGGTATAGGCTCCGAAACAGATTGTAAGCAGTTACCCGCTGAAGGCTCTTTCATTTATTTTGGCTAATACAGCCTAAGTAAAATTTTTGCAGAGGATCGTGTGCTATGTGGACAATAGTACTTCCACATGTTTATATGTTAGACAGGGACAGGCTAGGTTATGGAGAGTAAAGAGTTCGGACTGTGGAATATGGTAATGACTACTAGGAAGTGGTTCTGGACAGAAAGCCACAAATACAGTATATGTATGTATGTATGTATATATGTATGTATGTATGTATATATATATGTATATATATATATATATATATATATATATATATATATATATATATATATATACATATATGTGTCTGTGTGTGTCTAATGATGATAATTTAAACTTCAAGTCACTATTACCGTTATACATGTACATTGTTGTTGCTAAAAGTAAGCATCTAATGTCAGTCTGTAGTATGTTTGAACTCCGCGTCATCAGGGTATATTTCTGAAATATATATTCTTTAAGGTGCCTAAAATTGATGGTTTTTAACGGATCCATATCTGTATATCAACTTCATGCATTTAACATGGAATTTCTTGTCTCGTGACAGCTTTACAAGACACTAACCCTCATAGTGAGATAAATATCCATTGGCCAAAGAGGTGCACAATTGGTACCATTTGGAATACCAATTGTGCGTCCACAGTAGGAATTTCCAAAGTGAGCATTAATGTTATCAATCAGGACTTCATCAACCCACCACACTGAAAGTATACATATACAGACTGTCCCACCTTCATATCATTACCATCATAAGCAATCTTCATAAGACATGATCATTCTTTAAACTTCATTATTCCCATATGTTTTATAAATGAGAAACTTGATACATTTTTTTCACATCAGAATGAGGAATAGTTGCTTTTTTAGTTGAGAAGTCCAAAAAAAACATCTATCTGAAAGGTTAATAATTATCAGTACAGTACCATTCAACCGCGCCAACAGGATCTTTGAATCAATTAAAAATCCAAAAGATGTTAATGCCTGAAGATACATGTACGTTACCACAGTAATTTAGCCAAATTCCTGTACTTTCTTTAAGTCACTAAATAAAACAAAACCCCTTTACTTTCTACAGTATTTCTATCACATTGCATGATTGCTTTGCTGAGGGGTATGTATCTATGCTTATCTTATCTTTCTACAATAAATCAAAATGTCTTGAGCTTTTATTAAGCCTAGGAAAGAAACAAACCAAAGTGTGTTGAGTGACGCATAACTTCCTCATTTCTTGTATTGCTGTTTGTCTTTCCTTGTTTGTTTGCTTGTTCACTCTAACGCCTGTCTTATTGGCACTAAATCATTTCTGCATTGCATATCTGTTCCTGATTAAGTGTTAAAATAATTAGAAAAGCAAATAAAAAAACTTAACTAGCAGATTATTGACGGAAATTTACATGTATGCACATTTTATAAAATGGAACATACATCCATGTTTCCCCCTAATTCCTGTATTTATTTTAACATTTAAAGTATTGGCAGGGTAATAAATGGTAACATGCAAGATATGCCACAGTTGTTTACAAATACTTCACTAATGGCATTTAAATGATATTTGACTTTCAAATGAAAATTGCTTTATGCTTTTTAAAGTTAGGCTTATTTTAGCAGATATGGACTGCTAACCTGCTCAGTATGCTGTTTGATGCCTCTCATTTGTAAACGGTGTTTGAACTTTGCTCTCATTCTAAGCTTGCAATATATGAATAGGTAATATTTTTTCTGAACTGTATTTGGCAGATCATTACTTGTCCACATTGCAGACATAAATTCAGTCCACATCAAATCTTGACAAGACCCATCATCATGACCATCACCATATCAGCAAAGACTAGAATATCTACAAGCAATACATTATTCATTAAATAGCTGAAGATGATCAGATGGCCAAATTACAAACTTAAATAATAACTGTAATGAAAATAACAAACGCAAAACATTATTCAACTACGTCACAGGAACGGCTAAGAAAAATCAGAGCAAAAACAAATACCTATGATCAAAACCCATCGGCCAGCCGATGGTTGAGAAAAAAAGCCCATATTCATACATTTCAGTTCTATATTTATTTAAGAATCACAAAAATCATTAACTTACATCTTCCAAAGAAAACGTGAAGAAACTTGTTTCACTCATGACTTGAGACAGGAAGTCAGCCTTTAACGGCAAGTAATGGTTCTAAACCAGTCCACTCAACCGTTGTAATATTCTGCATAAGCCACTGACTTATTTTTTCCAAAACCATAGGCCCTACCACTTAAAGCTCAACTATTATTACTTTCGCGGCAGATACACACAGACATGGTGGGGCTGCTAGTTTTTGGTTCTTCCGACTTGTCAGCTCAGTTGACAGCCAAAAAGAAAAGAGAAAAAAAGAAAGTGGATCTATGATGAATACATGATAATCATGAATCTAGAACAGTATTAAAACACTCTATCTCCATTGTCTTATGAGGTGAAAAACACTGCCTGCAACATAACATTGCTGATGAAGTATATATCAAGTAGTTCTGAAAGACGTTCACTAGATTTATCAATTTCAATATGCAGAGTTAGTGTCTGGAAGTACAAGGTAGCAGCCTTAACATATTAATATCATTTATATCAGTGAATGAATATGAAAATACTGCATGAAGGAAAACAACTCTCTCCTAACTAGAAAGTGGTACCAATATAAATTAATCACAGTTTAAATCGATTTAATGTGACCAGCTATCAACTTTAAGAAATTTCTTGCCTAATATGCACATCGTGCAAAATGTCAGTTACTATAATTATGTTTCATTTTACCAAGTTAGTTATATAAGACCTCAAACACACATTGCATTCATTTTAACAATTTCCACCCACCCCCCTCCCCTGTCAACAATTACTCTAATTTTATGTTTGAATGCCCCTGTCTGGTACGTTTTTGAAGCAGAGGTGAACGACGGGACACAAAGTTGTCAAAGGAGGTTCGTAGTCTAGCAAAGGAAATTGATCTTGACACCGAGACACCATAGGCTGGCCCTAGTGGTTATTACTATTAATGTAAGGATAATATATTATGTTAAATGTAAAGTCACGTTTGTTATATAATTTATGCTTCAATTCACTATTATCATTATGTGTCATTATTATATGTATATTGAATATATTTCTGAAAGTATTTAACATTGATGCCTAATAGGTCATCGTTATAACTAAATGTTAGCCCTTACCATTCAGCTTGAAATATCTTCTCTTTCTTTTGAAGGCTTTACCAGTGAATTATACTCATTGTAGAACAGATGTAAATCGGTCCAAAATTGGGCATATATATTATCAGTCAAAATGCTGAAGACCTCGACAAAGTGTTCGCCATGTTATCCCTGATCAAGAATCCTGTCTAGTTTAAATAATACTCTTTCGTATCAAAGGCTTAAACTGTTACCACAACTGCCCTTCAGTTCAGTGTTTTTACCTGGATATTGCAGGCTACAATAGTTTATTAGGCTGATAAGAGGTCATTTCTGTATCATTATCATAACTAGCATTAGGACGCGGGATGAAAAGTAATTAAAGCATTGCATTTTCGTGAAAGATATTCTGCAAACATTTGCTGTAATTGTTTTATTTAATGAACTGAGCAGTCATACAATATATGTACTTTATTAATGGTGCTGAAATCAAAATCCAGGTACTCATATGGGGAGGTAATTCAGTGGTGGTAAGCATAGCAAAAATAAGGGTCATTGTGATACGTCAGATGTTACATCACGGCAAACACAACTTTTAATCACAGTAGCCTCATTTTCACACCGTCTAATATATTATTATATGGCGTTTATGCTGCAGGACTGAGTTTTTATTACTTATTTCTCATGTTTGTACCATGGCAAAGAACTTTTGGATGCAAGTTGCCTTTTGCATTTGTACCTGGCGGAGCTCTTTGTTTTGAAGTGGCATTCACGGTATACTATACCGACTGACAATTCAGATGGGCTACAAATTAAAATCTGAAGCTATGAAAAAAAATTATGCTAAACCACTTGACTAGTGGGATGAGCCAAAGTTGAAATATGAGTAGACGACACAAGCTCATTTAAGCTCTGCTGAGAGACAAGTCAGCTGTGGGAAAAATATTGACGTTGGGGGCAAAGAGGCAAGCGAAACGTTTCTCCCCTGTGCTGTTAGCCCTGCGCCAAGTACTCAAGCTGCAAATTAACTGAAGTACTTCCGTCTCTTCTATGATGGCACTAAGGCTTTCTTTTCCTACCGCCTAAGAGTACATGTTTTATTGCAGCTTGCATACAAGCATTGCATAAAAACTTGTCCTCATGGGTGATATTGCTGAACATGTTCTAAAAAAGAATAATCTTCTTTGCCTAGGTAGATCCTATTCAACCCTGGACAAAATCATTAATAGATAGAATGATCTGATATAATGGTTTTTGTCATACTTCTGGTGTTTTGTCCCATTGTTTATTGCTTGCCATAATTTCTCAAAAAATATATTTGTTGGCATCCACAACATCAAAATTATTATTATCTTGAAACATTACAACAGGTTTCGTTTCTGGATTCAGGCTTTGGCTCATTCTTCAGGTATCATTGACAGCAACCTTGTTTGGATCTTATTGATCTCTTATTCAGCAATTATTAACAGAAGTTGACTTAATTATAAACCGTATCAGTCGTTGCATGGCATCTTTAGGATGAGATCTTGTCCCTCTGTCAGGTGCATTAAAAGATATAACTCGATTCAAACAAAATTTTTCTCATCGTCTTTCAGCCAAACAAATACAAATTTCACGCTAACGTCAAGAGCTCATGGTCGATACCATCATCTGTGTTTTGAAGTGTTTAAATCCTTTCAGGTTAAAGACGGATGCATGTACGAGCAAACAAACCTGACGAATTTCTTTTGTTATCTTCTAAATATGTTAAGCTCGTATTAGTAACAAACAGGTTCAGTATGTTTTGAGATTGTGCAAGTTTCATTCTACGTACTTCTAAGGCAAATTATGGTGTCTATAACACACATCTTTGCTTTTTACCATGGGGGTTGTGTATGTTGATTGAAGTGATAAAGACAGTAATTGTCACAGTGGAAGGCCGGACGGTTGTGGTAGCTTTGGTACACAACAATATTTATGGTCTACTTCGGATTTGAGTCATTATACAAAAATCATCATTTTTAAATGTTTATCACTCACATGAGGTCCCATCGGCACAAATGTATCGCTTTTACAATACTGCACCTGAATATGAAATTTAAAGGGCTGTCTCCAGCATGAGCCATTTGCAATTCACTCCCATTTTCCAAAACTTACAAAGAATAATGGTGACCATTTTTCTTTTACACTGGACAAATCCTTGTTACTGTAGTAGGGTAAAGGGACAGGAATATGATGACTCACAGTGACTACACATTGTGATGGCACCTTCACGAAACTGCACCATGGGGCAAAGAAAGTGCAGAAGTACATATTTGCGAGCCGGACTCTGCATATAACGTTCTTTCGCTTTATTTTACAGCAGGTGAAGCCCACTATTATCACATAATGACAAAACTCTCACTCATTGTTACAGTTATATTCTGTGCCACCTTCACAAACATCTTAATAGAGTGAAAACAGAACGTCATAGCCTTACCTTTTCCTGTAAGTGCCCAGGCTCAGCACAAGTTACCTTACTTTATCTACCTGGATTTTTCTCACAAATTGCAGTGAAAAAACAGTTGCCTTCATTTTTATAAAACGCTCAGTTACAGAATACGGCATTTGGAAAAGTATATTTGAAAGCCGATATTTTCTTTTGAAGCATTTAGGTCAAACACAAAAATTGGCCAAACGAACATCCACTGACTGGATTACGAGACTATGATATGCATCGCTTGTTTTTATAGGCGCTTGATGATCCACTCCACATAAAATGTGGGTCTGTTCACATTGAATTGCTGGTGTATAACTCAAAATAGCATGAAAAGAAGAAAGATAAGTGTGTAAATTCACATATTTTCAAAAGAAAGGATAAAGCTTAAGGCACATGTCTGTGGTTGCTTATGTGTCCACCTTGGAAATGCTTGAATGTTTTGCACAAGTCACTGCAAGTGCAACAAACTATTCATCTTGCCAGCAATGGATGCCATTTTTAACCCAAGGTAAGTTAGGGTCTGTTTTCCTTCGAAAATGGTGTATTATATGAAACTTTAATTTAGAAATGGAGCTCACAAGAAAGTGGATGATTTTTTATGTTTCAAGCTTCACTTCTAACAAAGTTAGAAATGAAACCAGTGCGTTTCAGTTTGTGGGTTAGTTGCCCCGAAAAGTGACTGACTATTCAAACCACAGGTGACAATGAAATAAAACTTTCGGCTGACCATCATTTACATGGGCATAAAAACTCAGCACTGACGAACAGTAAAAAAATATTTATCCTTCTCTGCGGTTAGGCACTTGTAGGATGCAGAAATGTCAGGCTGGACTCGAGGAAAGTTATCTGTGGCATGATTAAACATGGTTAATTAAATTGTCGCAATCATGCCTTGGGTCACGGTCGCTTTTATCATGTTAAAATGCAGCTTCAGCAGTAATATATAAACCCACACTTTGGTATACTGGAACATGCAGCTCAGACCAGAGAAGGTGTCCAAAACAGTGGAAATCTCTTCCATGTGTTGCCGTGGGGGTAGCGTAAGGGATCATGTCAGAAAGATGAATGTGGGTGCAAGCTGTCTTGAGCATCTGGGACTGCACATGTTCTTCTGCTGCTGTGGCAACAGATCGTTTCGTGGAAAGGGGTGTCTAAAATCAGCTAATTTCGTGGACTGCAAAGGAGTAAATCTATTGGCGCCCAAATTCATTTCCCTTTATTCATGAATTTATGAGGTTATAACCAGGAAATTATACATATGTGCTGCCTGTTTATCACAACATTTTTGTTGGCATTTTGCCTTGACATATATATATATACATTCTCTAAATTTACAAATATATTCACAAGCTCATGTAGACATGTATCAACACAACTAGACACACACAGAAGTAATCAAGACAAACATTTAAACGAAAAATCATGATAAACAGATGCTCCCAAGACTCTTTGGCTTTCAATGCCTTGACCCCCCCCCCCCGACCTATGAGCAAGGTCACTGAATGTCAAAATCATACCAGCCTTCAATAAGATACTTCCACAGCGTTATTTTTATGATGGTAGCATCATTTTTTTTCAAATGTTGTCACGTTTGCAAAAGGAACTGACATATGACATGCAGAAATGCTGATGAAGCTAAATGAAAAAAACAACAACAACAACAAAAAAAAAAAAAACTGTATACCAATGGAATGAACCAACATGGCACTTCTTTTGCAATTTCAAGGGCTCATAACATCATAAATGACCCCTGGCTTACAATTTCTCTGAAATATATCCCAGTCTGTTATATTTTATCAGAATCACCAGATTCCCTAAAAGTGATGATTAGGGATGAGCTAGTATAATGTTTTATTTTCTCTCTCAAAAATATAATACTTCAATGTTTCTCTCTCTCTCTCTCTCTCTCTCTCTCTCTCTCTGTCTCTCTCTCTCTCTCTCTCACTCGCTCTCTCTCTATCTCTCTCTCCCTCGCTCTCTGTCTCTCCAATCTCTCTGTCTCTCTGTCTCTCTCTTCTATCTCACTCTCTCGCTCTAACTTGGATTGACCTTCTTGTAATTAATCTCGTCACCTGCTTTTTCTTTTCCTCGGTTTGTAAATTATTCCCCAACTAGGCGGCAGATGGGAGCAACGAACGTTTATGGGCGGGGTACAGGTTCAAAATCATGTATATTTGATTTTTCTCTTAATTAATGTCTTTGTTTATCCCTTTTGTTGAGATTTTCATTATAGGTTTGACCATTACTTATAAAATGATGCACACCTGTTACTGAACGCTCTGCTGTCAATTGAACATGGTTGACATCTACTCAATGTCTGTATGGAGGCTGGATATTTTTGTCTGGATGTATTCTGCTGTGGTGTCTTATTGGTGGCTATTTGATCGGAACTTGTTAAATTTTACTCAAGTGGGTCAAATGCTTTTTGAAGGGCACCTTCTCTGCCCAGTTCTAAGTGCTGGTCATAGATTCCTTCACCGTATTAAACTTTCTGTTCCTCTGTTCCATTGCTCAGCATGTTTAGCTACTTATCCAACCATTCTTTATCTATCTGAACTGTTGCTTTTAGAACCACTAATGGAACATTTTTAGAAAAAGTGATTTCATTTCGATAATGGCTTCATACTCCTCCCTGAACGGGTGTATAGGACATTTATGACTACAGAGAAATTAGCGTGTCTTTTGTACTAATGACAATATCTGCCATCATTGCACCATATGCTACAGCGCTATATTTTATTCCCTTTCTCCTTGTGTTCCCTGATACATCACTTCTGATACTGATGTTTCACTTTTGTTTCCTTATTATGACTTGTCTTGTGTTTCTTGATCATGTTCACGTACTTGGTAATTGAACTGTATGGATTTCAGTTTACGTTTGTCTGCTTTTTGCATTTTTTACCAGTTGCCTTGTTGCTCCATTGAGAAATGGGGTAGACTGCTTGTGCTAAAAGCTGGCACCTGAGTCATAATTGACTGTTCCATTGATTGCCTTTCGATCATTACCCCTGGCTTTTTTAACAAGTCACCCAACAAATATTTGATTGGATATTGTAGAGAGTGCTTTCTAACACATTTGCATTCGAACTTGAATTTGTCAATGGTACATATGAACTAAGTCTCGATTCCATGCCTTCACCCTGGACTGACTGCCTTGTCTGACCTAAGCTGACCTTTTGGTATGGGTTTATTTTCTGCTGGCCTGTTCATATGGGGAGTGAACTAATTCTATCCATTTCACATATGTTGGGAGTAGTGTCGATCAAGTTCCAATCAGTCATGCTTACCAGCCAAAGTCATATTTTGCTGTTGAACGTAAGTTTCTAGGGGGGGGGGTCGGTGAATGCACATTCAGGTGGGTCTGTCATCTTTCTGAGGGGATACCTCGTATTACCTGCTGGCAATTGCATCAAGTTTTGGTGATTTTTGCTTTGATTCTGGAACAGCTACATGCTTTTCATTCATAGACATAGTTACCTCGTCAATATATTCTATGTAAATACGGCGCAAAGTATGAAATAAATGGAATTCATCCTATTGGAATTTATATCCTCATTAGCAGCCGTAATGCATAGTCATCGCAAATGTTTTGCCAGATTTCTTTACGCATACAGGCCACTAATATTAGGCATTACAGGCCCATAAGCCATAATGTACAGCCTTTTTCTCCCTAGGCCACACTGTACCATGTTATCACATCAGTGACGTTAGTAATTGATGTGTGTATGTCCGGATGAAATTACATTGCTAGATATAATATTACACATAGAAAGATGATGCACCTATATTCATGCACAGATCATTCAGTTTTGCACCTTTCCGCAAGGCATTTCGCCCTGACGAAGTCCCACAGGATCAAACAGTGGTGTCGCAAGGGGCATGTTTGGATTCTATTGGCGACAGGTAATTTAGTTGCCCCTTTATAAAAGGGACTGACTCTTTGAAAGTTCTTACACAGTATTCACAACAATATTACAGTCCCAATAGTTTCAAATATGTGCTCCTGATTATGCGTATGAGGGTATATATCCATAATCAGAAATGTAGAAACGTAATTTACCACACTCACACTGGCTAATGGACTACTAAATGGTGTGAATAGCTCTATATGCTTTGTGACCAAAGAATAGCCAGGTCTCAAACTAGCAACCCTTTGGCAACAAATCAACGAGTTGAAAATGGGAAACGCCTATACCAACTGAACTGAATCCTCATTTCTAAAAGGAATGGTTCAACGGATGCCAGTATGCATGGATATCATAATGTACACATCCATGTTCATTGTATTAAATCCAGTCCAAGTTATTGTATTCGGAGTTGTGCAAGTTTAAGGCACAATTAGTCAAGAAAACAGTACCCAAATTCATACATTCCGATTCAACTAAGAGAGCAAAGACATATACCACAAAGGACAGACATTCAACAAATACTAAAACAACAACATTCCTCTTCCAATAACAATGTGGACAAACTCAACTTTGAGTTTCACTCCTGAAATAGACAAAAGTGTAAATGACCCATGTGATATGATTATCATCAATGGAACACTAGAATGATTTGACCCAAAGCTTTCCAACACACTCACACACACGTACTCATAGGGATGAGACAAAGAAACAAAACGCACACATCCTGTTACACTAAACATTTTACCCACAAAACTTACCACAAATACAAGTTAAATTACTTATTATAACTGAAGCTAATGAAATTAATTTTTTGAATAACTAATTACTCTGTCAGGAATGTGCATTGCACAGCCAAGTAACTGAATAATTTATTGCAACAAAAACGTGGTCTTAAAGGAAATTAAAGTATCATTTACACTCCTCCAGTCAAAGTTTTATGTAAGATCCTTTCATCCTGCATCTCCTGAGTAATCATGGGTTGTGCTTAAATTTAACAACAGAATCACTGCTGGAGCTCCAACCATATAGGTGACAGGTTTGTTGTGATGAGAACATGCTACAGCAATCCTTCACAGTGTATGTTGTTGCAATGGCAGCCATACTTTTTGAAGAAATTGTCTAAATCTTATTTTCAAAGTGTATTTTATCGTTTGAATGCATAGAACAATAAGAATATGTGTGATGTTTCATTACTACCACAGTTTTAGGGCTAATTTTGGCAATTTTTTTCAAAACATTCCACCTTATTAATAATGGAAAAGGCTCGTTATATTGGGTGGTACGGGAACTAAGACCGTGTTTGCATACATGTGGATATTGACGTCAAGGAGAAAAATCTATGAACCTGCACATAGGATAACATCGACAGAACTGTGTTAAGTGATTTAATGTAACGTCACGTTTAGGCACCTATGCATTGTGCTTTACCTTATGACATGCACGTGGTGTACAATATTATGGTTTCAGCAGCTCAACATGGAATTAAACAGGGCAGGAATGTGGTATGAATAGAGACATCTGATTGGTTACATTAGTGCTTATGCAGAATATATATATATATATATATATATATATATATATATATATATATATATATACGTATATATATATATGTATATATATGTATATATATGTATATGTATATATATATATATATATATATATATATATATATGTATATATATATATATATATCACAACAAAATGTAGGGACCTGTTGTAGCCGTTTTAACAGAAGGATGTCATGTGTCAAAAATTCCTTAAAAATACTTGTTTATTTTCCTTATTCTACAGATTAAAGGTCCGAATAATGTCCACCCAAGACATGTAAGCCTAAAACAATGCTTTAAAAAATGAATCTTCTTATAAAAGTCATCCTGTATAATGTCCTAAATCAAAAAGTGTGTTACTTTTTTATTAATTGTGAAAATTAACAGTGAAGAGCTTGCCATCAAAAGTTAAAATATATTTACGTCTAGCTATGAGATATAGGAACATATCAGAACACGTTGTGTCGACCATAATATACCTAATTCAGTGGGCTTCCAGTATGGTATATAAGGTATGCTACACGCTAAAGTTTCTAACACAGGTTTTGAGGGATATATGTGCCTAATGGTAAATAAGGCCTACCCAATTGCATTCTTTAGGCCCATATGCTTCAGCTATGAAGAACTGGCAGTGATATGCTGCCTGGCCAGCAGACCACAGGCCCATCACAGATATAGATATTGCAACAAGGACCAAATCTAAACATTGTTACACAAGGAGACCTAGATTTCATTTTGCATTGACCCCACAGTAAGCCTAAATCATGAACTAAGTAACGATGATTCAATACGCCTTTTCAACTGTGACTCACTTATTTCGAACGGTGGGGCATACCAACTCTAAAGATGGGACAATAGCCACCATAGGTATCTTGTAGTAACAAGGGGGGGGGGCGGTGGCATTTAGCCCCAATAGGTAATATGTAAGCAGCATTTTACTGGACACATGTTTCCGATGTTAGATTTGGTGAGCCACACATGTTATGTAAGATAAGGAACTTTTTATATTTGTACTGAAAACGGGTGTTCTTTAAGTTCTCTGAGCCTTTCTGACAAATCAACGCCCAAAAATTAATGAATGTTAAAACACATATATAAGCATATCTTCCCTGGAACGACGTTTCCTGAGATAACTAATATGACAGACACATCACCTCCTACAAACCCTTAGATTCATGCTTGAGGCCACTGTAAAGGATATAACGGGTATGGCAAAGGGACATTTGAGCCTGATGGGGCGTCTTATCCTTATTCACTCTGAATTCAGTTCTACTGAAGTGGAAGATAAGATACACAAGAATAACACAGACAAATGCACCACTGAAAGATAAAATAATAAAATACATTGTTGGGAATGTCCTTTGCCAAAATGGCCTGCGTTGCCTGGCGATTGTACGATCTGCCACCCATCTAGCACATGGAATGATATTTTTAAGGGTGTTCCCCAAGGGTCAATCCTTGGACCAATTATTCATAATGTTATTGTCATAAAAGATATCCTCTGCTTTGTCAAGATTGACTACTTTTCAATTATCACAGCACAATTCTCACTCAGGCAAAGTCACGCCTGATCTGATCAAAAACCTTCAACACTGTAGATCAGAACTGGTTACCTCGTGCTCTGAACTTCAAGTGCAGGTCAATGCAACAAATTTTCAAATTATGATTTCTAATCAGGATGTCCGAGTGATATTAGTTTCTGATGACAATATATATAAATATATATATATATAGATATATCCCTGTTTTGCCGGGGTTTGAAAAAGCAATAAATGACGCAAGTCAAAGTTGCCAAAAATCAGTTCATACTCTAAAAAAAACCAATTAGCATCGACACAAAGACAACGTAGTTTAGCCTGAGTGGAATGTTACTATCCAGACGGATAAATTAGAATGTAAATTCCAAATCATCACGTTTGACATGTAATTAAAACTTTTATTCACTGTTATTGAGATACATCATTATGTCTTAAAAGTCTAAAAATACAAGAACCATCTATGATACAAACACGTCAGCCAAATGTCAGCCTTTCAATTTGGCTAATTGTATTTGAACCATGTCATAATAACTATTGGACTATAATCAATCATATAATCTATAAGTATAATCATATGTGTATGTGCAATGTCATTTACTAATTTTTTGTATGCTTACTTCGTTTTATCTGTATAGCATGTGAATAACACATAATTACAACCCTTGTTTTTTGAATCTTTACTGAACAATGCCTGAATATGGCTGAATGCCACCTGGAGTTTGTCTAAACTACAACCAAAGGCATCTGAATCTGGTCTTACCACTTGAGCAACATTTTTTATCCTATCTGAGATATATCACAATTCTGTCTAAACAGCAAATGACTACTCTGCTGATGTTTGAATATGCATGGAACTTGTAATCACATTCTGAATCCTGCTAACATGTCTGAAAAATCCCTTGATTAAAACTTAAATGCTAATATTACTATCAATTGGTATTTGAACATAACCTGTACCACAAATGGGCTGGTAAATCTTGTATGAAGCCTATCTATTCATTTTTTTATTATTTGTCTTGCATGTATAAAACGCTAGCTGGATCAAATCTCTATTTGTCTCAATTACAAATACGCGAAATAAAAAGCAAGGTGATGTTCCCAGCTGTATAATTTCAATGCCGACATCGCAGACTTCAATAGAATAATATCGAATCCTGCGTTTGTATTCAATAAGGACTGGAAAGTCATTGAAACTGATGGAATGTGTCCTGGCTTCTTTTTTTTACGATGAGCACAAAAAAATATTCAATAAAGATTGCAACTACAGAGAACAACTTAGCAACCCCTTCTCAAGTACATCAAAAGGCGCAAAGATATGACATTGGCATGGCCGCAATAACAATTGCAGAACATACTAACAACTTTTTTCATATTTACCATTTTCCCATATTTAATGCGCAATTTTAGACTCGGCTTAATTTATCCAAAAAAAAAAAAAAAGCCATAGCGCGTTATTTTTATGCTCACGGTCCAGTAGCCTTTTGCCACCTGTCACCGGTTTGACGATTTCGCAAAAATATTCAATAAATTTTGCAACTACAGGGAACAACTTAGCGACCCCTTCTCAAGTACATCAAAATAAGCAAAGAAATGACATTGGCATGGCCGCAATTACAATTGCAGAACATACTAACAACTTTTTTTTATATTTACCGTTTTTCCGAATTTAATGCGCAATTTTAGACTCAGCGTTATTTTCAAAAAAATTCATAGCGCGTTATCTTCATGCTCACGGTCCAGTAACCTTTTACCACCTGCCATTGGTTTGCCGATTGCGAAAAAAAATTGAATACGAAATTGTAGTGAACTTTTCTCACGTCACGAATGATCCAGTAACGTTTGACATCAAAATAGGTCCTTTAAAGACAAAATTGGTACTCACCATATTGACAATGTGGCAAAGTATTAATAACAACTATGAAAACTCTTTCTATCTCTTTTTATGCCCAATTTTGCAATATGGTAGTCCAGTTTGGAGTGGCTGTACAGCATATGAAATTGAAAAATTAGAAAGTGTATAATTACATGCCGTTTGTATTGTTACTGGTGCAATGTATGGAACCAGCGATGCCAAGTTATATGAGGGAACTAGATGGTTTACTGTGACTAAGTGTGGGGAAATATCCAAATTGACTTTAATGTATACAGTTGTATACAATCTCGCTAACGATTCAGTATGCTCTATCATTTAGAGTGTGTCTTTGCCAGGTACTCAAACCCATGATACCCGTCAGAGGTTTGATTTTCCTCATTTTCATGCTCAAAGTGACCTTTATGATACATCACTTTTTCTTTCCACAGCCAGGCTCTGGAATCAACTTTCCCTCGCGGCTCGTAATACCCTCACTACAGATATTCAAATCCAAAATTATCCAAAAAAGCAATTGTCCAATAGAATTCCAGGTACTTTATTACATTGGCCATAGACTTCTTGCAGTTCAACATACACGTCTCGATGTAGATGCAAGCCAATTAAATTCGCATTTATTTAAAATTGATGTATAGGACTTGCTAAATGTTCTTGTGGCTCACCTTGGGAAGATACATGGCGTAAATATCTTTTATTTGTCACTCATATGCTGCCCAAGATCAGCTTTGCATGATTCGATTTTCCGTTCGGCACCATCAAGCTTACAAACAGCAATATATGGCTCTTGTGAAGCTTCACTTGAGCAAAATGTCGAAATGTTTTTAACAGTGCAAAATATATTTTAGGGACGGATTGTTTTGACTTTATAGGTATTGGTTGATTCTGCAAATTCTATAAGCGTCTTTAGTTGTCTTTTGCGTGAATCTGTGCATCTGGTATTTTCCTGTTCATTTCTCCTCAGCAAGAGGGATTTACATAGGACTTTGTTCTCTTTCCTAATTGTTATGAGTTACTATTGTTATGATATGTACTGATATGTACTGTAATGTCCAATGAAATATGTTTAAACCAAGTATTAAAAACAGTATTTTGAAAGAGAAATATGAGCGTTATGCAACTTTATTGGGGCAACGTCAGCGCAGTTTCCATGGGAAACCAAACACATGTTTCAAATGGCCCATGGTGGCAGCCATGATTTTACAGGATCTGTTTACCGCACATGGCACATAAACTGTTTTACTGTAACAACCTGTGGGCCTTATGTGATCAAAGTTCATCAATTCTCTAAAAAACTCATCGTCTTTTTTAAAAGAATTACAAGACAAACTTACTTGTCATCTATCTTTAAACGTCCCAACAGCGGACTTGGGCGTTTAATCACAAAACGCAAAAAAATAGGCCTTGTTATGGTGTCTGATGTTGAGGTGCCAATTTTTCAAATGTCGGGTGCTCGCCTTCTTACATGCACGTGACCTGTCAACGTCATGTCGACCATGGTGAAATATTGTCCAGTTGTCAAATTGATATAATGATAAACCCACCACAGGATGTCCGAGACACATGCAGCATACTGGACCAAAGAAAAGCCCTCACAGAGTATGGGTAAGGAAAAAAGGCCGAGTGCAAAGCCAAAGTGTTTGAAATGCAAGATGGGATAATCACCGTGATAGATAGTAAACTTTTGCAAGTGTATATTGATTCTTAGTCTTATGATAAATTAAGTAGTAGCTCTACAGGGAACCGATGGCACATTGGGGATGGCAGTGAGGAGAACTTGATGCATAACCAATATTATAGGCAATAACCACAGTGCATTTTATCACAGGTTCAATGACGGCCTTCAAGGTATCATGAAATTATGTCCATGGTGATCATGATGCATTGTTCATTTAATTAGTGCGATACAAATGTTACTGTTTTGCATAAAAACACACCTTATGGTTTACCAAATCGCAAAATTATAATCATACGAAAGTACATAATACAAAAGAAAAATGTTTCAAGCACAAAAAATTACGACTTTTACAGTGCTTTGCACGGCTTTTGCAGCCCCACATCGAGGGCCTTGGCCTCGGCACATGTCCAGGACTGAATACCTCAAAATTATACAGAGCGTCATAGTTCAATGATAATAATCACTAACCTTCCCATACGTTTTCAGTACATAAACTATAAATTTATAGTAAGGAAAGATTATTTAAATTTTACATACAGTCTTGTTAGAAATCTTAAGTGCAATCGTGAAAAGCAATATATAATGCACATCTGGTAAGTTTTCAAAAATTAGTTTCAAAATTTAATTTAAATCTTATTATCTGTCCATAAACTTGTCAAACATTTCGTGAACATTGGCTATCTTAAGGATGATCCGTGATACATGGATACATTAATTATACTGTGGGTCATTTTATTTCTCTCAAAAGTCTAAGTCAGAGTTTAGTTTTTACCTTGATATCATTTGTATTCATGCTATAATGTATGGCACTCACTGCACCTTGCTTACTCTGTTTCAGTTTATGTAGGTTTATATTTTATTACTTGTACAGATAGAACCTTTTTGTGCAAAGCATATCTTAAATAAAACTGAAGAATTGGTAATCTGTTAAAAGATATGACTCAGTCAATATAATAATCATAAATATATATAAATATATAAATATATATACATATACACACATATATATGTATATATATATATATATATATATATATATATATATATATATACATATATATGTATATATATTTAAAAAAGCAACGTTTTGATATACTTTGTCTTTAGAACAGTAGAATCATACATAACCGCATGCTTCTGATAGACGATCGACTATTACCTGGGTATTTCTATTTTTCCAAAAATTTACCATTGGTTTTTAGGGGTTTGCCTGTGTAGCAGACTTAGGGCCTTTGATAGTCATATCCAAAAATGGCCTGAGAGTCAGCTCAGCAGGTAAGCTATTTGTCAGCTTTAACTTGCAATTTCATCTGTTTGATTCTTTTAGTCCAGCTTACAATACCAGTGGTGATCTGTCAACCGCCCGACGGTTTATCTTCTGTTCACAACTACCTCATCAACTTATCAAACACTGTCGGCCAGATCCACTTCAAACGCTCTGGTGATGTATCTTGAATGGGTCTCTACGGAGTTCAAATGGTCTCACTCCAATGAGTTTGGATATTTTAACCAAAAACTGTTGTTTCACTTTTTGCTCCAAATTGCATAGAGACACTTCTGGGGACCCCCCTCCTACAATTTATTTTAAATGTTGTGCGGCTATTTTGTCTCTTTTTTTTCAGCGTTTTCCACTTTTTCTTTGAAAGCATTGCTTAGATTGTTCAGAAATTTGGTAGAAATTAGCTTAAAGTAGGGTTAAAGACAATTATTAACTAGGTTCTGATCCTCTGGGTCCCTGAGTTTTAACGGTTTTTACGATGCCATACCTGTTGGTAAATCCTGAGTTTTAATGATTTTACGATCCCATACCTGTTGGTTAATGTATCAATTCCCAACGATTATCATGAGAATTAATGGCGATAGTAATAATCATGCTCAGAATAATTTAAGATATTTTACGGAATCTCTTGTCCATTTTGAAGCAAAAGCCCTAAAAAATTCTTTTAAATCTGCTAAGCCAATTGCGTTGAAATTGTATAGGGTGACTTCTGGGGACCTTTATACCTGAATTGTTGACCAGATGGTCCTGCAATTACTTTTCACTTGTTTAAATACCTTGTGTGGCCTTTCTTTTTCCTTGAAATTATAGTTGAATCCTCTCCAGACTTGTTTGAAATGTACATGGAATTTATCATAAAAAATAATGTGTTCAATTCATGCCGAATCAGTCATTTTCATATTTTTAACAAGTAACCGACTTTTGCAGTATGGGCATATATTCCTGTAAGCAACAGTCCTTAATACTCTTAAACAAAGGTTACTTTTATATCATTCTGACATTCACAGAACTGCATCAACTGTATATGAAAAAGATCAGCTCATCGCAGAACTTCTTGATTTTTTTTAAAACTTACAACGTGTCAGAGAAAGGGAGCCAAAAGGCACGCTCAATGCAGATATATTTCCATCTGTGGTGGCAAAATTCTGTCCATCATTATGAGAAGTTGCTGATACTTGAGTACATCGTAACTAACAAGAACCACCTGAAGTCAGTGAATATATATATATGTATATATATATATATATATATATATATATATATATATATATATACTATATGTTTTTCTTGCACCATTGATGTAGCTGGATAAATTTAATCAATCAATCAATCAATCAATCAATCAATCAATCAATCAATCAATCAATCAATCAATCAATCAATCTATCTATCTGATCACTTCGGGGGATATGCAGGTTATAAAACTTTACAAAGCTTTGTCAGAAGTAATGTTGTAATATTTAGTGACTGTTTTAATATATTTGGTCAGCAAGCATTTTGATTCCTGCTAAAAATAGGTACACAGTCGGGATTTTTTAATATTTTGCAGGAGTACTTTCAGAAAACACGATTCCCGCTTTAAAAGAGAAATAGGCTGGTTTTGACTCTTGTTTTAGACATTATGTTAACATGTAAAGCACATGGAAACATATTATATGGTTAAATGATGAAAGAATGACCATAGTATATGTTTAAATTTACATTAGATCTAAATCAAGTAGGACGATGGGAGACAAATCTTGACGGAAAATCAACTTGTCGATTGCGAAATTGTAATTGCAAATCAAACACAGTGTCATTTATATCAACTACAAGAATGGTACATACTCTGTAATCAGTAGATGGTTAACTATAATACATCAGAAGCCGACATTCCGAAAATATAATAAGTTTAAAACAGAATCACAAGTGAAAAAAAAACGCATCACTTTTGTCATGAAAAAAATATGTCCGTAGTAGTCTAATTTTCCGTCCCGGTCTACTTTATCTGATTTTGCGGTTGCTAATTGTACCCAGGGTAAAATACACCCTGCATGCGTGTAGTTTTTATCAAGATGTCAGGGTGAACCTATACAAAATAACCGCCAGAACTCATATGGGGTTTAATATGTTAGATAAGGAGGATAAATGTATCTACCAGCATATGATTACACATCAAAATGAAAACTGTCTCTATATATTTAAGTATAGTCTGTTTTGCACACTCTGAATGCTTTATTACTTTTTCGTACTGTTATATAGCATGTGATCCAGTAATTCTGATTGACAAAGGTTTTTATAAGCCCTCAGGGCTTTTTTTTGTTGTTGTTGTTGTTGTTTGTTTTTTGTGTTTTGCTTTCGTTTTGTTTTTTATAATCTACTTTATGTTATATACAGGTCATTGGAATAAATATTTAATAGTTTACATTACATCCACCAGGAAATTCTGACCGGTTTACATGGGCTTGCTGATAAACATGCAGGTACATCAAACTCTCGTTGAGAAAGGAAGGCTATTATTGTCACATAAACATTGAGCATGACATGACCAGCCATTGCTATCATTTTTCCCGAGTTCACCCCATGAATTGTAAAATCCCTGCCACACAACCGTTAAAAATGAAATGGCATGCTAGTGGCTCAATCAACATATGTTTATTCCTTTACTGCATACAAAAATACCTTTTGCTTGTTATTAATATTTTAAATTCTGAACATTTTATGCTTATGTGGAACATGGATATCTTCAGGGCAGAATACATTCGCAATTAAACCAGGCTTCGATTAATATGAGGATTCTTGGAAAGAGTGTAACAAAGTACTTATTCACGTTAGGTTTCTTCCGAAACACTGACACGCACCTGGATTTAAATATTGTGACACAAACAAATATGGTGTTATTTTCAATATTATGTGCAGCTTTAGTCATGAGGAATGAATAAAATATATGTAAGAACCTGAACACAGTTGTCATTATAAACAGCATATCAAGTACTGCTTTAGCGTTAATTTCAGTTTGCTGGGACCATGTTGGAAAAGATGTAAGGGCAATACATTCGACAGTAGATGAAACGTTAGTGATGAGGGATATAAACTTGCAAATATGCAAATTACCGTAAATTAAGTTGTCATATGCAAAGCGATACGATATAGGCAGAATTATACTGTCATATACTCATGTTCGCTTCACCAGTTGATAATTTCACTTCCTATGCTACCATACACCCAACGCATTATTTTAGATTGAGTGTACATAAAATACTGCGTTGTAAACTAAGAAACGAAATCCACACCTATCACTGTATAAACTGTCCCAGCTCCACATTTTGAGTCAGTCAACAGGCGAAATACACGGGCAACTAGTTTAAGGTATGCAAAGCAAAGAACTCCAACATGGACAAGTCTCTGACGGATGTGCAATTCAGTGGAGATAACATCTTTGATTGTAAATTTCTCCCATACTTTTTTATTCACCTTGAGTGTGTGTACAATGGTACTTAATATATATGGACGGAAATCATTATTGTTCACATAAACATGTCATGTGACACACACAATTATGAAAACAGTGCAAGGGAATTAAAGGGTATTTTTTGGGAGGTTCCCACATAACCGTAAGTGGGAAACATATAGTCAATAATTTTGGGTAGGGAATTTGGTACAGATTTCCTTCTGAGTACGCCCATTAATACGTACCTTCTGCGATTTTTTTTATAAGAATTAAAGTCTAAAATGATCTTATCAGACGGAAGTGACAAGGTAGACTTCAGGTACGAGAGTAAATTCAAAGGTCAAAGGTCGACAATTGATTACCTTTTTGTTTCAGAAAATGTGTATAACTTTGTTGTACTGTATTTTGTAAATCCTGATGGTAAAAATATGTCTGATCATTCCACGGTCACCATTTTCTTAGATATCGATCTGCCACGCCCATCTCAAGGATGAAATCATGTCTATACCTCACGGCTGTTTTCGACCAATACAAGGTATCACTTGAACGAAAATTGAATTATATAAATGTCCCGTGGGGAGCTCTACATGAAGAGTTATACAAAATTACCATGATCAAATCATTGAAGCTTTTGCTCAATCTAGTGTCTAATGCATTGCCCTGACATCATTACATACGGTGAAAGTCATTCCGGAATGGAATGAGTGCGTAGGGCAATTAAAGCAGGAAAACCTTTTTGACCCTCAATTTAGAAATCTAATAACTGTACTCATGATTATAATATTTCCCAAATGAGGCGCCAGGCACGTACTGGCCATCATCTTTACTTGTAATTCGTTAAAAAACAACAAAGAAAAGATAGCGCACAAATCCTAGCTGCGTCAATGTCTAGGAAATAAGTCACGAGGTTTTAAAAAAGAAATTTAGAAATTGAACCGAAACTAACACAGCCTACCAAATAGTGTTGACAATGAATCAAATGCGCAAAAACATGCAGATATATATTCTTCAAATTTGAAAACTTGTGTTACTCTGTTTCACATACCGAGTCAGAAATGAAAAAAAGTAATGGAGAACAAAAAATATTTTATCGATTCAAAATATTCAAAGACAATGGTGACATTTTCGAAACTTCTCATGTCTATCAGCCGATAAATTTAAGTCGAATTTCCTGAAACTTGGAAAACACTCAGAGGATGTAGCTCCCACATACTATATGTTCACCTCTCCTTAATCTTTAATGATACGACAAAGCATGCCTGCCCCCCCCTCCCCACCTTCCCCCGAAGACTTGCTAAATATCATGATTCATCTTATAGGAAAATTTAGAGAAAAAAATGTTCAGGTGACTCTGCAAAATGTTAAAGTATCGAATTAAGCAGTGTACTAGCCAAGTTATTAGATTGTTAATACTCAGATACAATTGTGCCATACTTGACACGTCCGATTTGCAATATGGGTTCAATTAATCTACCATTCATTGCCAATTTGTAATTTTAAAATGTATGAATTATTACCAACAAAGAGGGTATGATGTTCATCTGGTATTCTTGGGTGCTTTATTGCTTGTTGCTGTGGCAGCTTTTCTTATGCCACTTGCTCATCGCACACCGAGCATAGGCCAGTGAGAATGCGAGCTACTGGTGTTACACCAGCGACCAACGCTAATGAAATAGAAAGATGTGCAGCACTAACCAGCGTTAAAGTCATTTATCGGTAGTACAAGGTACACTGCAGTAGGATTGACGCAATACTGTCTGATCTGAGTGCTTTACATGCAACAATGATTACGGATTTATGTTTTTTTTCTTCCCTGTATCATGTTTAACCGTCGATTAATGAGTTTGGGAATAAAGATACTATATCGATGTTGCAAGTGTTAAGAAGTAATGGACTTGGACGGAACAACATAGTTACTGTCCATATTTGCAATTAAAAAATTTTGTAATCATCCGAAGAATGTGCATTTGGAGGAACGTTTGTAATGATGTGAACAACATGCAAAATGCAAAATCCTGCCGTTTTAGAGCAATGGTAAACTTTGTTTTGAATAATATTATCAATTGAAAAAAAATTTGGAATGTTTTCCTGTATAAATATATGTGTTTTTCGTTATCTTTCATATATACAAAGTTACTAGTTCTACCCCAATAGAATCTGTAGAAATTAAGAAAATATATTTAACGTCAACATGATAGTAACTGGATTGTGGTAACCTTTAAATTTTGGTTTCTGACAGGAGCTATCTACTCTAAGAAGTAATTTTCACATGGACATTTTTTCAAAACGAGTTTTCTGATTTTAATCATATAAGAACCGATTTACTCTTAAAATTATCTAGAGAAAATTTGTGCCTTACAAATTTCCAGTCCTTTCTAAGTGCGTAGCAAAACCAAGATGCAACACACTAACCAATTAAACAAAAACATCCATTTTCAAATTTAAATTCCCATTATAAACAAACAGATGTAGTGATGAGAAATCCGTGATTTCTTTTTCGCAAATACCCATTCGCGATGATGATTGTACAAATTTAAGCATTTTTTTCTTCACTCTTTTTTCCGGAAATATCCATAATTTCACGAAAACGCAAAAAATGCGTTTAAGTAAGAACTTTGTATTGCTGTATTTTTGCCAATAACCACTCCCTAGCAGTCAATATCCTTTTCCACAGTTCGAACTCTTTACTCTCCATAAGCTAACCTGTCCCTGTCTAACCTATATACATATGGAATTACTATTGTCTATATTGCATACGTTCCTCTGTAAAATTTTGACATAGGCTGTATCAGCCCAAATAAATTAAAGGGTCTTCAGCGGGTAACTACTCAACATGTTTCGGAGCCTTTTACCCGTACATGTCTCTCTGAGTAGCGGCTCCTTCCCTAAGATAAATATTCAGCAAAGACAACCCACATAATAAAGAATGAATAAGAATGTGGCAAATGATGAATTAGCTAAATACGTGAAGTTTTGCTTATAAATGCAGAGCTTCATTATGAACGAAGAACACCTGTCAGACAAACCATAGTTACTAAATTTGTATAGTACAGGTTCAGATAAGAACAATTTGACTTACCCCTGAACCAATATGTACCCTTTCCAGCTCGACAGCTTATCCTAGTTTAACCACCCGCCAGTGTATAACTGAAGTGGAAACAAGCTGGGGCCTCATATTCAGTCCCAATGATAGTAAAATAAACAGTTGCAACTAGACCACCTGTACAAACCAAGGAAAATCCCAACAAGGACTGTAACAATCGACATCCTGCACCAGAAATGTAAAACAAACTCTGTGATGACACCTACCCCTCAAACAATTAAGCTCTATTTAACTGCCAACTATGAGTCAATGTATCAACTTAATGTGTCAGGTTTGTGACATTTTAGAAAATACTGTCAATTTTGAGTAAATGTGCATTTAGGCATGTCAGAAAGGAATGAAAGTCATTAGCATTTATGTCAAAAAAATGTTATCAAAATAATTTTTCTTAACAGGATTTTGAGTACAATTAGGCAATCTTGTAACTGTCGTCATTAGCTGCTTGCTACCTATAGCTCCTGGGGGTTGACCTAACAGAAAACAAGCTAGCCTAAAATGTCTGAAAGGTGAACATTAAAACAGAATGATGTCAAAAGATGAAATTAAGTAGCAAAACAGGCAAGTCTAAAATCTCTAAAATTATTGAAGCCAAACTTTTTAACCATCTCGGGATATTTACAGCAACATTTGTAGAAATATTTGATCAAAAGTACATCTTTGAATCCTCTTGACTCAAGTTTATTGTAAATAAATTTGGTTCTAGATGCAAAGTCCTGAAATTTAGAACAAATAGGACCAAATCTCAAAATCTGTGACACAAACGTATTATATCCAATAGTTTCCAAAATATTACTGTCCGGGAAAGGATTATTAACCACTTCAAAGCCAAACTCATTTATTTTGTGATAGGCTTTAATACAAAACCTGTCATTAGTGACCTGAATATCCAAGTCCAAAAACACATTTCTGAAACCATCTGAATTGTTACCCTCCAAAGGGATATCTTTTGGGTAAATTTCTTTTGCAAGTTCACTGAAATTTTGTTACATTTACGCAAGCAATGTGATCAATATATCTTGCGTTGTTTGACAATTTTGCAGCCATTTGAAAGTCCTTTTTCATCAATTTATTCATATACTTAAATTGAAACCAGGTTAAATATAAATCTGCCAGTGAAGGGGAGCAGTTGCTACCCATTGGAATGCCTTTTATTTGTTGAAAAACCAATGGTCCGCATTGAACAAAAGAGATATTTTATAGCATATATCAAAGTTTCAACAGTGTAAGATTTAACGTTACTTTTTGAATATTTATTGTGTGACCAACATGGTTTCTTTGTATATGAATTAATATTTGTGTACGGTTTACCATTATGTTTAACCATTTTGCTAATTAATTCTGAAAGTCAACTTTTGACTTCATCTATGGGTAGATTTGTGTACAGTGTAGAAAAATCAAAACATTTGACATTTTTTGCCTTTACATCTTTGATTTTAGATACAAACTTGGAAGAATTGTTAATACTCCAAAATCAAAATATTTCGCAGTTTCTAGAAATTGCATTACAGTATTTATGAAAACGATTCCTAATTGCAGTCAAACACAATGTTACTTCTTTTGATAATTGCTTTGTAGTACATTTTGAAGCACCAGCTATGAATCTAGATTTAAAAGGGTTTTTATGTAATTTTGGTATCCAGAACAAACGTGGAATAGAGGAGTCCTCTTCAGAAATTTTGATATATAAAATTCCTTTTCATCTCATCTTATGTGCATCTATCAAATTATGAATGGATTGTTTGTGTAATTTATAAACGTCATTTCCTCTTATGTCTGAAATATTGTTTATACCGAGTTCCTTTTTCAAAATACCCCGATAATATTTTTTGCAGATGATCCCAAAATTGTTACCTGCCTTATCTATGTTTAGTGACTACAAATCTATCTTGTAGTTCTTTGACTGCTTTAGAAACTTTAGGCTGTTTTAGAATAACCGTATTGAAATTCTTAATGTGGGATTTGTAACGATAAATTCTATTTCTAAAGACTCTGTTCAAGTTTGATAACCATCCTTCAAATTTCTGAAATTCAATTTTTTTTCTTTGCCCATTTCTAACAGTAGGAATCAAGTGCATCACATGTATCCTGAAAAATACTGTCAATATTCAACTTGGGACATATCCCAAATTTTGTACCTTTTTTCATCATTTCTTTTAAACCTGAATTTTGTATTATACCCAAGTTACCTATAAATACATGTTTGTGGTGTGCATCAACAAAATTAGAAATTTACCATTAGACATAGAGTCACAATTTTGATTTGCTGCGCTATCCTCAAGAGTAATTGAAGCCAAAATTTTTTTGTATTTCATGATACTTTGTCCAACGTTGTTGCCATATTTATAGGAAATGATGGGTGGATCTTTTATTTTGCACTCCTTGGGAATCATGTTACGAACAAATTTCAATTTGAAAAGGGACTGAATGTTTAGTGAGTCAATAATTTTGTGTATGAAAGGAATGCTGCAAAACATTTGATCTATTTTTTTTCCTATTAGAATCTGGTTTCCGAATAGTTGTTGTGTAAGCATACACAATTTCACAAAAAATTTGCGGAAATGTGTGTTCTGAATCGGTAAGACCCAAATGTTCATTAATTCTTTTCATGTCTCGAAATGATAGTGCTTTAAGAGCTGTATGTAATTGATCAATGCCATTGGAGAAAGCCTGTAGTAAATTTTGGACAAAGTCTTTTGTATCCACGTTCCTACATTTCATGTTTTTCCGTGATTTCTTTTGTCCATGACTTCTTCTTCTTTGAATACCAGCCTGATTATCATGAAAAGGTGTGTGACTTCTGTCAAGAGTTGTAAAGTCCAAATTCCTAACATCACCGAAGCCCAAAATTCTGTCATTGAGTCCATAAGGAAAAGCTGAATTAAGTGTTTTGATCCAAAAATCTTCCATTTGTAATAATTTCCTTCTGTTAACATAACTGTCTTGGTCTAACAAATTTGGCTCTATGTAATCAATAATTTGTATCCGGCAATCCAAATGTGAATGTTCTGCAGAATTGAAATGGTTACACAAAAAAGTGTTTAACTTGTGATTTTTAATTGTAGTTTTATGACCACTGAATCTCTTTTTAACTGTTTGAGTAGTTTAGCCAACATATTGTGCTTTACATTTGATGCAGGATAACAGATAAATAATATTGGTAGATTCACAAGATAATAGCAAAATTTCCAATCGGGGGTTCCTTAATTTGAATTTTTTGTTAGTAACGTTACTGGGAAACTCCTCTTTTTTTTGTGAAATTTGACTTGCAGAATAGACAGTTACAATTTCCTTCAAAACATATTCCAAAATCAGCGCTCGAGGCTAACACTGAACCGTTTTCACTGTTTATCTCATTGTTAATGATTGTATTAGATTTTAAACATAATTTTGAAAGCCCATCATGCCATTTATCTGTAGTCATGTCCCTAAACATTATCCTGGTTCGTCATTGTTAAGTCCACCGAGTAACAAATTTAACAATAACAATAACAATAACTAAAACAAGTCAAAATGGGTGCTAGACTAAAGACGTTACCTGGAATTCCAGTATGCATAGAAAATCATGGATCGGGGACCAGCCTGTACAGACCTATCCACCAAGCATCAATGGTTCAAAGCGAACAGAATTGTATTTGTGTCCTTTTGCCCAGAGCCACTCCCTAGCAGTCAATATCCTATTCCACAGTTCGAACTCTTGACTCTCCATAAGCTAACCTGTCCCTGCCTAACCTATATACATAAGGAATTGTCTATATTGCATACGTTCCTCTGTATCAGCCCAAATAAATTAAAGGGTCTTCAGCGGGTAACTACTCAACATGTTTCGGAGCCTTTTACCCGTACATGTCTCTCTGAGTAGCGGCTCCTTCCCTAAGATTAATATTCAGCAAAGACAACCCACATAATAAAGAATGAATAAGAATGTGGCAAATGATGAATTAGCTAAATACGTGAAGTTTTGCCTATAAATGCAGAGCTTCATTATGAACGAAGAACACCTGTCAAACAAACCATAATTACTAAATTTGTATATACAGGTTCAGATAAGAACAATTTGACTTACCCCTGAACCAATATGTACCCTTTCTAGCTGGACAGCTTATCCTAGTTTAACCACCTTTTGACTTTTGACTTCCACATAGATAAAATTTGATGTTTTGGTAATGGTTGAATTTCTTTGCTTTCTTTTTTGGGTTAGGGCAGACACATTCTGCAAAACTTGCTGTCAATAGAATATATAGGTTTATTATGTCAGAGACACATGTTCCCCCAGGATGTAACCTACAAGTGAAGTCCTTTCCAGGTTTGCCATTACCCTAAGACCCAAGGGGATCCACATAACTACCCTCAGAGTGAATCAGGGTGAATTTCATACAAGAAAAAACTTAACAAACTTAATATATGGGTTTTTAAAATTATCAAGGAATACAAGTTGCCAGTTGATTTCGGGCTAACAGACATCTGCATATTTTAAGCCCATATAAGGCAATTTTGCATCTGAAATTCTGTCGGAAGACAAGAAGGCTGCCGAGTTTGTTCAGTTTAAATCAGAACAGTTTATTTTTGCAACGAGAGTCTTTAAAGTACACTCTTTTTGGACAATGAAGACGACTTTTTTTCAGCCAGCAATGCCTGAAAAGATGGCAGAAACGGTTATTTCTAGGTATCAAGATGCCTCTCTGTCAAATCATCAACGTGTAGTGCGGACTTACGTAACAATAAGAAAATCTGTATACCTCGAATATTTGAAAGCGTGAATAATAACCTGAAAGGTTGTAGCAGGTGTCAGCATTTCTGCTCAAAGCCAGACAAATCTCGACCTGATACAAGAGTTACAGACTCTTATAAGCCTTTTGGCTGAATAAGTCAAGGATTTTAAATTTATGCAGACCAGCGCATCTGGCTATAAGCATTTCAAGATAGCGTATTGCAAAATTACTACATTCGTTTTTTGTGTGCCTTGAAAAACAATGACACAAAAACCGTACGTGGAGCGCTAATCGAGAAAAAACTATCACCGTGTTCAGACCTCCAACGTGTATTGTTACTGACCCAGCTAGTTTCTGGACAGAAAAATTCGTGAATTTGCTTTGTGATGCATTGTGTAGAAACAAGAAGCTTTTCGGTATGAAAACCACGGGTCCCTGCACATAGAGAGACAGATCAGTACAATTTCATAATTCATTAAAGTCAATTTAGACAAGTTTGGTTCGGGCAGGGTAAGGTTCCTTTCAACAGCCACATAAGATAACACACACTCCTTGTCTCATTTGGAGAATGGTTGACCATTTTACCTTTTTTTTTCATAAGAGAACATCATGATTTGTCAAACCTGTCTCTTAATCAAGTAAAAGGTCTATCACAACAATATAAGTGTATGTTAAAATTTGAAACATAAATTTGATCATATTTGTCACACCGTTCTGCAGTTACAGGGAATGATACAAGAGCGACAACATTCTGTAATCGTGCAGTCACTTGGGAAAATCCCCAACGTATTCCTTGGGACAGCTGGAGTATCTGTATAAGCCCACGAGTTCTAGTTTAACCCCAAATTCAAAGTAAATAGCCGCTGAGTTGGTCGGTCCTCTTGTGATTCAAGAAATTCTTGATAGGACATATTATATCCTGGCTACTCTAAGGGGAAAATACTAAACGATGTTTTTAATTATAACAGACTGAAACATTGTTTTATTCACGTTTCAGACGAGATATAATATATCAGACATTGAGCCAAGTTGAACGAAGCATTAACTTTAAGTGAAGTCCCCCTGAAAGGATGTGAGAATGAGAAATCGTGTGTAAGATTCACAAAAAGGAAGGGTAAGATGCTACCGACCACGACCATATGGCAGTTCACTATGGAGAGGTAGACACAACCATTTCATTCAATGCCTTTTGTGAAGAATATGACTGGAAATAAAGGTCCAGCTGCTCCGGCACCTTTGAGCGGTTATCAAATAGAATAACAATTGGAACTCCTATTGCACGCTCGTTAAATACACAGATACCCAGATGCACAACTTTCAGTTGAAAGTATTCTACTCGAATGTAAACTGCCATCTATAGTCACTCCACAGGAGGATTTCAAAAGCTTTACATTTGCGTTTAAGTGTTCAAGTTTCCACACAAGCAAGAAAATGAGTGTTGTACTTCCTTCAAATACACACTTGATTACAGTGTAACATTGTTAAATATGATGATTAGTCTCGTATATATTTTGAGTGTATTATCAAATCTTATATTCACTTGTATGAGTATTTAGTTACCTTAGATAACACTGTTAGGTTAAAATTCACATACGATGACATATTTTCTGCACGACATAGAAGATAAAATTATGCCAAAAACAAATTGGAAGGAAGAAAAAATCATTACAAGGCATGACAGAGCTTTTACAATTTTGAATAGATCGTACCTACATGATATGTATTTCATGCCTTAAGGTAGCGGCCACATTTCAACTACATCGTCAATATGGTGACTCATCATAAAATCACTTTTTTCCATTTTCACGAAGTCCATTATCTAAACTCTGTGCTCACCAAAAATGACTTAAAAAAGAAACATTTATATGAGAAAAATGAAGAAAAAAATCTCCAAGTTTGGTCTGTCAATTACACGTACTTGGTCTGTTGAATTATGTTAACTGATCGCCAAGTTTGGATAGTACTCAGCCGCCGCCTGTGGCCCTGACAACGTGGAAATGCGGTCGATTGTGACTATAAGACAATGGGGCATTACTTGAATGAATTGACACTGCCACATGATATGAAGACTAAAACCTGTTACTTCTACCGACCGAGAAATTATTTGTTCTCTTTGTTTATCTTATAGCCTATGATTGAAACAAAATAACTCTTGACGACCCATTTTGACGATCGCCCCTTGTCAAAATGGCGGCTCGATCGAAGGGCACGGAAGATTACAGCAAAGGCGTCCAAACGAAGGATTGCCCCAAAATCATCACTCATCAGGCAATAACAATACTATGAGTATTAACATGATAAAAGCTTGTTGATGTTCTTATCAATTTGTTACGTGATGAGTAAACACAATTGGTGATCGGTGAATTTCAGTAAATGCAATGCTGCAGGCAAGTTCCTGTAATGGCATATCCTTTGATCTCAGGCGGCACTTCGTTGTCTGCGTGTTTCGTGTGTTGACTACATTCCAGGAAAACATTGCAGTGGTTGTCTAAACCTTACAATGGACACTTGTGGCAAATTATGTTGAAACTAATGGGTTCCCGGCATTTTTAAGACATTTCTTTGAAACATTTCACTGGGGTGGGGTCCGTGTGTTCAGCAATAATACGACTCTACCCTCAGCAGCAACCTCATAGGTGGATTACTGGCCCCTGATATGTTCATCAATTAGACAGTGTAATTAAACAGTGCGGGCATTGACCTTACTTTTTTGTTCGTTTCATATACTGTACACAGAAACCGTATAGTCCCTAGTAACTGCTTTCAGACATAGAGAGTCAAGTAGGAAAGAATTATGCCAAAAGCAAAGAGAGAATCAAAAGCAGGATGACGCCAGCGTCAGATTGCCGAGAGTGTAACTGTAACGGAGAGAGAGCTTGAGAACCAGATAACACAACTTGGTAAAGCTTTATCCTTTGTTTCCTTTTCAGGTATATAAATAACTAGATATTATCATCATGCTTTAATCCTATGTATGCCGACCAACCATTTAAATTAATATTTATCGCTTGGGCATTTTAATTGACCCAAATAAAACGTAGGTTTAGGGGGTATTAATTGAGTGAGCAATAACAACGTATAAGTGACCAAAATCAGACGTATCCAAAGTTTTGCATTGGCGGGCTATTTTGCTGACATTTATTAATATTGACAATGCTGTGTTGAAGTGCTTAGCTATAAAATTACAAAAACAACAAACAGCATCCCCCCCCCCACCCCGAGCTAAAACATGCCTCTGGTCAAACCAAGGCATATAAGCCCTACCCTGGAAAATGAGCATTGGAGAGATCCGTCAACTGATATTTTCTCAGTCAATCCCTTCCTAATTTGGTGACTTAGCTGCTGATTTTACATGAAAGATTGGATACTGCAGAATTTTGTCATGATTAGAAAAATGAAGAGGAGGAAGGTCTTCGTTGTGTCACCACGGTTCCGAATATTTACACCTTTTTGCTTGTTTGTTTGGTGCCAGTAGCATGATTGGATCTACATGTAAGTTCATGTACATGCAGTATATCAGGGATGTGCTAACATACCACAGGCCCCAAATTATGATAAGAGTGCCTATTCTGATCGCTATTTCATTTATAACTTTTGTCCTTCTGTCTCTGGGTCAGGTATGATGGAGAAGGATCAAGTGAACTTCTCCGTGAAACAAACATTTGAAGTGCACGCGGTCTTCACTTATAGCCGCCATATTTAAACACTGGTTATCAGGGTCAAGGTTATCACACGTCAGGTCACGTGATTAATCCACTTACAATTCCTGTTTGAGGTCAGCCAGCCGCATGGGAAACCACCCAGGTAAAACCAACAGCGTGGCTGCCTTTGGAGTGTTTGAGTTTTAAAACATGCTTTTTAAATGCAGAAAACATCAATACAGTTTACGAGCAATACATCAAATGTGAGGTTTGCATGTGTACCATGTGTACTACAAAGCTGAGCCGGAGAAAACAAACCGTTTTCCCGCTATAGCTAATCATGTACGAAAATGGGCCATTCTACCTTTCATTGTGATTTACTCAGACAGCAATTTTCGTAAGATCAATCAATTTTGTTAAGAATTAAAAAAAAACCAGTAGGTTTATCATATCGAAATGAACAGTTTTTGGAAGGTAAATACCTTAGCTAGGAACCGTATCCGTTCTACCTATTCCTTCCGTGACTTTTGAAACGCTAACAGTGACAGAACTGTAAGACTTTATGATGGCGATGAAAGAATTCAACAACATTATCAATACTCATTCCTTTCATGAACGGTAAGAACGGTTCCTGCGTATTGGTCAGTACTTTAATCCTGCATAGTTTTTAGACTTAATTGTGGAATATTTTTCCAGTGGGCGCTGCAAAAAGTGGGATCTGAGACCCTCTTAGAAAATTACTCAAGACACCGTCAAAATTCGTCACATTTATAGAAAACGTAATTCTTTCAAATCTAGACATTTGTACTATTAAAATAAGGTATAATTTTTGGGATGAAAGGGCAAAAACAAAAAAGTTGTAAGGGGTTAAAGTCGCTAGTTTTATACGCGCGGTCGAAATATGGCCGCCACCTTTAAATGAACGGTGGAACAAGTATTCTGTTTAACTCAGGAATCTGGTAACATGTCTAAATGTCAAGATGTGTGTTGAAATTTGTAAATATACTGGACGAGAGAGATTTTTGTATGTGTTAGAACTCGCTGCTCTTTGGATAGACATTGTAAATCAGAAATCCTAGGACTCGTTTGTTTTCAGTAAACCGAGTATATGGACAAATGTGAGACCTTAATGAAATGGTGGACTAGATGACTCACTTGTAATTGGTATACCGGCATATGGGCAAATGTAAGACTTATAGTGAATGATGGACTAGATACGGATATTGTTTGTGTTAGGCAGTTGTATAGGTACTCAAAGATAATGCATAAGACATGTCAGAGCATACATTATAGTTTAGTCACAATAACCTTTTATCTTGTATAGTGAGTTTAATATTAAGATAGTAAAATGTTCAGGGAACATCGTATTTTAAGACATACTAGTTAATTTGAAACTTCTGAATACTTAATGTTCTTGGAACGTACGTGGCTAATAAGTAAACTCATGATATTGATTGGCTTTCCTGTTCTGAAGGCAGATGACTTTTAAATAACAGCAATCAAGTATAATGTTAAAACAGAAGTATTGCAGATCTATATAATAATCATATATATCTAATGGTTTATGAACCGTGTATCTTGTGGCAAGCCACGGAATTGACAGATATAGCTACGTATAAACATTTGTAACAATAATGATAACGTAGCAACATTTATAAAAGCAGTAAGACTTATACAAGTAATTATGATCCATGTCGATATCTATTATTCTTTCTACTGGTTAAATTTCAGAACAATCTGAGATGAATGCTTTATATATTATCGCTACATGTTGTAAGTTGCACTAGTTTACACTACACATGTATTGGATGTTTTCGTGAAGACTTTATTTGTATGAATGGTTTGAGAATAAGTTGCACAAGAATCAAAATGATGGTTTCTCTACACCTTGTATGCCATAATGAACCCTAAAAATTGAATGGGGGCCACATATTATATGTTATTTTGTTCTTTATCCTGAATTACGTTGATTGCATTTCAGGTCAATGTGTCCAATGTGTTGACTGGTTAACTAATATACATAAGCCATGTGTAACAAACGTCACGTGGTCAGAAGCCACGATGTTTGGAGCAGAAAAAGACTCTTATATGTAGACAGAAGGAGCTTAGACGTGCATGCATACAAGGCTGGATTTGACCTACTTTGTGCCTCTCATGCAATAAACGTACAGTAAAAGAACAAGGTTGTGCATAGTTTATGCATAGCAGCTAACTATATTTTGTTTAATGGAGAACCCAGATATATTTGTACTAGGGCTATTGTGATCAAGAATCTTCTCTGACACCTTGTTCACTGTCGTTACTGCATGTGTTTTTGATATATTACGACTAGCTTGGTCACGCTTAGGATGTTTCCCTGGTCCTGTCTCTATAGATGTGGTGACTGGAGAAATCGCGATACCCATTTGCTTAGCATAAACTCTAGTAACAACAAATTTGGTCATCTCAAACAACGGTGATTACCGTCCATCAGTGCAGAAGTGATTAAACTAAGTGCCACTGGCAATCTTGAATCAATTGCTGTATCATTTTCCTGTGATTCTCCAGAAAGACAATCTGCAAGCTATAGTACGCCCAACCCTGATTCAATATTGCTAAGTCTAAAAGAATATCCTGAAAATAGCTCAAGGAATTCCTGGAGGTGTGTGGTACAATATGCTTACAGAATATCGCTGACATGCTTCAGGGAGGCTTTCACTACAATGTCTAATTATAATATACAATTACGGGTATAATCAGATTTAACAAAAAGATAATGTAGTAAAAGAGGTTCGAAACATTATTGTATTATTACCATTATATATCATTAGTATTATATATCAAAAAATGACCCAACTGCTAAAGTCAAGCTACCTGAATATTTCATTCACAATTTTGAAATCGTTCTGTTCTTTAGCTTCATTCACTGTCTCAGTAAACCTTAAATTTTGCTCCATATATATACCACTTTTTTGTACAATTAATACATTTGGAATACCTATCGTTTGCCTAAATATACAAAATCCCTAAATTGTACATCAATGTTATCTGTCAAAAATTGCAACAGTTAAACAAATGTAGTAAACGATTTTTGGAAATTGCTTTTTTGACATATTTTACATGTAAGTGGTTTTATACCTTGTTTCCAATTTATATGTATGATGGTTGTATATAGATTAGAAAAGTCCCAAGATGAATTTTGTTTGTAACATTATTTCTTATTGGCACTATTTGTTTTTTCTAGGAAAAACTTTGGATTATCGGAAATATCCAAAGCCGTTTACACCAAATTCCCCTATTCTCTTGTGTGTGAAGTACATATTTGATGCAACAGTCTTTTGCAGAACCTACTTACATTTCTAATATTGAGTATCTGCACCATCTAAATCTGCAGTTTCGCTGATCCCTGTAATTACTGCACTGTGGTATCTTTACCAGTTTAGTGGGGTTTTGAAGACATGCACGTCAGGTTTTAATGGAGTCCATATATTGCCCAATCTACCGCCAGTTGCTCACATTACTGATCACATGATCATTGTGTACTACTACAACTGTCAGGGAGCGGTTCTTAATCAGATTTACTCTACTATATAACATTCCTTCCCCTTAGGATGAAACTACTGTCAATGTTCCATTGTCCACAGATACTCCATAAATGTAAATGTCAATATACTACCAAAAAAATATCAAAACGAGATGGATATATATATATATATATATATATATATATATATATATATATATATATATATATATCCCACAGAAATTGTGTAGACTTATATTCATCAGCTACTTTAATAAAAAAAATGTTGAAGGCTAAAGGTCCAGTGACCTGGAAGTCACAGTAGAAAAAAAATGTTCCGAGCACCATCTACTGTTCATATGTGACTAGTGTAATCTTATTGCACTAATAAAATGTCACCATGGTGTAACTATGAGGACATATGAATAAAATATCTTAAGCTCTGCTAATCTTTGGCTTAATTATCTATAAAAAAAAAAATAACTATAGACAATGGGCAGCGATCCGCCTACACCCAAGTCTACTTTGATCATGAATGTTCCACTTTTCACAATGTTAGTTTTTCTGGGGGTTTTCCCCTAACAGCTCTGACTGGATTACGACGGATAGCAGGTGTAGCTGCCTGAGGCACAGAAGCAGCATTTGCCTGTGTAACCGTAGGGTTAACCACAGGGTTATGCACTGTAAATGTATCTGGTAACACAGTCTTTGGTTCTTGGTATGATGGCATTACACTATCAGAGACTTCATCATGTCGCTGTATCATTTGATCAAAGTGTCGGTGCAGAGTACCTTGCGGTGTATCTACTTCTGCTGACACTGGGCCTGTTCGCCGTAACACTACACCAGGGTTATATGGTTCTCCATATTCAGAGTAATTCCAGTAGTGCACTTTATCTCCTTCCTTGAAAGTACGTTCTTTCAGTGTTTGTCATGGTCCATTTTATGTGCCATTTGCTTGCACAGGACTTTCGCTGACAGGTCTGGTTTAATTCTATCCAGAGGGCATCTTATTTTCCTGCCCATCAACACCGCTGGTGAAACACCGGTGGTGGATTGTGGTGTTACTCGGTATCTAGCAAGGAATCTAGACACACGGGATTGCAGTGATCCTTGAGTCATTTTCTTTAATGCGCTCTTGAAGATTTGTACGGCTCTCTCTGCCAAGCCATTTGTAGAGGGCTTATGGGGTGCTGATGTAATATGCAGTATGCCATTGACCTTGAGGAATTGTTTGAATTCCGACCCCATAAAAACTGCTGCATTATCCGTAACCAGATTGACTGGAAATCCCAGAGCCGCAAAGCTTTCTTCTAGCTTTTGTATGGTCGCTGTCGCAGTAGTTCCCGACATAATATGCACTTCCATCCATTTGGTATGGGCATCAATCAAGATTAGAAACATTTTGCCGAGAAATGGGCCAGCAAAGTCCGCATGTACACGATACCAAGGCCTAGTGGGCCAATCCCATGGGTGCAGTGGAGCCTCGGTTAGTCTCTTTCTGTTTACCTGACAGGTATAACACTGCTTAATTTGATTCTCAATGTCACAGTCTATATTTGGCCAGTATACATAACTTCTAGCTAAAGCTTTCATTCTAGTTATTCCTGGATGTGTGACATGTAATTCACTCAGTATTTTGTCACGACTTTGTGGAGGGATGACAACACGACATCCTCTCATTAGTATTCCGTCTTTGATGCTCAACTCATCCCGCATATTGGAATATGGCTTGATTTCTGTTGCAATGGACTGACGTATTTCCGGAGGCCAACCAGACATAACATACTCTGATACATGTGATAATACTGGATCATTCTTAGTCCACAGTCTGATTTGTGCCACCGAAAGCATAGAGTCAACATGTTGTATCATATGATGAATTTCTTGTGGAATAGGGACCATGCTAGGCATGTCCGCAACTGGTAATCTCGAAAGACAATCTACATTTCCATTTTGGGATCCTGGACGGAAAGTTAATGTATAATCATATGCTGCCAAAGTGATAGCCCATCGTTGCACTCGAGGAGATGCATTCTGGGGAATGGACTTGTGTTCACCAAGTAATCCAAGGAGCAGTTTATGATCGTTATGAATTTCTATGTGCCGACCACTGATGTACTTATGAAATTTCTTGACGGCAAACACTATGGCCAAACCTTCCTTGTCGAGCTGACTATAATTTCTCTCTGCCGGTGATAACCTTCGAGAAGCATAGGCTATAGGTTGGTCTTGACCTGACTGATCCAGATGACTGAGTACTCCGGCGACACCATATGGCGAGGCATCACACGAGAGTACCAGTGGCTTGTTTGCATTATAGTGTACCAATATTGGTGCAGATTGCAGCTCTTTCTTGATAACATCAAACACACTTTGTTGTCTTTCTGTCCATTTGTATTCAGTGTTTTCACGTAACAATTCATGAAGTGGCTCCAAAGTAGTGGTTAAATTGTTCAAGAATCTTTGGTAATATTGCACCATGCCCAGGAATGATTTCAACTCTGTTAAGTTTTGTGGTGCTGGTGCATGCACAATAGCATCACTTTTATCAGGCAGGGGGTGTATTCCCTTTGCATTAATCCTGTGTCCCAGGTAGGACACTTCATCTGCTCCAAAGGTACATTTGTCCAACTTGACCCTTAAATTTGCTTTGTTTAGTCTCGACAGGGCCTCATCTACATTTTGATCGTGCTCAGCCTCAGTACTACCTGTTATAATTATGTCATCAATGCACACTCCAAGGTGAGGGATGCCTCCCAGAAGTGATTCAATCACGTTTTGGAATATGGCAGGCGCCGATGCCACACCATAAGTCAACCTTGTATATCTGTACAACCCCTTGTGTGTGTTAAGCACAAGTTACTTCTTTGATTCTTCTGCTAATTCAATTTGTTCGTAGGCATGTGACAAATCCAGGACCGTGAATTTAATACCATCCGATAATTTTGTAAATAAGTCCTCTTGTGTGGGTAGGGGGTATTGATCAATCTCAATATTTGGATTTACTGTCGGTTTGAAATCACCACACATGCGTATAGTGTTATCTGGTTTCCTCACAACTACCATTCGTGATGCCCACTCAGCAAAGTCAACTTTCTGGAGTATGCCAAGCGCCACCTTGCGGTCAATTTCTGGACTTACTTCTTCCGTTATGGCATATGGCACTGCTGCTGCCTTGCAGAATGTTGGCACTGCATTCGGCTTCAAGTGAATATTTGCTTTATAACCTTCCATTTTCCCCAGAGTATTTTCAAATAAACGTGGGTATTTGGTTGTATATTTTGCAATCCTGTCTTTTGTTTGTGTCACTGTATTCACTTGAGCCAATTTCAAACCTATTTCATTCCAGTCCAATTTAATTTTAGCCAACCAATCACGGCCTAACAATGCGGGCCTATCTCCAGGTACCACATACAGTTTCATATTGCTTACAGTCTGTTCTTTGTACTTCACTGTACATAATAACTCTCCCTTCACTTTCAACTGTTCTTTGCTGCAGGTCTGTAAGACCATATTTGAAGGCTGTAGCTTATTTTCTCCCCATAAATTCTTTACAGTTGACATTCCAACAACTGTAAAGGTTGCACCTGTATCCACTTCCATGGAAGGTGCTTACCTTGTACTTCCACTGCAACCTTAATTGGCTTGTGAGATGACCCTTCTGAAGGCATATTGTAGAGAGAATATTCATTCTGTACATAATTAGAAACCCCTTCCTGTACATTTTGTGCGACATCCATGTAGTGCTGTGCACTATTATTTTGACTGTTGCTTTGACTATTATTTTGACTGTTGTTATGACCTCCACGGCCCCGCTGATTGCTTTGACCTCCACGGCCTCGGTGATCTTGTCTAGTACTTCCTCTTCCACGACCTCATGTATGGCCACCTCTTTGACTTCTATTCCCAGGTCCATCATTCTGTGTGAATCTATTTGGGCGTACTGACCTCACATGACCTTGACCCTGGCATAGAAAACACGATTGATCTTTAAAGTTACATGTTTCTGGGTCATGCCTGCCATTACATCGCCAACACTGTCCTCTCCTGTTACTATGATTACCACCTCTGCTTTGCTTTACATAGTGCACAGGGGCGTCGCCATTTTGACCTGGTGTTCCATTTCAAATTACAGGCTTGTGTACCTCTTTCATATCTTTAATACTTTTGGCCATGGACTCAAACTTTAGGGCAACATCGAATGCGTTTTGAAATGTTACATTTTCACCCACCTTAATCATTTCTAACTGCATGCGTTCATCCTTTATTCCATGCATAAGTCTATCTCCCAGGGCATTTTTGTACTCATGCTCTGAAAACTTGCATGTCTGAGCCAAATGTTTCAGCTCAGCCACATAATTCATAACGGTTCCTCCAGGGTTTCTGTCCCTATTTAAAAATTTAAGTCTCTCTGACTGCCAAGGTGGTGAGGGGTTTTTGTGCTTTTTCACCACTTCACACAATTCTGGGTACGACTTTGTGTGCGGTTTCTCATCTCTCCCCAACAAATTTTTCATCAATTGGTACACATCCTTTCCAACTGAGGCAAGAAGAATTCTTTTTTTCTTCTCTTCATCTCCTTCCGCTGTGCCAATACCAACGGCCAGGAGATACATATCCAGACGTTCCACATAACTTTCCCATGGCTCATCGTCTGTGTAGGGACCTATTCCCACTGCACGTGCTTGCTCCATACTTTGACAGTCCTTGTGTTGCAAATATGACCCCATCCTCGTCGCCAAATTATGTGGTATCTTTACCAGTTTAGTGGGGTTTTGAAGACAAGCACGTCAGGTTTTAATGGAATCCATTTATTGCCCAATCTACCGCCAGTTGGTTACATTACTGATTACATGATCATTGTGTACTACTACAACTATCAGGGAGCGGTTCTTAATCGGATTTACTCTACTATATAACATGCACTTTGGCCTCTTTCCATCCGATTTGAGTAAACCTAGCATGATCTTCTCAGGGTTGTGTTCACAATTTGAGTAAACCTTGCATGATCTGCTCAGGATTGTGTTAAATGACATTTGGCTAAATCGGGGTATAACCGATTGGTATTATTATTTATGTACTCCTTATCATAGAGCTGGTGCGGCATGGAAGATGCATTGGATATATGGCACTGACATCAGAATATTACACACGTGGTGCTTCCTGCATGACTGAATACAGCTGCGCAGCATTTTAAATTCACTGATAAAGATGATCTTTTTTGCGGAATTGTCATTTTTTATGAAGCATAGACAACAAGGACAGTATTTATATATTTTCTGATCTGTTTTACGCACGATATTAGAATTAATGTTTTTTATTGCACTTTTAAGAGGTAGCCACATTACTGGTTTGTACTGGTATGACATTATTATTTATGTAATTGCAGCAGATTAATGGTAGTCTTGTACACATGAGGGCAGCACTCTGATGTAACCAAATGCCATTTTTTCTGCTGTGACCTGAAAAGGATGGGAGGAGGGGGGCAGTATAAATAATAAAGTGTACTCAGGCTCTCTTTACTCGACGGAAATATAAAACAAGGCATTCGAATACTTGGGTAGAGTCTGGGATTAAGTTGGTTGATATTTTGACGTAAGTGGCAACTGTCATGTGGATGTGGTGTTTATTTCATTACTGAACACTGCTGCACAGCATTTTCAATTCACCATTTATCAGTAATGGCTGCTCGATACAGATTATCATTTCCGCGGAATTTTCGTTCTTTATGAAGCATAGACGACAAGAGTAGTATTGATACATTGCCGTATCTTTTCTTTGTGTGATATTAGAATCATTATATTTTATATTGCACTTACAAGAGGTTGCCACATTACTGGTTTGTACTGTTATGACATTATTATTTATGAATATGCTGTAGATAATTGGTAGAGTTGTACACACGAGGGCAGTACCCCGATGTAGCAAATGCCACTCTTTCCACTGTTAGCTACTGAAGGGGGAGTTGTCACATATACGCCGGCCAACTTATTGTATTATGTATCAAACATAGCAAACTATTCACTTATCAAATCACTTGGTGACACCTTTTGCAATTGTTATAAATCATTTATTTTTTTACAAATAAAATTGATGTGGAACGACTGTTCAGGAACCTGATATAGAAAGCAGCAATTTCAGACATGGACACATTGTAACCACTTTTCGAATCATTATTTATACTTCACATGAACATTTTTATTCATTTGAGGAAACTGCAAAAAGGACTCACTGTACTTAAAATATTAAAAGGATGACACAAAAATTAATATCAGGTAATGACTCTTTAATCATAATAATAGACAATGGGGTTTTCAATTTTGTGATGCCTTGTGTAAATCTTTCATAAAACAAATTAAACGTAGAGCCTTTCTGCTGATGTCACTTGATTTGGTAAAAATTCGTTTGAAATGAGGCACGTGATATCTTTTGGGTCTTCAATATGAAGGAATTTAAAAAGACCTAAAACGTTTGAAAAACATCACAATTAATGACCAAGAGCTCTGGTGATTGTTTAAAGAGAAATATAGAAGAAATGGGAAAAAGGTAAAGGAACTAATCAAATGACAAAATTTCACTGCAATCTTAATTCCATCATTACATTTGTACAAAGTTTCATTGTAAAATGCAAAACCAAGAATAAAGAACAAATCCAAAAAAAAAAAAAAAGTAAGGAAAATTAGGTCAACATCAAATAAAACAAAAACTGTGGCCTACCATAGATGCATACGCCATTACCAATGTCATATACAGAGGGAAGGTATTGTGGAGCCTGCTCTATGACGTATAGTTCATCAGGTATTTGGAAGCTATGAATAATACAGAAAAATAGCCTGGTTCTTATAAGGAGGTGACATACAAAAAAATGTCAAATCATTAGTCTTAGTCAGTTTTGGTAATGTTTCATCAAAATTGGACCACTTACTTTTGTATCTAAATAAAAGGCAAACGTTTGTAAACTATTCATTTTATTTCTTATCTGCCACAGCACTAACAACTTTGAAAACTTATTTTGGTTGAGGTCATTCGATATGGTTTCAGAAATAATTGTTTTGGTCCACCTTAATGTTAAATGTTTTCGGATTTTCCTCAGATGTTGGTTTGCCATACCTCATTATATTTTTAGCAGTCTGCCTCTAAACTAAGGTCTATATCTTAATCATTATTCAACTGACCAAATACAGTAGATAAAGTGAGGAGTGTTTTAAAACCCAAAAGAACGCAAAAATCCACAATCACCACTGCATAATTAATGCCGTCAAAAGTCATATATCTTGGTAAAACTGTCAAACATTTAACAAGGTTTTATTTTTAATTTCCATGTGAATAGACAATGCATTCCAATCATGTTGAATGCTTTGATGATATGGTCCCGCATCTTCAGGCAGTCGATAAATTACTTGCTTTTGATTTGTAGCTGTCAATTTTAACTTTTACTGCAAATATTCTCATTTGTCGATTTCGGACTTGATATTTCTCAAATACCATGCACGTATGCATAAAAACAGTGTAAGTCAGCTTAGCGTCAGGCTGAAGGAAAAATATTAACAACATTAAACTATTTATAATAAGTATAGACTTGTGGACATATGATTAGGGTTAATTGCTATGGGCTAATGATAACTGTGCTTAAACACAAATGCACGGTCAAAAACGTGTTTACATATATATATATATATATATATATATATATATATATATATATATATATATATATATATATATATATATATATATATATATATATATATATGTTCACTTTATTTTTCTTGAAAAACCCACCCAAAATCGGAAACCGCTCACTTTCAATAAGGGCCCAGTCTCCTTTTTTTTAAAGTGAAACTTTTTGTTAGGTTAAATTTATTAATATGGTTAATGTTTTCCTGGACTATTTGCGTGACTCAGTATGTTCAAGTACGGAACATCAAATCTTCCAAATGACATGCCGACAAGCTGACCTTACGGTACGAGTGACGGACCTGTTGGGTATATGTTTGTCTTTCTACATTCAGACATATTCAAAATTCTGCTTTCAAGATTCCATTGTTGGGACATACGTTAACTTACGCACATAAATAAATTAATAAGTGAGTAAGTAAGAAAGTAAGTTAGTTAGTTACTTAATAAATAAATACATAAACATGTGTGTGTCAGTGTGTAGTAGTAGTAGGAGTAAGCTGCAGTATATTTCCGAAATGTGAGGGTAATGACATTTGATACTAAGAAATATTCTAAATACTAGCAAGATGAAGATAGAAACTTCCTTTAATTTGATCTGCAATGATTCTCCCACCCCCGTACAGGGTCTTATGCTTTATGGACCGTGGTATGACTTTTTGCTTTCAGTGTATGCACATCCAACTATATGTAGATCATTATAACTTCACACATTTGACAGATGTACGCCCACTTTTTGTCATCATTCAGGCCTTCCGATATACTTTGGATTTCTTCTTGAGCGACTTTACAAATGGACAATACTCTGAAATTATTCAATAAAGTTGTATCTTTTATTTAATATATATATATATATATATATATATATATATATATATATATATATATATATATATATATATATATATATATATATATATATATATATATAGTATATATGTAGAGAGACAGACAGACAGACAGACGGACAGATAGACAGATAGATAGAGAGAGATTATGCACAAATATACAAGTTTGCACGTGTGCTTGTATATATATTATATTATATTATATCATATTATATTATATTATATTATTTAATATTACATTACATTGCATTATATGATATTATAGGATATTATATTATATTATATTATATTATATTATATTATATTATATTATATTATATCATATTATTTATATTTATGTCTTTTTGCCCGGAGCCCCTCCTTAGTAGTCATTACCCTATTCGGCAGTCCGAACACTCTACTCCCTATAAGCTTATCTGTCCCTGTATAACCTATATACATATGGAAATACTACTGTCCATATTGCACACGTTCCTCTGTAAAATTTGACATAGGCTGTATCAGCTCAAATAAATTAATGGGTCTTCAGTGGGAAACTACTCAACATGTTTCGGAGCCTAAGCAACTATATTTCACATGTCAAGAATGTTTTAGTACTTTTACTTTGAAAGTTTTTTTGCTTACAAACACTTCATAAAATATTCTGCAAACCTATTGGAAATGTAATTGGACTCCATCTGCCACACATTTGTTAACAAACATAGTGTGTTGTCATCATATCTGTTTTAACAAATTATGAAATATAAATAAATAAATGTAAAATTGGTGAGAGTATTGTATTTGTGTCTTTTTGTTCAGAACCACTTCCCATTACCCTATTCCACAGTTTGAACACTTTTTTTTCCATAAGCAAACCAGTCTCTGTCTAACCTTTATACGTATGGAAGTACTATCGTCGATATTGCACACGTTCCTCTAAAATTTTTGACATAGGCTGTATTGGCCCAAATAAAATAAAGGGTCTTCAGTGGGCAACTACTCAACATGTTTCGGAACCTATTATCCGTACATGTCTCTCGCTAAATATTCAGCAAAGACAACTCACATAATAATGAATAAATATTAACGTGTCAAACGATGAATTAGCTTAATACGTGAAGCTTTGCTTATAATTGCAGTGCTTCATTATGAAAGAAGAATACCTGTCAAACAAACTCTAATTACTAAATTTATATAGTAAAAGCTCAGATAGGAACAACTAGACTTACCTTATATATATATATATATATATATATATATATATATATATATATATATATATATATATATATATATATATATATATATATATATATATATATATATATGTGTGTGTGTGTGTGTGTGTGTGTGTGTGTGTGTACATACATGTCTGATTGTATAGCATTTTAAACAGCCGTATTTTGCAATAAATAAGCAAATAACCCGCAGTATGATTTTTTTCTCTTTTTCTCTTTGTAAGTTAACTTTAAATTACGATTGGGCGTGTAGAATGTGTGGTAGCAAGATTTTTATATAATACACAAAATTGTGTATTTGCTTAAGAATGAAACGCATTGGCTGTGAGCTTTTTAGATTGACTGTTTTTCCTGAAGCACCAAATACTTTGGTTGAAATGTTCATCCTTGTCCCACATAGACCAAAAACGACACCTTTTATTCTTATAAGGCAATATCGTTCTAACTTTGTAATTTTGTCTAGTATAAACATATTTATTTTCTCTGGATTGCCTAATAGTACACAAAGACTAATCTGGAGGCTCTCCAGTCTACTCTTATGAGAAATGCTCCCACGAGTGTTTTTTGTGTATATGTAAAAACTGGTGTTTTTTCGGTTTTTATTTTGCTGACAGCTTTCAATGTTGAGATGTTAAAAACCCACGCAAGCAGGTGGACAGTAGTATCAACTGGAGATGCACTCATGGAAAACTTCACGGACACTGCATTGTCACACCCCATGCTTGAAGCATTTAACAATGCAAGTGTAACCACAGAGATGAATGATAAAGGCCATACATCATTTAGTTCTGCTACAGTTTCGAATGGGCTAATATCTTCCAGCAGCAACGGGTTGAAAGGTATAGGTACATTTGGTTTTACTTATTCTACTGAAATGTTATTTTTAAATGTTTAATTTACACATTGTCACATATAGAGTATTACACAATTACTGCGACTTTGCAAGAGTTTTGACATTTGCCATTTTCAACTTATACATAGCTTTGAAATCAACTTGGTGTCAAGTTGAAAAATATAAATTTGGAGTACAGAAACATTTATAATAAGTATGTCCTGTTATGGTGATACCATCCAACCAATTGCTATGAGACAATGATAGCTATTCTTCAACAGTTACTTGTATTACATCCCTATGACAGTTCCCATGTTTTATTACATTTTTGCACTTAAGATGAAACTGTTTTTGATTTACCTTTTTATTCCTGGACAAATCCAGTCAAAATGGGAAACTTTGAGACTCATTTTCAATAAACAGGGACTAATACTCCTTGTTAAATAAGAGTTTGCGTGTTTTAACAGATTGAAATGCGGATCCAAAAATATCTTTTATGGTCTGTCCATACCTTATGGTTTACAACAGCCAAAGTACAAATTCTTGATCTCAATATTTGCCTTTTTGATATGGAATTGTTTTATGAATATTTGTGTGCTTGTGTCGCATTTACTCTCCTAAAACCACTAACTGGGTATTGTTCAAATATGTGGGGATGTCAGCAATTTGTGTAATTTGGCAACAGATGAAGGTCATTCAGGAAATAATTGCCTCCAGTTTTAAATGAATTTCATGAGGTTATGTTAAGAACCATAAAGGTACAAAGAATCATTTGTAGTGCATGTTTGGTAATATGAATGCATAAATGGGTTTATTACGTTTCATATAAACTTCTGATCAAGATTCTGTTCATGCTTTATGGAAAATTGATTATGAAATTTACAGCTAGTTTTCTGAATGCTTCATACTGTGGGGATTAAAATTTAAAGAGTAAAATTTGAAAAAAGCCACTCCGTAGCTGCCTGGCCAATTAGGAGACGAAACACTTCGAAAAGATAATATTAGTCTCAGCTATGCCACTGATGTTAAGCTTCGTGAGTGCTCTGTCATCAAGGTCAATGGCATATCCGTGTATATGCCTCAATTGTTACACCCCAACACCTGAAACAACGGCTCTGATTCGTATGAATATAGCTGGCCATCTGAATTTTGCATAAATAAAACTCCCACACGAGCTCGCGGGTTCGTACTGATAAAAAAAAAATCTTATTGACGTGTTAAGAGGTCATCATCAATGACGCTGGTGCTGTAAATTTCAAAATAACCCAGCTTGCTACCGAATGTTACATAACCTTAGCATGTACTTTTGGAAATCTATTGAAAGTCAAGGTCACATACCTAGATCCCATGGAAAGTCACTTACAATTCAGAACATCAATGTAAAGCAAACACCCTTTGATCAGTTTGTCTATTTTTTATATGTTTCTACTTGTAAGTAATTGCATCTGTGCAGCACAGACGCCAATATAGCCTTTTTGTGTCACTGACAACCGAATTCCCGCAGGATTTTTCATGTCCTACATCTAGGTTCCTTTGCAGAACTGGGTGGTAACTACGCGCCTCTTCAAGGGCAACTCAAACAAGGCTCTAGATAGATGTCACTATATGTGACTTAGGCTTCACCTACTATGTCATCGACCCGTGAGATATTTCCAACTTTGCTTAATTAGGAGATATCTAAAAAAAACACATCCACGCCATGAATTTTTAATTTAGAATCCGTAAGAATATATTGGTTATACAAACAATGGATATGTAATCACTTGTTCAACAGGTTTGTATTTCTCAATCATTTTTATTGTTTATTATTGTATATTCCTACAATCGTAGATTTATGTCCCTTCAAGCAAGATACAGACATTTCAATATAAACAGTACGTAACTAATGGCAAATTTGCTAAAAATTATCTCACGGGCCATATATAGTGGCTATGTGTTATAGCCACAGGCGGCAGGTTTCATCATCTTTCACAGGAGAGGCGAATTTGTTCATATTTTTTTCAACACATATGCAGCAACTTCGCCCACAACAACAACCAATCATACTATTTCATTAATTGCTTGACCGTATGAAATCAATATTTTTCTAATTAAACACCTTCATGGAGAATGACCCAAAATAGCATGACGCATTATGATTGGGTCAATTAGCAATAGAAAAAATTACATTCAACCTGTCATAACCAAAGGCCATAAGTGCCACCATGGACATGAGGGTCAGGTAGTCATATTACTCAAAGGCTCTAAATTGTACAATGTTAATTGTCATTCCACTTTCTGTTTTCGATAAATTGCAATAAACTTCCAAAAATTTGTAAATAATGTTTAATTAGTACATTTGGTCTGTTTTAACACATAATATTTCTGACTATATGCTTGCTTAAGTAAAAGATGTCATACATTCATTTGGCATTTAGTACAGTATATTTTCACAATCTTAAGGAATCGCTTTTGATACTTAAAATATTATAAATAGGTAGTAAGGTGAAGGTGTTAAAGTATACAGCTGATGCTGGTATAATATTCTGCTACAATGTAACTGGCTCTACGGCACTGTCTCATTTAATTTGTTTGCATGTAATGAGTGATGTACCACAGACGATCCGCCTAGAATTTATATCATTTCAAGCAGAATGAGAAACCTTGTTGTCACAGAAACCCCACGGTATGTCCTAAATGTAGGGGGGCACTTTATCAGCGAATCAGAGATCAGTTATGGTTACTTTTAGTAAACTAAACGGACGTAACCCTAAGGCGAAGTCAATCATAAATTAAAATATTAATTAATTAAAAAGTATTATTAATTTATTTGAGGAAAGCGTTTGACTTTGTTCATCATGAACTCCTGGCACACAAAATGTAACTATATTGTTGTAGAACAAGCAGCTTGTATTGGTTCAACTCATACCCTCACGATCTTCAACAGTGTGTAAGCTATGATAGCCATCTCTCTGGCAGTATGCCACTAGAGATTGGAGTACCACAGGAATCAATATTAGGTCCACTTTTATTTATTGTTTTCATAAATGACTTTGTACTTGAAGTTTGCAATACCCATTGGAAATGTACGCATATGACTGAATATTGCACAATAGGGGTCCGACAACTCAGAGCGAAAACCTCACTCTAAGCACGGATGCACAACCTGTCCACAACATGATTACGAACAACAGAATGCTTCTTAATTTCAACAAAACAAAAATGAATATATGAAGGGACAACACAGATAGTATAAAAAAGAAAACATGAATAATTTCTCAATGGTCTTAAACAATTTCTAGGTCAAACAGGTTGATACATCTGAACTATTTGGTCTGCACATTAACAGCAAAATGACCTGGAATGCCCATGTGACACAACCATGTTCCAGAATGTACCTTCAACAGTACCTTCTCAACAAAATAAAACATCTGCTACCACTCAGAGCTACACAGAGCTTCTTTTCTTTACTGGTTCAAACAATGATTGATTATTGATGTGTTATGTGGGGTTACTGCTCAAAGAAGCTTTTAATTCAAATACACAAATACATGAGGTTGTATGAAAGATCAATACTAAATGTACAAAAAAGTTGATCTAGTGAGGACTGTACATCTTTTGAGATCTCTAGGTTGGATGCCGAGATACACTTAAATAGAATATTTTCAGGGAATAGTCTTGCACAGAATTGTATGTGAAACAGCGCTTTAATACCTCCTAGATGCTTTTACGGATGTTCAGCAATTTATGCCATTAGCACGAGAAGTATTCAATCGTGAAATATGTATGCACTAGCATACAAACTTTATATTGGTCAGACAAATTCTAAGTACAGAGGAGCCATACTGTGAGGCCGGCTGGACGATCACATAAAACATTCGCCAAACTTGAATATCTAAAAAAAAAAAACACGATATGTGCAATACTTAAAAGGATGCCCCTACGCAAAAGGGCATTTTACTTTAGATGCAACGAATAACAGCAAGAAGTGACTGTAAATTGTATGTTTAATTTCTTCTTTTTTTAAAGTTTTTTTTTTAATAAATGGTGCTTTTAGTTTAATTTATTACATGTACATTTGTATTATTATTATTATTATTATTATTATTATTATTATTATTATTATTATTATTATTATTATTATTATTACTATCATTATCATCCTCATCATCGTTCTTCTTATTATTATTAGTATTATTGTTATTATTATTATTATTATTATTATTATTTTTATTGTTATTATTATTATTATTATTATTATTATTATTATTATTATTATCAAGTAATTCTAGTAAACTGAGATTATTGAATTGCGTTTCACTTTGCTGTGAGGGTATTGGTCAACTTAGACAAGGGTTGAGGGGGAAGTCACTTTTTCTGGGAACCCCAGTCTTTACATCGTAAAACACATTCTAAGATATCACCATATCAACATGAAAGATTGATTGGCCAAACCTGGGGTAGGAGAAAACAACTTAATTTGTCACACATACCGGGTGAGCATTGCACAGTGGTAATTCAACAGGCATGGATTTCATGGGATTAACTGTATATGATGTTCTTTGTATATTTGGGGCTTTGACGTTTGGGTTATATATTTACAAAATTTGCTTGCGAGAAAGACACAGTAGTTTGAACATTGTTTGTTACATACAGATGTACGGAGATGGTAAGAACACATGAATTTATTTCATTAGCAACTTTAGTGCCAAGATTGGTGAAAATGTATTTGAGTGATTTGCTATCACCTGGTTGCTTCATGTTCTGTTGCCAACAAGAAAAAAAAAAAAGAAAACAACTTCTAATTTCATTATCATGACAGCTGTTTCAAGAGTATCTCAGGCCATTTTAATATGACATATTTTATTGTTATAGATCATTTCCGAATTGTAAATGGTAATCCTCTATATATCATTTCGATTCACAGTGCCTTATATACTCTGAAATTTGTATTTAAGTCAAGTTATAAGAATATATACAATGTACGGTTTATTGTTTCAGATGCATTATTACATGCTCCATCAAATGGACGTTCCAAAGATAAACAAAAGAGAGGTCAATTGCGGACAGGTCACATTATTATATGAATCAATTGAATTGGCCCAATGTGGTTTTTACTTTTAGAGCTAGAATGCTGCAATGAAAGTCGAATCATTTGAGCATAAGAGCTATCACTGAAAATACTCATGCCCTGACAGGTCAAAGCGCCGATTTCACGATGAAGCGAAATCTCTTTTTATTTGAGAGTGAAATGTGCGTACTTTTGCGCTTTCTCTTTAGATTATGAACACAGGCCTCGGAGGCATGTGGATTGCAACAAACCAGACCCTACACCAGGCCCCCACAACATATCTTGCTTGAAACTGTGGTGGGCAGACGCTGGCTGCGTGGAAGCAGGAATATTAGGCCCACCAGATAGAGTCAATGTCAACTGGTGGAATGCCAGGACGATTGGAGAAGTGAAACAAAGTATGAGGAACGCCAGAGTCCAAGCAGACCAAAACAGCCATCTTTACAAATTACTATGCCTGGGACGCAACTCGTATGGTGAATAATGTTTTTAAACAGTTTCGTATTAAAAAGCTGTCCATTATTAAAATATGAATAGGGAACAAAACGCGTTGCAGGTATGTTGGTAATATTGAACAAAGGTAACTTATCAAATGGCTTGCTCTAATTACCATTTTCAGATAAATTGCGTAACTCTTTGCCAAATAATGTTGTCTATACATTGTCGTTAAACCTTTGGCAATATTTCCTTATCCTGGGACATCAAGTATAGGTTTGGTGGGCAGATTTGATGCTTATCGCTCTCTTCAAATTTTTTAAATACATGTGAGTTGACACCATGACATTTTCAAATTCTCTCTCTCTCTCTCTCTCTCTCTCTCTCTCTGTATATATACATATATACATATACATATATATATATATATATATATATATATATATATATATATATATATATATATATATATATATATATATATATATATATATATGTATATATATATACTTGTCAGTGTATAAATATGTATGTTTCTCTATATTTACATAAGCTCCTTAACAAATTTGAACTTCTCACGCTTGCATGGCACAATATCGGAATAGAAAATCTCGAAAACATAGAAGCAGCCCAAGGTCACCTGTACAGATCAATGTGAGTGACTCGGGAGGAAACAAAGAATGTTTTTACTTAATTAGTCTGTAAATGTCGTATATCTTGGGCAAAAATCTCTTTCCAAACTGATGGGAATCTACATCATAAGTAATCATCCTCCAGAAGAAATGAATTGAACATGAGAGGCATTTTCATAAGTGACTCATACGTTTCATGTTGAGAGGAAATGTAGGACTGATTCAAGTAAGCATTAATGTGTATTAAGTTCCATCAGTCTAATGATCCCTGCATCAAGCCGAGGCCGAGACGTACAGAAAGTGCATAATTCTATGGTCCATGCACGTCAACATAGAAGCTCTAACTGAGGTACAAGACTTTGAACAAAATAGTAACAACTTTGCTCCAAGTCACGGAAGCTTATCACTGTTTTACATCATACTTATGGAAGCCAGTGATGATGTGCATCCTCAAAACACTGAAATCATCTTGTCACGTAAGAAAAGAATTCTTTAAAAGGATCAAATTAAATTGCTTTGCAGGTGAATGTTATGAGCGCCAGAAGCATATCGAGAGACCTCTCCCAGGTCCATACCACATAAGTTGTCTGGATCGTTGGTGGAGACATGCAGGATGCCATGAAACCGGTTTAGGTGCCCCTCTTCATAACCCACAAGCTGTAGCTAGTTGGAATCAGTTGCCTATGGACGCTGTAAAACGAAATATGACAAATTTGAAGAAGCTGGCTGATGCAAATGATGGACAAAGAGACTTTTTGTCGAAGCTGCTTTGTTATGGAAAAAATGGAACAAGCAAGTTGACATCCCGAACATGACAAGACTATTCAATGGCTAGATCCAGATAAAGTTTCGCTATTGGTCGCTAATGCACTCCAATTGATAACTTAACCTTTTTCTTGTGTGCAAACCTGTCAGTTATATCATCTTTAGTACTTTGTACTTTGTAGATATTTTTATCTTTAATACATTGAGTTATAACATTCAGGTGCTAATAGAGATATCGTATATTTTATTTTTGCAAGCATTGCACAAGTTTTGCATTCAGTATATGGTGCTCTTTTAAAAAACTGTATAGATTAAGCTTATCTATGGAATACAGTTGGTGCGTGCTGTATAACATACTTATTTTAGAATATATTGAATATTTTTTCTTGCAGACAGAGAGACAGTTTTTATGTTCAATAGCAGCAAATACATTGTGGTAGATGTGGGACCATCTGGCATTACATGGAACGCAGCTGAAAAAGATTGTCAGAAGAGAATAGGGCATTTAATCTGTTTCGAAAGTGAGCAAGAATATAATTATGTGTACAGTAAAACTGGAACCCTAACATTCATTGGTAAGTTATAACATTCAAATATGAACACCCAGGTTTTAGGATTGTGAGAAATCCCAAAGAAGCATTTGGGAAGACGATTACTGCAAAATTGCTGTTCTGAATTCTTTAAGTATTTGCAAAAGATATTATACCCATATTATGTTCGTCATCATGGCAGATAAGTTTACACCCCCAAAGAGGGGACCTTGCTGGCTACAATGGGATCCAGCTATAATGCAGTGGAGATCGTTTGCTTAGTAATTCACCTTTGCACTGTGTGTGCAATGTGGAAAGAGTCCAAGTGAGATGAGGTGAAATAAGCTGCAAGGTAAGCTATGCCCATGTAGCAAGCTTGTCTGGCTGTAATTGTGCCTCTAGCTCCATGGTGTGTGGGTTGGGGGTGTGACCAGGTTTCCCCAGAAATTCTGGCCAAAGCTGCCAACTACACAATCCATCGCAATTCTAGCATTGTTGAAGACCACTCCAGGCAGTCCTTGATGGTTGAGATACCTTCTGGACAGGCATCTTCCACTGCCTGCGGGTCTTCGTGGCTAGAAACTCAAGCCAGGCTAGCTGGGTTGGCTTTTCCTGGCTCACAGTCTCTATTTCAACAGACACAACCTGCACAGCCAGTGTAGCATCCTGGAGAAAATGTGGCTGAGCCAGCTAGTTGCAAGACCTCTTTGAATCCCGCCCAGACAGGATTCCGTTTCTGTCCGGCTGACAATGTGAAGCTGCACACCAATTGGCTTGCAAGGAAGAGCATGAAGCAGTCATGTCTGTGCTGTCATCTCAGATTGTCAAGTATATCCCAGACATGCCACACTCATCTAGTTAAAATAAGTGGTGTGCTGGCAAGCAGCAATTCACATCAGTGTGATAGTATTGACCATGGAAGTTTATCGTGAGTGCCACCATGCCTCCACTGGTGTCCCTTTGAAAGTATGGATCAGAAGGACCTTGGTCTAGGCAAAGCTTCCAGCTCAGTCCACCCCTATGACATTGGTAGCACTGGCCTGAGTGCCCCTACTCAGCATGCTCTTCTTTGCCCTGCTCTTTGCAGATTAAACAGGAAAACCTGTCTGAAAGGACAGGAAGAAAACCTTAAGGGTGTTCAAGAACATCACACTGGTCCTCAGGCAGGGTCAGATTCCGCCTGAGCCCTTCAGGAAATAAAAGGCTGCAACTGGCTGTCAAGTGCTGTGGTATTCCACCTTAGGCTTCTACGCCTACTACCGGTTTTGCATGATTTGGTGACCATGATATCTCTGAAGGTCACAGTGGCATTGGTGTCAGCAGTTGGTGCCACCTCCTTTACCCATAGATTTTTCCCCAGACTCACAAGTTGACATTTTTTCACTCACCTCTGAGTTGGACATGGATCATGTGCTGTCACTTATCCCATCTTTGCCATGACGTGTTTTCTGTGTGGTTTCTCTTTCCTTTTGCCTTCGTGGCAAGTGGGTTTTTTGTTTTTGATAATGATTATTTGGAGGGGGAGTGGTCACCACGATATCCAGAGAGTGCTTCTTCCTTGGTAACATTAATGGTTTGGAAGGTGCTGCAGGCTTCTGAGAAGTCTGTGAGAACTGGCTACTTTCAAGTATTGCGTGCTGGAGTCCCAGCATAGTCCGAAAGTGCCTCAATGCATTTGTGATTTTGTTACATGTGGTTTGGTCCATTGCTAAGGGTAAGGTCAGGTCACCTCAGTGGGAAAGAGACATCATCATGGCCTTCCTGTGGCTCCGCATGGGCCTTGTTTATATCTCATGGTGCTGTTTTCAACCTTTGTGGCCAAAAAGGTGCATGGGGTCGTGCCACTGCCCCACATGTGCTAGGCAAGCCTGTCCATCAAAATTAGTTGTTGCCACACCCAAAGGCCCCCATGCAAGGGTTTAAAGTATCACAGAAATTACAATTAAATTTAAATATCCCCCAGTATGGCCTCCCTTTGGCTGTACCAGTGGTATGGTCTCATCAGCCAGGTGGTGTGGGGTAATTGTAAAGATGATGACCCTGGCATCCACAGTCAGCATATTTTTGTGTGGCAGTAGAAAGGCTAGTCTCCTCCATCCCGGACTGCTCCAATAATGCCGGGCATATAAGTGTGGTCACTAGAGTTGCTTGCTGACTTTGGGCAGGAGCATTATATGTTCATTGAGCATGTCATAGCTTTGACAGGTACAACTGCAAGTTAAAGGTCTTTTACAGTTGTGCTGGGTTGGTAAACTGCTACCTTTTGGCAGACCATACCAACAAGGCTTATAGTCTGCCTTCTTTTGAAAGGGAGGAGGGAGTCTGCCTTGGTCTTGGACCAATCTTGAAGTAGAATTGGTCAAGACAGGATGGCTCTCATACACAAAAAATGGGCAAGAGAGTAGCTTCATTGTATTTTCATCTTGGTCACCTGGATGAGCCCCGCAACCCTCAGGCCAATTTTCTTCTGGATAACGTGTCACCAACAGGGTCAGTTTGGAAAGTTAACAGGCCTAAGAGTGGCAATGCTATTGGGAAGACCCAGTTTTTATGCAGGAGCCACATTGTTATTGGTGGAAGGCAATCATTAGGGTCCTTTCATCACTGGTGGTGCTCATCCTCGCCCAATTTGGTAGCAGGGAGACTGTGGGATTTTATTCATCTCTGGCAGTTATTTTATCAGAAGTCTACATTTGCACTGTCGTATGTCATGGTAATGCCGTAGTTCAGAAATGATGAACCTCCACTGCTCTCAGGAGTGCCCTTTGCCATCAGTCTGTCTTTGGAGCCAGAGGCATGGGTGCTGTCACTCAATGTGTTTGCAAAACTGGCTGACAAGGGAACAATGGAAAACATAATGTCTCCTAGCCTCTATAGCTGTCAGTTTTTTTGTTCCATCTTAAAGACAGCCAGGTGGGAATCACTGCGTGACCTTTTGTTAGTCAACAAGTTTAATTGAGGGGGTGTTTCTTTAAAGGGAATGCAGGCCTCCTTCATAGCTGCTGTTCTGCAAAGTGAGTTCACCACTTTAAATGACCTAAAGGACATCTAATTCTGCAAAATAATGTGCAGAATGTACAGAGGTGCCTGCTTTTCATAGTGAGTCAGGTTGTATACAAATTCACGATACTCCCATTTGGACTGCACCTACACATGTACATAAGAGCACATTCACAGATGTTCTTCGATCAGCTTTCCCTGGCAGGACTTTCACACAAAATTCAATATGTTCTTATATCCCTAATTTTATATAAGCAACGTCTTCAAATATATCAGACTAAGCCTGTACTCACTCATACACTGTTTTTTAAGGTATGTAAAACAGCAGTTTACAATGAATATTCAGATATATACTCAGTTGCAAATGGCTATACATGCAACAGAAATTCATCAAAAGTTCGATATGGAACATTCTTGATTTCGTTTGTGTTTTTTGTGTGTTTTTCAATCCCACCATGGACTGAATAATTCTTATTAATTATCATTTTTTCTCAGTCCCAGTTAACCACTGTTTATATGTACACATAACCAGGAAGTAATGTTATAATCTTAGGCTCTGTAGGAAGCTCTGGTGATAGTGGAATAATATATTCCTTAACTGGAGTGATCCTGGCAGTATATATAAATTTGAATGTTTTTTGTGTACTGTCATTAGTTTGGTCAATTTTTCTTACCGAAATCTAAAATCATTTTATTTGATTTGTTAAAGCATGTTATACAGTTGTTAAACAAGGTCACGTGAATTACTATGAGTCCTGAGTCTATTGCGACTTGCCCTAACTTGTCTTGTGTTTTCTTGGGGGGGGGGGGATGAGCACAATAGTTATAACATCTACAGATTGTAAGGCTGCCTATCTATCTGGATGATTGGCTCATTCGGTCTCTCAACCAGTTCCTCTTTTGCCTAACACAGACACCATGATAAATCTTTGTCATATGTTAGGCTTATTGTCCATCTCAGAGAGCCCAGAATGGATTGTTCACAGATATTTTTTGCCTGGGGATCAGTGTTTTAGAGTGTTTAGACTTTTCCCCTGTTAGCCCTCAAAGTACCACTTCCGACATCTTCTAGACATTGTTTGCCCTCTCCAGTAGAGTGGCCTCTGGACCGCACAGACCTGATTGAGGTTGATGATGGAGCTGTATTCCATCTACTCTCAAGAGGCACTTGGTTCCCTACATTGCCCGCTTCTACATTTCAGCTTCAGAGATTAGTCAGACAAGCCCAAATGATGGCTGAATCAGCAGAATCCATTCTGCCCCGTTGATTGGTCATTAACTAATGGACTCTGACCATCTTTCAGACCCAGGCGACCATCTTCACCGATGCGTCGTTTGTAGGATGGGAGTGCAGGTAGACTCTCATAAAGTATCTGCATCTGACCTCTTCACTGCTAATGCAATCAATTGCATGGAACTGAAAGTTACCAGGCTCACCATGCTTCACTTCCAGCCATTGGTTGGAGAGAGACACACGTTGATATGACAGTGGTAGCCTTTGTGAACAAACTGTTAGGCCCTCACTTGATCGACTCCTTGGGGGAATAAAGCAGATCTTTCTCTAGTGTGCAGAAACCAGACTCAGATCCTTTTACTTTCTGATGAAAGGTGAGGACTCAAAGTTCTCGCCAACACTTCCCAACCAAGAACATCAAATTCTCTCCATGGAATGGTACCCTCTGCTGTTCGTAGCTCCAGTGTAGTGTAATTGTAACAGTGTGTGTGTGTGGAGGGGGGGGGGAGCTATGCTGGACTTCTTTTTTACAAGCAGCAACCACAAATTAACAACTTGCATCTATTATCCTGTATAATTGCATGTGGCCATAGATGCTCTTTCCATTGATATGCACAGTCTTTTGGCATATGTCAAGCCATCCACTCTGCTGGTACTGCGAATCCTTGGTAAGACCACGAAGGAATCAGTGCTAATGATTGTAATTGCACCACCCTGGACTAAAAGGGCGTGGTCTGTTGACCTGCGTGAACTTAACAGTGAACCTCCAAAGGCTTTGCAGATTAATGTAAACCTTCTCGAGCAGCGATAGTGCAGATAAGTATCTCCGGTTGTTCTCTCATGTGATGTAGCTTGCTGTGCATTATATTGAGGATCACAAGTTGGCCATTGCTTCTCCCTTGCAAGAACATGGCACTGAGATGGGCAAGAATTGCCTTTTACATAGACTTTTTTGAAAGTTTAAATGTAGACCGACCAGTAGCAACCAATTTTTCCCTCTTAGGAAGCAGGGCTTGTTTGTTTTCACGTCTTCAAAATGTCCATTTGAATCATTGGACATAGCACCAGTGGAGGACAGGCACTTTACATGAAAATCTTCTAACTTTAGCCCCTGGGGTAAGGCATGGTGGGATTTATGCTTTAGACAACTGAAGGCTCCCATTGCCAGAGGTTCGCAAAGTGCTTATCCTTTGTCCTTGTGTGGACTTTATGGCTAGGACCCATGTTGCAAGGGATAGTGAATGGATAGGTTTCAGGATAAAGGTCCTTGCACAATAAAATAGTCTGACCCCAAAAGAACACTGTGTTTCATGTGGCCACCTTGATGTCGTGTTTCTCACACTGACCCTATTTGTGCTGGACAGAGACCCCGTTTCATCAACAGTCATATGATTATCTTGTAAGCTTTGCTGTTGAATACTGTTTTGAGGTGGATTAATATGCAATCCAACCTGCTTTTGATGCTGTTGGGCAGGGTGAGGATTTTGTCAAACTACTTTTTTGTGGCCTTGTGGGGTGAGACTTCTATCTGCTACATGGGATGCCCCAAAGAAATTGTCTGTCAGATATTATGTTCCCTTTTGGGTGACGTTCTCATAACACAGTCACATCTTTTTATTTGTGGTATCTCACTAAGTCCATGGACTCAATGGCAAGCTGATTCTGCATTTGTTCCATTGTTTTACATACTAGAAAATCTTTTCACATATGTCTAATTGATTTCACATAGTTGAAAAGAATTTCACATATACACAATAACTTAAAATAATTTACCATATGTGAAATAGTTTTACTCACATGTCAAAAAACTTAACACATATGTTATTGGTTTCACCATTAAGTGCTGTTATTTTTCACATATATGTTAAACTACTGCATACATATATGTCTTACTCCTTTAACATGGGTATATTTATCATTCGTTATGGCCAATTTGCTCTAATTTAAGCAAAACGCAGAGCAAAATAAAGAGGCGATAGGGCAAAAATAAGTGTAAATGTGTGTCACATATGTGAAATGAATTGTTTCAAATGTGTGAAGAACTTTTATACATGTGTGAAACAGATTTACACATGTGTGAAAACTGTTTATACATATCAGAAATAGTTCTACACATGTTGAATTATCCCTTTTTATTCCGCATATGTGTACAACAATTTCCTGTGCGGGAAATCTTTTTCACACACATGAAAAATAATTATTTACATATGTGAAAAAGATTTGCACTTGTGTGAAATTCCTTCATACACATGTGAAAAGTTTTACAAATATACACATTTGTATCTTTATTTTACATATATGGGGGATATATAGTGTGACACGATTTTGCAGGATCATGACATCAATTTAGTTTCTTTAAAATGAAAAGGTAATTGACGTTCCTGCTCTCTCTATCTCTATTTGTGTGCACATCATTGCATTCAGCAACAGCTGTCTGGCAAATGTCTCCATATGAAATATTTGTTCACTCTTTTTCTGGCATGTATATTGTAATTGGAGATAGGGTGAATAAGGATCTGCATTCTTGAAGACATCAGGATGTCATTAGGAGTGTGTTGTTAGGAGCAAAAGTAAGAAGACAGGTAGGTTGAACATTTTTTTCTGTCATGAGAGGGTAAATTTTCGGAAAAAGTTTGTCACCAATTGCCAAAGAAACGTCCCTTTCTCCGAAATGTATATATGCAATACGTCAGGTTACGCGTATACTTTACAACAAGATGGCTTTGAGCAATCAAACGTACTTATTGGATTCCGACAACTTAATTCATTGCAGGCTTGAATGACCAAGCAGTAGAAGGAACGTTTCAGTGGTCCTGTGGGGTGGAAGTGAGGTTTTTAAGATGGGCCATTAACAGACCACTTCCAGAAGACAGGAAAGGACCACAGCACTGGATCGGAAAAGATTTCACAGACTGCGTGGCAATGACAGAGGACGGATGGCATCAGATTCTTTGTTTGGCAAGATATAAAGCTCTGTATGTGTGTGAACTTACTTATAAACACGGTAGGAATACTAACTAATTTTAGCACCATTACCAAATTGTGCTGTCCTCCACCAGCGTCACACATTCTTTATCTTCTCTGAAAATGTTGTCCTATGTAAAGCAAGGTGAGATAAAAAAAATACCTTGCATTATCCAATTTGTAGGATGCGAAGTCTGGGGTTTGCAAGTTTGTGTTTCACATATTAAATATGTTATCACCCCATATTGGCGTGATTGTGTTTAATGTGTATAACATCCAGAACAGACAATTATGGGGACATAAACTTACAATCTATATATATTTTTTCAAGATTATAAACGTGGTAGTTAATGTATATCCTGCTGTCATTTCATTTAATAAGATGGCACTGAAGTTTAAATCCTGGAAGCAAAACCTATGTGCATGAATTTTCAACATATAATATTTCATTAGATTGTGCTGACATCCTAATCAAATAATCAAACAGTGGCAATCTACAAGAAACCAGGTATTTTAGCTAAATGCTATATCAGCATCTCTTTTCTCAAATGTTATTATTGGTGAACGATTATCTTTAAGCTTCTTGAGATTTTTCTGCTTGTAATTGTAAAAAGGTAAGAAATTGTAGTATGGGAGCACTCTCTTTATCACTACATGCTCTATTGTTCTATGCTACCGTCTTACTCGCATGCAACTAGTACATGGTTTCAATGGAAAGCATGGAAATAAAATCTAAACTTACATTTAAAAAGATGCCCTTTAAAATGGTTGTGTCAAATCAATCATAATTAAGCAATCTGTCCGACTATTACATGTCAATATCGCAGTTCGAACATCAGTCCAAGCTGAAAACTATCCAAATCTTGCAAGTGCCAGCAATACGAATATCTTCAGATATATCAGCAACATGAAATAGTGACTCCCAGAAAAAATTGAAGCAGACAGCAGCTTTCACCAATGTCAGAGAAACTGCACCAAAATTTCTGAGCACACAAGAACCAACCATTATCAAAATCCGTCAGCCAGACATCAACCAAAGTCGAAATTCAGAAGACCGAGGCACACATTCCAGCAAGTTTGTAAACGTTTTCGTATAAGTGAATGAATACAAAATGAAGTATTAAGGATAACATTTCTCTTCTGACTTGGGGCTGGAACGAACAGAGCTAAGTAGTAATTAAAATTGCTTTAATGCCAGCATCTTTCAACTTTAACAAATATCCTGTCTCCTACACACATATTGTGTAACATATCAGCTACAGTTGTTAGATTTATATACTAAAATACATCATTTATTTAATAAGAGTCTTTTTATTCCGGAAATATTAAAAGTTACTGCTTTCATTTGCAACGATCCCCGTTTCTCGAGTTTTTGGAATAGAAGTAAATGACAGGACTGAAAGTTGTCAACATAAGTGCATACTCTGACAAAGCCATTTAACCATGACACACACACACACCATAAGCTGGCTCGAGTGGAATATCACTATCCATATCAGAGTAATTTACTAGGTTAAATTCAAACTTATCTTTTTTTCATGTAATTTAATTTACTAGTATTATTACAAATCATTATATCTAGAAATGAACATCCCGTGTAATTCTCTGAACTTTTATGTGATTTCTAATGACAGGGGTATATGTGTGAAAAATCTTGTTGACAGAGTTTACTGTTGATCGTTTATAGGCTAACTTTCATCTCTAAAGTCAACTTAGACATTTATCACGAAATATCATGTCTTTTTGACAACTTATTGTTTGTTTAAATATGATATCTCCAAAATTGACACTCTTTTTTTTAATCTAGATATTTAACAACCGGACAAAATGATCATATTAAAATGCACACTCATCCCCACCCCCCCCCCCCCCACTCTTACCAAAACGTAAGCAGTTGAAAGATATGATCATTATTTAGCCGTTATGTACTTTTACTTTGAAAGTATTTTACTTACAAACACTTTGTTAAGTACTCTGCAAACTTACTGGAAATGTGATTGGACTTCATCTGTCACAGATTTGTTAGCAAACATAATGGTGTTGTCATTATATCAGTTTTAACAAATAAGCAAATTTTTTGGAAATTGGTGAGAGTATTGTATTTGTGTCCTTTTGTCCAGAACCACTTCCCTGTAGTCATTACCCTATTCCGCTGTCCGAACTCTTTACTCTCCATAAGCTTACCTGTCCCTGCCCAACCCATATACATATGGAATTACTATTGTCCATATTGCACAGGTGCCTCTGTACAATTTTGACATAGGCTGTACCAGCCCAAATAAATTAAAAGGTCTTCAGCGGGTAACTTCTCAACATGTTTCGGAGCCTATTACCCGTACATGGCTCTGAGTAGCGGCTCCTTGTCTAAGCTAAATATTCAGCAAAGACAACCCACATTATTATGAATAAATATGAACGTGGCAAATGATGAATTAGCTGAATATGTGACGTTTTGCTTATAAATGCAGGCTTCATTATGAAGGAAGAATACCTGTCAAGCAAACCATAATTACTACATTTGTAGAGTACAGCTTAAGACAAGAACAATTTGACTTAATTCTAAACCAATATGTACCGTTTCTAGCTGGACAGCTTATCATAATTAAGCCACCCGCCAGTGTATAACTGAAGTGGAAACAAACTGGGGCATTATATCCAGTCCCGTGATTGTAAAATAAAAAACAGTTACAGCTAGACCACCTGTACAAACCAAGGGAAATCCTTACAAAGACTGCAACAATGAACATCATGCACCAGAAATGTAAAACAAACTACATGATGACACCTACCCCTCAAACAATTCAGCTCTATTTCACTGCCAACCCTGAGTCAATGTGTCAGGTTTGTGACATTGTAGAAAATAATGTCAATTTTGAGTTGTTTTTTTTTTTTAATTGTGTAAATGTGCATTTAGGCACATGAGAAAAAAAATGAAAGTCATTAGCATTTATGCCAAAAACATGTTATCAAAACTATTTTCCTTAACAGGATTTAAAGTACAATTAGGCAAACATGTAGCTATCGTAGACCGCTGCTTGCTGCCGATAGCCCTGTGGAGGGGAGGGGTGGGGGGGGGGGGGAAGATGAACCTGACAGAAAGCATGCAAGCCCAAAATATCTGAAAGTGAATAATAAAACAGAAAGGTGCCAAAAGATAAAGTTCAGTAGCAAAACAGACAAGTTTAAATTATTGTAGCCAAACTTCCTTATCCTAATAATCTTTGGATATTAACAGAAAAATAATAGGGCAAGTCAGAAAAGAAAAAAGGTCATTTGTATCAAAGTCAAGATAAAAGAAATGGAAACATAATATTTCCTAACCAGAGTTCAACTACAATAAGGCAAAGTTGTAACTGTCATCAGCAGCTGCTTCCTACTTATAGTCCCTGGGGATTTACTGTTACATAACAAATCTTTCTTATACTACTCTGACTGCTTTTGAAACTTTAGGCTGTTTTAGATTAAACGTATTGAAATTCTTAAAGTGGGATTTGTAACTGTAAATTCTATTTCTAAAGACTCTTTTAAAGTTTGATATCCATCCTTCAAATTTCTGAAATTCCATTTTTTTCTTTCTTGGCCATTTCATACAGTAGGAGACAAATTTAACACATGTATCCTGCAAATGACTGTCACTGTTCAAGTTGGGACATATCCGAAATTTTGTACCTGTTTTCATAATTTCTCTTAAAGCTGAATTTGAATTATATCCAAATTACCTGTAGATACATGTTTGTGCTATGCATCAGCAAAATTAGAATATTTACTATTAGACATACAGTCACAATTTTGATTCTCTGCGATATCCTCAAGGGTAATTGAAGCTAGAATTTTATTTTAATTCATGATACTTTGTCCAATATTGTTACCATATCCATAGGAAATGATGGGAGGGGGGGGGGGAGAAGGATCTTTTATTTTGCGATCCTTGGGAATCATGTTACAAACAATTTCAATTTGAAAAGGGACTGAATGTTTAGTGAATCACGATTTGTGTTTGAATGGTATGTTGCAAAACATTTGGTCTAATTTTTCGTCTTAGAAGCTGGGTTCTGAATAGTTGTTGTGTAAGCATACATAATTTCAAAACAAAAATAAAAATAAAAAATTGCGGAAATGTGTGTACTGAATCAGTATGACCCAAATATTCAGTGATTTTTGTTATGTTTCGAAATGAGAGTGCTTCAAGAGCTGTATGTAATTGATCAATGCCACCAAGAGCTGCAAAATCCAAATTCCTAACATCACCAAAGCCCAAAATTCTGTCATTGAGTCCATAAGGAAAAAATTGAATTAAGTGTTTCGATCCAAGAATCCTCCCTTTGTAATAATTTCCTTGTGTTAACATAATTATCTTGGTGTAACAAATTTGGCTCTAGGTGAACAATACTTTGTATGCGGCAATCCAAATGTGAATGTTCCGCAGAATTGAAATGGTTACACAAATAAATCTTTAACTTGTGATTTTTAATTGTAGACATTTGGTGGGAAAAAACTCTAATTTCTTTTTCACGGTACTATCCACACTGGTTTTCATTCAGAAACAGTTGGTACTACATGCGTTATGCAGCGGCACAGAAGGTAGACTGGTCAGAAGCTGACTCAGATTGCTTAAGCATGGGAGGCTACCTTGCATCTATTGCAGATGCTCAGGAACAAAACTTTCTGAGTATTCTTACAGGGACGAGGTTTGTGTTCATAGGTATGCTTAGGATGCCAGTACCAAAATGTCAACATTCTGCCTTCTGATCAGCACACCGCATTTCTCTTTTATACTTTGAAGAATAAGAGATGGAATTTCCTAGGAAACACCCATAAAACATAAGATCATCGATTATAAATGTATGTGTATATATATATATATATATATATATATATATATATATATATATATATATATATATATATATATATATATGTATATATGTATATGTGTGTGTGTGTGTGTGCTTGGTTGTGTGTGCAATGCTAATTTTCAAATCTGTACGATCATGCAGTATCTAATTAAATTCATAGCATGGCTCATATAAGTGATGGACATGGAGAAAGCAATCTTGAATGTGTGAACCGATGTGAAAAAGGTGAACAGAATGTGATAAGGGATAACATTTCCTATGATTATAATATTTTTGATGGAGTGACACATACTATAAGCAGTCTCACAATAATAATAGTAGTAGTAGTAGTAGTAGTAGTAGTAGTAGTAGTAGTAGTAGTAGTAGTAGTAGTAATAATAATAATGATAATAGTCATCTTTTTTTTTTTTTCAACAACAGGTTTGTCGACCTTTGAAAAACATAGGATGCTCCGATGGTCAGATGGCAAACCTTACGTTTTCTCTGACTGGGCCAATTCCGAAATTAAAGTGAGGAAGGTGAACTGGGAACCAAATGCACAACCTGGGAGTAAATGTGCGCTTATGTATATCTTTGGCTGGCACTTAGTACCATGTAAAAGACCATATAAGGCCACATACTTTTGTGAATTTGACAAGGCTTTAGGTAATACAACCATCTTTAATTTTAATAATTGTAATTACCCCCAAAGATATCAGTTTGACTCCTATAAGGTATGGTAAGATTCGCTAAAAGCACCTGTTACATACGATGCCCACTAAACAAAGGAGGTATCAGTTTCTTTAATGGGCCCTGCATTTAGTTTTGCAGAAATTTAGATAGGCATATCGGGATGGTAAATGAAAATGTTTGTGTCCGAGACAGATACTACCAAAAATGGCACCATTGATTAATGGACTATTAAACATGTCAAAATTACCGTACTATGACTGTAACACTTGGACAATTTTATTGCCATGTAAAGTTTTTTAAGCTTTGTTCTCTTTTCTTTCCTTCCATGAGTTACTTATATTTATATTTTGCTTGAAAAGGAACAACAGAAAATAAAGGAAATCAACATGAATATAGAATCATCCAAATACATATACATCTGCACATTGATTTAAATTTCTGTCTCCCTGGCCGTAAATGATTCCTTCTTGATATCCAACTATGTCTTTTAAACGGCGTTCATAACCTTTTTTTCTTGCAACCGTTCTCAAGTAATAGTCATTATGGTATATTATGTTTCTATGTCTGTCCAGCCCATCATCTTTATTCAGAGCACTTGCTGTGCCCCATTTAGTAACAAATCAAGTATCCAAAATTCTAACAATATATCTCTTTGCCAAAATTACATGTTTAGAATACAAAGTAAAGCCTATATTTCAGGAGAACCTGATGTCACACTGACCTACAGACGCACAATCATAACACAAATGTTGTTGCCTATACCGGCTGCTACTTAAATATACAAACATTATGATCATCTTGATTGTCACGACATTTCATATATGATTCAGTAAAGTTGACAAGTTAAAGGGCCTGAGGTGCCTGTCAAATATACTTTAAGGTCTGATACCTGGCAGATATATCCAAGTTAAATACATTTTACTTGGAAATGCTTCAATAATATCCATATTCTAATGTTAAATTCCGGGTTTGTAGAATTAATAGTTTCATTTTTTTGGGATATAACGCAGAACTGAAGGTATAGATTACTCTCCAAAAGCTCCTGTGATTTAGTGTTTAGAGCGGGAGGTACCTTTAACACCTGGCCAACCGTAGATGTAGATTTGGATGAAAATTTTGCATAAAGGAAAGGACTCAGAAGATTCCAGTGATAGGATTCAGTAGTTCGTATCAACAATTTACGATAAAATTGACAGTGGAATCTTCAGGGCTGCATGGAAATACGACGAAAGTGTCTACAGAAGAGAGAAGCTGCTTGGATTTTATGTTCCAGTGCGGATCAGATGAGTGTATCTGGGATTCATGCGTTTGTAATAATCATATGGATTGTTATGATGGATCAGATGAACAAGATTGCCAAAGTAAAGGTATCCATAGCTTGTGTCTCAATCACAATCTGCTGAAAGGTCAATACAGAGTTTTTAGGAGCATCATTATTAGTTTCGCATAATATTTTGTTTCGATATTTGATAACAAAAACATTGTTGATTTCAACTTGCCACTCTGCTGTTGTTTTATAGAAAAATGCAAGTGTCTTGCATCCTTATAAAATGTGTATATCATTCTTAGCCTAAATCTTTGGTCAGTCAATTTTTTAAATACTTGAATGGACGAATACCGTATTTTCATTAACAGCTCGGTTAGGAAATACATAGCCTACGATGTACGAAATTAAAAAAGTAATAGACTGCCAGAGAGCAAACACTTGTGTGTTAATGATTTACAGATCAAGCTGACTTTCAGTGCGGCGATGGAAATCACATTCATATATCTTTGTACTGTGATTTTAACCGGGACTGTGAAAACAACGCTGACGAAAACGGTTGTGGTAAGCTGTCTGACAAGTATAGATTAGTTCTTACGTTCTCTCATAAATGAATGCATCAAATTACTGTAGAAACGTTGTCCAGTTAAAATGTCGATGCCTATTGCATATACACTTTTTTTGTCCGGCCACATGCTTCCAGCTAAGATAATCTTTGAAACGTTTGATTTTAAATAGGTGGAAAACCATGGCTTTCACAACTATTGCATCTTTACTTGCAACTAAGTAACAGAGAAGTGCAGGTTTTCAGGTGATATTGATCATGATATGAAAAGATTGATAAACATTTTTTGAATGCAGTTCGTCTCCTGACTTGACACGAGAACCAAAAACTTGAGGACCTACATTATTTCTTTTTATCTTTGGTATAAGTGATTAGGCTGTGGGTTTTTAATGGGTAGGCCTATATATTTTGAACAAAACTAAAGTTTGTAGTCAATTGAAAATATTTTAAAGGATGAGAGGATCAGTTTACACCAATCGTTGCTTTTTAGGCGTGACTACCTGTCTCAAGTCAGGAGTGAAATTATTTCTTCACATTCGTATTGGGAAATGTTTGATGACTTTCCGCCAACACTTGAATCTTGCCTGTTGCTGTATATAACTTTGGTTTCATTGTAGGGTGGGAATTGGGAATATGGGTATTTTTTTCTGAAATATATTTAAAGACAACCATCAATATTACAAATGACAGCTGATGAAAACAATTTGCATTTATACACCTTTATTTATTTTATTTGAGGGCCAGTTTTATGCTTGCAATTAGAATTTTCATCAGTCTCATAAAATAGAACTATTACTTCACCAGGCAATTCTTTCAATGAGCTGTTCCTATCATTAAACTTTATAAAAGCTGAAAGAGGTTCACATTTTCTGCATGTTTCCGATTCTAGTATACTTACGTTGAAAAATCCTGTCAACTCACTTTTGTCAAAATTAGACTTAAAGTCGTATGTTAAACCGTCCAAAAATCTGAAGCAAACATTAAAAAAACAATATATCTCTCACAGTAACTGGGCGTTCCCCTGGTAGCATACAATGCCATTATTTAAAACTGTACGCTGGTCTTCAATGAAAGTATCTGGCAGAAGGAGGTGCGGTTTATCAGCTTTACTTACTGATAGAACTGCCACTGTTTCTGCAGCAAATGCTGCCAGACTTTAAAATACGGCGGGGTCCCTTTTCGTTTGTCTGCTTTCGTTTTTCTTTTCTTTTTTCTTTTTCTTTTTTTGGGGGTGGGTGGGGGTGTTTGGGGGAGGGGTTGTTTTTTGTTCTGTTGCTTTTCTGTTTTGCTTTGCTCTTGTCCATGTTTTGATTTTTCGTGTTTTTTGTGGATTAGTTATATTTTGAAGGGTGTTTTTCCTATTCTTTTCTTTTTTCCTTGTTTTGTTTTGTTTTTGTTTTTGTTTTTTTCCGTTTTTGCCTTCCTTTTGTCTGGATTTTTTCGATTTAGTTCTTTTTTGTTTGTTTTGTTTTTCATTTTACTTTGCTAAAATATGCAGTGTCACAAGAACATATTGTTTTCTGATGGCTGCGCGAGTAAAAACAGAAGAGAATTTCAGTGTGATAGACCACAGCAGTTCGCCAAGGAATATGAAATGGCAGTGTAACCACCAACTCCCAACGCTCCCACACGGAAATGGGTGAGGACAGTCTGTGGCATTCTATTGCGACTTTAGACACGTGGGGATCGAGTAGATCAAATGCATAATAACATGAAAACGGTGAACCTTCCAAATTTTTTTATTTCCTACTAAATTAAACATCGGTAGATAGGTAAGAGTTACTGATGGGTTCAAGACAACATGTACCAGGTATGAAGATTGCGCTATATACATGTTCTATACTCTTTGTTTCACTTTTTCCATGCAGCCCCCAATTGCTTACTTAAAGTGTCGAATCCAAAAGGTAAAGTATCATAAAGCAATATTACTGTGTAAATGGCGTATCAGTAGCCGTATTGTTTTTAATCAAAAATAAATTTCATATCTGAGAACTATTTATATTGAAACCTCCAATCGGAGTTGTTCAACACAACTAAATCTGTTCATTATTTGCTACATGCACTCTAAAGCTGCACTGGCGAGGAGATAACTGACTTCAAATAACTAATCCACCTGTATGATGGTGAGGTGAAAAGACCTTTACTAATTACCACAGAGAGCCTGCCTGTGGGATCTGAAATGCCCGAGTGAGCGACTTGAATAACCCATTTTGATGCCTCATTTTAACAAACTTCAAAATGAAATTTCAAAATGTTAGAAAATAAATACATGATAAAACTTTACATAGTTAAAAAGCTTATTTCAAGCATTAGAAATGTAAAAAAAATGGAGTTTTTAATTTTCACCTCAAATATACGCCATGGAATTTTGCAACTGGATCCACTTGCCCAAGCATTAGAAATGTAAAAAAAAATGGAGTTTTTAATTTTCACCGCAAAAATACGCCATGGAGTTTTGCAACTAGATCCACTTGCCTGAAGCAAACAAGGAGGTACGCTATTTTTTCGTGGTCAGTGGTATTGTACAGAGCATCAACATGGATCACATCTCCAAAATCCTCTCCACAGTTTGATCTGAGATTGGTAAGTTTTATTAAGTATACATTATACAATATACTGGTGACTCTTCAGAGAAATCTATCATTAATGTAGCGACAAATTTTAGTCAGATGCTGTATATCCGCTTCACTATCCTGCTCCTCTCTACCAGCCTCTTCTCCGTTCTCCGCACAAAATGTTGATCCTCTCCCTGAGCCAGGATCATTCCAGTTCAACGACATTGACGTTAAGTGGTTAAATTCCGCACAGTATCTGAATCCCTTCCCTGCCAACTTCTTCTCACCTTTCAAACCATTCCAGACTCACAGCCGCGTCACTCTTTTGTTATTAAACAACAGATTCAATAATCGGAAACACTCAGATAGGAAAACTCTTCTATACTTCAGCTTAGTTCTGTTAGTTTCTCACGATACAGAGTTAAACCTGAGCCCCGTCCATACCTAGAACAGTCTCCAGTTGGTTTAACCTTGTGGTACATATGAACATCCTGTCACTTGGGACGACCAGGGTGTCAGCTGTGATGACTGTTCAAAATAGTTTCATATCCAGTGTCAAGTATGCACTACCCAGTCATATAAACAACCTCACAACACTAATGTAGTATGGTATTGCACAAAATGTGAATCCCTTATCTTCTCTACCACCCCATTTGCCAGTATCACTGACATCTCAAACCCCTTCTCCAGCCTAGACCTTTTTAATGTATCAAACCTATCTAGTCCTGGAAAACCTCTTGCCTCTTCCTCTCTTACTTCAAAACTCCACCCTACCCACAAACTGCAATTCCCAAATAAAAAGACCTACCGTAAAGCCATTCCCATTCTTAACAATCAACTGCCAGTCTGTCAAAAATAGGGCCGACCAATTTCATGCAGTTATAGATATAATGAAACCAGATGTTATTATAGGAACAGAATTTTAGTTCTACAATGATTTTACAAATTCAGAAATATTCCGTCTTCCATACCAAGATAATGTGTGTAGGAAAGATCAAAATTCTCACAGAGGTGATGTCTTCGTCTCAGTTAAATAAGACATCTTATGCTCAAGTGAACCAGAACTTGACACAGACAGCGAGATTGTTGGGACAAACATAATATTGACAGTAACAAATCAATCCACCCAGGTGCTATTTATAGACCCCCATCCAAATCTGATAGCGAATACCTACAACAGTTAGACATATCTCTCTCCCGACTGTCATCTTCAAATTACCATATTTTTCTTGAACAGGACTTCATTCTCCCCAACATCGGCTGGAAATCTAATTATGTAAAACCTTCTACCCGTCAGCCCAACCGTTCCTTACAATTCCTGGACATCATTCACAACCATAGCCTGCAGCTAACAGTAGAAAAACAGATAAGGAAAAATAATATCCTTGAGCTCTTTCTTCCAATTCCCCTTCATCTGTTGCTAGAACAGAAATTATTCCTGACATAAGCGGCCATGACATAATCTTCATTGAAGTAGACATCACAGCCTTAAGATCCCTGAAAAAAATCAAGCAATGTATAACTCTACAAAAGAGTTAAATGTGACAAATTCAAGGCAGAAATAAACACCTTCGCTAAAAATGTAGCATCAGCAAACAACACTCAAAAATTGCCCCTGATAGACTATGGTCCGACCTTGTACATACCCTACAGCAAGCTATAAATAAGTACATTCCACCAACACTGTTAAAATCAAAACCCAACCTTCCCTAGAAAACCCGAGAAACAAAATGCTTCAATTACAAGTAAAAAATGCTTTCCAAAAACGAAATAAGTCTAAGTACCACCGTAACAAATACATCAACTTACGCCATCACATTCAAAGAATTGCAAATACATAGTTGGCATCATTACCCCTCCCACGGACGATAACCCCCAAAACAACAAACAGACGAAATTCTGGTCCCATATTCCTAGTCTCTGCCATGACTCAGTGGCCATCTCCCTACTTAAAGAACATGGCCTAACCATAACAGACGACCAGCGGAAATTTTAAATAACCAATTCTATACAGTATTCAGCAAAGATGACCCCTCTATCCCAGTCCCTTTCCTCGGCCATAGTCCTCACCTTGCACTCCCAGAATTCAATATTACCACAAACGGAATCAGCAAAATATTATCTCAGTTAAACCCGGACCTGACAATATTCGAGCTCAAGTTCTAAAAGACCTATACAAGAAAATAACTACCATGTTGCAAATAATTTTCCAAATTTCCTTAGACCAAGGCCTAGTCCCTCATGACTGGAAAACTGCAAGTATCGCCCTCATGTTCAAGAGAAAGGATAAAGATTTAAGGCAAGTAATTACACTCAAGTATCACTGACCTTTAAATGCTCCTCAATTATGGAACATATAATGGCCAGTCAATTCATGAAACACGTTGAAAGCAACACTATTCTTTTTGAATGGCAACATGGCTTCAGAGAAAAATGATCTTGTAAAACCCAGCTCCTGACTTTTATCCATGAAATAATCGCCAACATGAAAGACCTGGAACAAAATATGTTATAATAATGGATTTCAAGAAAGCCTTCGACAAAGTCTCCCACCGTGACTTCCTAGACAGAATTAAGTACTATGGTATCTCTGGTAAGACACATAACTGGATTAAAGACTTCTTCAACAATAGATGCCAAAAGGTATTAGTCAATTGTGGATCCTGTCCCTACATATCAGCAGAATCTGGCATCCACCAAGGCACTGTCCTACCCCTACTCCTATTCTTAATGTTCATAAAAGACCTCCCCAGCAATGCATCCTCTTCTGTGAGACTCTTCGCCGACGACTGTCTCCTGTACAGGAAGATCTCCTGCCAGGAAGACACATCCATTCTTCAGCAAGACCTCACTACACCAGCATCATGGGAAATATCTTGGCTCATGAAGTTTCACCCAGCCAAATGCAACGGTCTCAGGATCATCCAAACAAAAAAAAAAACAAAAAACAAAAACAAAACAAAACAAAAAACAAAAAAAAACAACGCGCCCGCATATACAACTATAACCTCCATGGACACATTCTTGAAACTGTAGACAGTGAAAAATACATTGTAACTAGCAATTCCTGACTTTCTTGCTTTCTTGGACTCCCCATATATATAATATACAGCTTATTCATACCGTACCCTTGGGCTCCTCCGAAGAAATATTAAAAATGCCCCAACGGAAACAAAATTCCTCACTTATAACTCCTTAGTCCAGCCCAACCTGGAATACTGTGCCAGTGTTTGGCTAAAATGTGAACAATATCGAAATGGTCCAAAGGAGGGCAGACAGGTTTGTTACAAACCGCTACCACAATACAAGCAGTGTGAATAGAATGCTGTTCTCCTTAAACTGGCCCACCCTCTAACAAAGCTGCTCCAATATACGTATGTGTAGTGTATACGAAATAATTTACCACTTAGTAGCCATCCCCAAGAAATTATTTCACCCCAAAATGCCGTTTGACGTCAAGCGAGCACCCATATACATTTTTACAATATCAGACAACCAGATATTATTTCAAATTAAGTTTCTTTCCGCGTAGTATCCCCCCAATGGAGCAGTCTTCCCGTGAATATAGTCACAGCCCCAAGTGTGGTGAGCTGCAAGCATCGCTTGCTGGTTCACCAGGCCATGCCCATCTGAATTGATTTACACACTTTGTAACCTCCTCACTAAAACACTAACACTTTTTTCTTTTGGCTACACCTGCCTATTCTATGCACTAATCTTTCTACTAACGTTTGTTTTTCCATGTACAGATCTCTGGCCGGTAATGCTCAAGACTGAGCATAGGCTGTAATATTAAAAAGAAGAAGAAGAATGCGTGTAATCGCATTGACCCGATTCAACTGATGAATCATCACTGTGAAGACCAGACTTCATCAAATTGTGCATCGTTTTACACACGATCTATATTGAATCATGCTTCTAAAGAAATAACTTTGATTTATAAGCGTGTTATAAATAATTTAGCCATGGACACGTATCAGATTTTGGGGATTTTTGTGACAATAAAATTGAAAATGTTTGGGTGGATGAAAAATGTAAAATCCAATATGGCGTATGTGTGATATCGCGATATAAACAAACTAGTCGGTCACGGAACCCACTCCCCTTTTTGCTGGTATTTTCTTACTCCTCCGGAGTCAATTGAGCTTAAAATATTTGCTATTGTATCATGTGCAAATGAAATTTAATTTTTATCGTGACATTTCAAATAAGGTGTGACAAACAAAATTTTGGAGAGTTGTGCTTTTGAATGTAGTCTTGAAATTCAAACTTGCTCAATTTTGTAGACATGGTGAATATTTGTCAAATCTTTTTCTAGATTTAAAAAAGATACCTTCATCTGCCGTCTATACAGTAACTTTTTGGTGTTGTTTTCACAGTGGTATCATTTCTTCCTCCCCCAGCGACACGCCCATCACAAAAAAAAAAAAAACCCCGTGAAAGTTGAAATAATTAATGTTTTTATAATACACCTTTGGCTTCATGCATATTGGAGAATTATCACATAAACAATGTGCGCACACGCACAGGCAGTAAATACTTCGCAGTGGTACCATCTCAATCTTCCGCCCCCCACCCCCACCCCCCCACCCCCAAATGATAATACAGGTCCAGGAACTTTGCTTAATGAAATATTGGATTTATGATATGCCTTCATTTTTATGTTGGAGATTATCCCAAGTCTGAATACAATTTATGTGTTAAAATTTGGTTAGCAGATTTAAAAACCTTATGCAAAATGATTGAGCACTGCATCTTAAAAACAAACTTTCTTAGCATTTATTTGATGTTCATAAAAAATTCTAAATGACACCAATTAAATAGTGTCTGTTGGTGCTTGCCAGGTGGTACAGTATGTTAAATATATTTATGACCATTTTTTTCAGATGGGGAATAGGCCAGATTGTTTAGATCTGTGTTTTTAGACGTCCCAGCTGTCCGAGTCTTGGGATGCAAGTGATAAATAGACAACTGCTGCAGTTGTACCACATCATAGGTCATCAGGGTCTTCCTCGAACCAGGTTGAACAGTCGGTAGGTAGTTTATCTTCCACGTACCCCAGAAAGAAAGCAATGCATCTGGTGGAGACAGCTGTCCAGGGAATTCTGAAGTGTCCAATCACAGAAAAACCGTCTTTCTTGGCCACCTCTTTGGACCTGGATATCACTGGTGTGCATTTTTTGTTTGTTTTTTGTTTTCAGCAATATGTATGTATATATATATATATATATATATATATATATATATATATATATATATATATATATATACGCAGTGACATAACAAATTGAATCAACATTTGCTGATTTATTTAAACGAAATAAAAAAAATCAATCGAAAAGGAAAACAGGGCTCACTGCGCCAAAACAGGAAAAGAAAAGAACATGGATAAGTTGAGGCCAAGATTATTTGAACTTGTAAGAAAAAAGTATTTGTTTGCATGTGAATAAATTTATCTCAAAAATATTGAAACAGTGTAGAAGACTTAGGTTTCATATATAATACATGCATGTGTGCTGCCTAGTTATCATTAAACTGTGAACGTTTGATCAACTCATAAATGTTTGAAATAAATTTTCTGTGTCTTCTATTTTGTCAGGACCACAGAGCAAATCAGCCAGCCTGATTCGCAGTTTTGTATGGGGTGGGGATTTCCAGCCAGTGCAGTGTACCAGTGTGTTAGAAAAGTCTCAAGCAATCCGACAGCATGAGAATCGGCTTGAATCCTTACAAAGAAAATTGATATTGCAGAAATTCAACAACAGAATTTACAGTGTCAATTGAATTATGTTAATTCAGAGTTGGTGGGAAAAAACAAAAAAATACAAGGAGTTCTACAATCCAGTGGCAAATACAAAGCTCTTCAGCGTTAGTATAAGGCTGTGGAAAAGTTAGAGGCCAAACTTAAAAATTAACAGTGTGAATTGCAGAAAAAACGAACATGCAAGAAGAATGATGAAATTAAGGAACTAAAATTGAAAATCGTGAATCTGCAAAGAAGGTAAGTGCTGAAAAATCTGTTGCCAATAACTGTCGGGTTACCAAGCAGAGGATTTGGGAAGATTTTAGTGATCTTTGTGATCAGTATTCTGTATTAAAGGCAGAATATTTGTCCCAGGTGTCGTCTGTTCTCCCTTGAATGACGTATATTGCAGTCATTTACATAGGGCATTGAAATGTGTGTGTTGGAACTAGTCGGCAACGTGTGTCCAGCTGGTTGTTCAATAAAACTCTGGAACCTTTACCATCCGCAGCAACAGTGACTTCAATGGTAGATAGGGCTCACATTCTTGCTAAATATCAGGTAGCTGAGATACTTGCTGAGTCAGAACATTTTGATTTGCATGATGATGGGACCAGACACAATGGAAAAAAAAATGGTCGGAAAGCTAATTTAATATCAGGTGAAATTCTCTCTGTAGGTTTTTACTCCTGTTGCCGTGGAGGAGAGTGTTATTCTGCTGGATAATGGGGTCACAATGATGAAAGAATTGTCTGATGTTTTTGCCGAGGATGCTGCAGAATATTAGGAAATTATTTTTAAAGACATTTTGAAGAAAATGTTTGCAATGTTTAAAGATATTTTGAAGAAGATGTTTGCGGTTTTGTCAGAGTGATGTAGTTTCAACAAAGCCCATAATGAATGGTTGAAATTGTACAGACAGGAATGGCTTGATGATGATAGTGTAGATTTGCAGTTTTTCCATTGTTAAGGCCATTATTTACTTGGCCTGCCAACATCATCTGCTAAAGCTGTGAAAGAAGTTCGGAAAGAACTTACCAAACAGAATAGTCATTCCTTAGGATGGGATACCCTGGGTCAGTTTGTTAGGTTTCGTTTGGTGAGTCAGCAGCTTCTACAGTGCCGCCAGAAAGTCTTGCATTCTGGTCACTACTGCGTGTGGTCCTCCTCTGGTACATATTGTACAAGGGACTCCTACAGAGAACACTGTTAGGAAGTTTGATGTTAGTTACTCAGTGTGCTTTTTGCACCTACCTGTGACCCCCTTTGGCCCTAAGCTGGTTATGGTGTCAGATTTGCAGTTTTTGCATTGTTAAGACCATTATTTGCTTGGCCTGCCAACATCTTCTGCCAAAGTTGTGAAAGAAGTTCGGAAAGAACTTACCGAACAGAATGGTGATGGATTAGGATGGGATACCCTGGGTCAGTTTGTTATGTTTTGTTCATCTGGTGAGTCAGCAGCTTCTACAGTGCCGCTAGAAAGTCTTGCCCTCTGATGACCACTGCACGTGGTCCTCCTCGGGTACATATTGTACAAGGGACTCCTGCAGGGAACACTGTTAGGAAGTTTGATGTTAGTTACTCAGTGTGCTTTTTGCACCTACCTGTGCCCCCCTTTGGCCCTAAGCTGGTTATGGTGTCAGAATTTAAATTTTTATTACAGTTTGAAAAGTGGAGCCTGCAAGTGGCTCCACTGATGCCGCCCCCCCCCCCGAGTTTTGGAGCAAGACTTTCTGGCAGCACTGTAGGTATGTGAGAACATCATGTGATGTTTTGGGTCCTCGTGGAGATGACAAAAATGGTTGCAGGTTACAGTGAAAGTCTTTTGTTCTGAAGTGCTTCATTAGGTGGCAAAAGTCACCAGTTTTAGAATGCATAGGTTCAAATGACATTGTTGATTTTTTGGTGAATAAAAGAGGTGACTGTGAACTTGAAGATTGAAAGTGTTTTTCATGATGGCAAAAGTGATTAGCTTTAAGCTCTTGTTCGTGCCCTTGGGTCGTTTATAACAGTGTTTCTGGTCCATTTTGGGATATGTTACATGGCAATGTTCGTTATGTAGATCAGTATTTGTATGTCCAACGAATGCACCAGACGTTCATTGACTGGTCCCTAGATGCAACTCCATTGTCAGGGGGTGAATGTATATGGCCTGAGTCTAGTCTTCCTGATTATGAAATTTCAGCAAGTTTGTTACAGTGTTGTGATTTGGATGAGTTGACTTTGACGACATTACAAAGGGTGATAACATGTTGATTGTTGTGACAGAACGCAAGTTGGGTGTAACTTTGCCGGGAGGTAAACATAGCAACGGGCGATCCCAGGAGTTTAGGAAACAAATGCAGCAATACAAGTTGACCAACCTTGTTTCTTGCTTATGATTTTGTTGATTTGGAAAGTATTTAGTATCGACGTCGTAAAGGTATCCTTGCATTACAATTCTGTAATCCAAATGATAAAGAGAAATAAAACTATTTTAGGTTGGCTGGTTAGTAAAAGTGCAGATGAACAGTCATGGTTGTTGACGTCAGCTTGGCAGAAAAGTGTAAATGTGAGGCAGAGGCAGAAGCAAGCTGAAAAAAGGTCTGGTGAAGTTAAAAGAAAGAATGTAAGAGAACTACAGGAAAAAAACAAGAAAAAGAAGCAATAAGGGTGGACTGCAAATCAGATATCTTTGCAGCTCTCCGAGCACATGGTGGTCCATGTTGTAGTGTGGCCAATGTGGATCAGGTTTTCGGGACAGCAAAAGGTTCGCATGGTGAAATTGTGAAAAATGAGATCAGGTATCTGAAAGTTGTGTTTGGTGTGAAGGACATAAGACTAATGTTTGGTAAGAAAAGATGGGTTAAGTTGGCTGATAATCTGAAGGCTGTGCTTTGCATTGATAATCCAAACGTTTGTAGCCAAAGCAGTGAAACTGACATAACCAATTGTGTCCCATCAGGATCAGCAACTCCCATTGTGTCAACTGAGAGTGTCGTTATATCAACAATTACTGGAGTAGATTGTGTTCAACAGGGCCGAAGAGGAGGAAGTCTGATTTATGTGTTTCAAAGTCAGATCGGGGGAATTCAAAATATTGTGGAAGTAATTCTTGGGTCGCTGTGGCATATTAAGAGGGATGTTCATTGGAAAAGTCTCTGATGGCAAGTCTGACTGCCTGGCAACAATTCAGTTTCTCTTGGGAGGTCCACTTCGATAGCCCACAGTTTATGATATTGCAACAATTGATAGTGAATTTGTCTTTGCATTGGATTTTCATGTAGTTGCCACCACTGGTCAGGCATATAGGGTTTCGGAGTTGAACTACATTGCAGATTTGAATACAGAGTATTCATCAGCCTTCTTTACAGATGCAGAGTTGTAACTTGTGTGGTAAGAAAGCTGAGGCCAAATAATGAGGATTTTTCGTCGGTCAGGGGCCGGGAAAATCATAGGTGACATATTTCTGTTTTGTGTAAAAGTTTGAATATAAATAGCTGAGTGTCCCAGCATGAGCCGGTCACTCACGCACAAAATGGAAAACCAATTAGGGAAACACATATGCGTGCATAACAAGTGCACAACTATAAAAACTTCAACTCGGAATGTTTGTTTTTTCATTTTATAGTTAGATTAAATGAAAACTTGGTACCTTGCTGGTTATGTGACTTACCAGTTGGTGTGTGTTGCAATCATTTTGGACAAGCTGGGATGGATTTGAAGACACATAATGAGGATGCTCTGCCGGGCAGGGGGTGGATAAATCATGCAAAGCATGTTTCTCTTTTGTGATGGATTGATTTTGCTTTTGAATTTTGGGGCATGTCGTGTGGTTTTTTGTCTATCTTAAGAGTACCAGGTGGTGAGTACCAGCTGGTTACCTTTCTGGTTTAGTGACCTGCCAATCGGTGAGTGTCGCAATGAGTTAGGACTAGCCAGGATGGATTTGCATTTGAATATGTACTATCAATGTGGTAAAGGTAACATTGATTTTGCTTTATATTTGTGATTGCTAGAATTTTATTTGGGTGTTGAGATTGTTGAAAAGGATTGTATTCAAAGACCTGTAGTATGTTGATGTAATATCATGTGGCTGGTAATTTGATATATAGCATTGGGACTATGTTATTTTTACATTCAGAGAATGCTTGCAAAGCTATTGGGAATTATTATGGCAATATTGCACATAGAAATATTGATGTTTAACAATGTTGCTGGTAAGGTAATAAGTATTGAGAGTTTTCTCACCTTGAGAGAATGTTTCGATGGGTATGGATATTGTTGCAAGCTATTGTACATACAGATATTGATGACAGTGCCGTTGTTAATGTAATTTGCATTGAGATAATTTCACAGAGGAAGTATTTGTGACTGATGGTATTACACTTCAAAGCACTGACGTTGTTTAAAAACATTGTATATAGAAAGGTCTATCATTATGTGACAATTAACTTAATAATTCCTTGAGAGTATTTTTCCTCAGCACCATTACTTGATTAATATTTAATAAAAGGGAGGATTGCATGGATGTGGCAGGGATAAGGGTCGGATTTCTCATATGGTAATGCTCATTTTTTTCTTTCGTGCAAACTGTTTCTTTTTTGGTATCGTATTAAAACTTTTTCATCTACTTGCATGCAGGGAGATTATCTCCACAGAAGACCAGGCATGTGAGCGTTCTCACTGACATACACAGCTTTTGTCATGCATGCGTCAGACAGCTAAAAATTCATGTGATCTCCATTTTTTAAATTGGCTATTTTTGTGATAAAAATTGAAGGCAAGATTTCCTGTTTAATATTTAGTTAAAAGGAAAGAATGTGAATGGAAGTACATGTGCTAAAAGAAATCAATTGAGGAGTTTTACGATTGTCCCTTCATTTAATTTGAGATGATTATTTTAAAATTCTTGTTTCTGTGACAGTCTCTAGGTAGATTAAATGATAAAAGAATCATGACCCTCACATGCCTAAAGACTATGCTCTTTTTAAAGGGAAAAATAGATTTGCAGTTGATGTTACATCTTGGTCTCTAAATACATTACTGCACATAAATTTTGGAACACTTTATGATGATACTAATAGATTGCCACAATAAACCGTTATCCCTGGCGGAGGGGAGTTGGGAAGCCATTTAATTAAGTAAAGTTGATTTGCATGTTGTGACACCCATTCATCTGTAACATGTAAGACTAAATTAAGATAATTTACAGTATGAATAGTGTGAATATGTTAGAGAAATTATCATTAGTCTTATTTTAGATATTTTTCATATGCACCCTGTCTGTAAATTTACATGTACATGTCAATTATGTAAAGTTTTAACTTAATTTGCATATTTTTCAATAAGCAATATGCTGCATGAATATTGCAATACATGGCAGTCAAGGCAATGGAACAGTGCGACAAGTTTGGAGAAATTATCTGCATTAAGTCTATTTTGGTTAATATTTTAATATGTAGAAGTTTTTCCCTTTTTTCTAATTACCGATTATTTAACTTGAGGTGCCTAATTTGCAATTTGCTGTCATTTGTGAATCAACATATGATTATATTAAAAGGTAGTCTTAAGGAACAATGAGTAGTGATAGAAATTTTGAGAAAAAGTCTAAATTAGTCTTAATTTGGTGCCATTATGTTGTTTGGTATTTTTTTTTTATATCATTCATTTATGTAAATTTTAAATTTAAATTTGCATACTGGTTTCAGTCATGGATCTATTGTATGATAAAATCCAATTATAGTATATAACAGTATGAATCAATACAATCAATTTGATGGAATAGTCCTTGTAAGTTCAATTTTTGGTGATAATTTAAGGATTTCACATTTTCTTAATATTTTGTGTGTTGGCTGATTATGCCGATGTTCAAAGCTAATTTGCATATTATTGTTAATAAATTATCTGCTTTATCATTATATGAGAACAAAGAAGTCTTTCGATGAAACAGTGTAAGAAACGTGGAAAAGTCCTCTGTGTTTTTCTAAATTTGGTGGCTCTTAGAAAGTGCATGATTTTCTGTCATTTTTAGCATTTTGCCCACATCGTGATTTTTGAAGATTCTTCAGTTTTTGAGGGCAGATGTCCGAAAATATATAAAAGACCTATACATACAAAAATAGGTATGTTATATAGATCATGGTATAAGTACAACATTTGTTTTTTTTGGGGGGGGGGGGTGGCTTCTTGCTTGTGTATTTAATCTTTTGTAGTACCCTAAAAATAGGAAAAATGCTAAAAATGTGGAAAAGTCAGTCACAACATTGAAATAAAAGCGATATTTGTGAGCCTATAACAGTAAAAGATAACCTATTTCAGTATTTTTTATCATTTATAATAAAGCTTGGTTATAATATATATGCAGATAATGCTGTCTTTGTTTCGGGGGGGGGGGTCTTTCTCTGTATATTATACCTTAAAGTTGGAGGTTTGTTGAAAAATCCTGAAAAAATGTCTAAGTCAGGCGGCTGGAAAAATAACGTTAAAATTCGTTAAGATTCAGCCGTTGGTCCAAATTCAATGGAATAAAGACTGTTGTTCTCTTTTTGAGAGTTTTTTCATTTGTAAAGGGCTAAAGGTGGGTTGCAACATCAAAAAATTTCTCTCTGTGGTACCAACATTTACTACAACAATAAAATGAAAATTTCTAGGTACACGGTTTCACAATGATGTCCCTATATGTGTATGTATGCATGAATGAAATCGTGTGTGTGTGTGTGTGTGTGTGTGTAACGTTTTAACTGAAACTACTGAACCATATTTCTTCATGTTAACAATCTTAGTGATGAAAACAGGGAGATTATCCAATTATGCGCTCCCGTTCAAAACCAATAGTTGCCTTCTATGGGTGACAGTCTGTCTCAAATCAGTTGTGAAATTTGTTTCTTCACGTTGTTATTGAAAGATGAATGTTGTTGCATTGACAACTCTGGAATCTCTTTGCTGTCATTGTTGGGTTTGGAATTTATGAATATGCGTCTTGTTTTTCTGTACTATCTGGTGTTTTTAATGCACATCATTCTCTTTTGTCTCTTCTAGTTTTTCTGCCATGCAATGCCACGATGTACCGTTGTGGTGATGGCAGATGTATACCCGCAGTTAAGAGGTGTGATTTTGAAAGGGACTGTTTGGATAAATCTGATGAAGACTTATGTGGTATGTGCGTTCTCCGAATCGCCCTTTCGTTCCCGTACTAAAACAAGAATTTACTTTATGAAAACAATTTCCTCTGCTTTCATGTTTTATTAATGAACAAAATAAGTAATTTACTTAAGTCACTTTTTGTAAATTAAAAAAAGGCCGTTTGGCTTGAGGTCAGGCTCCCAGATATAGCAGTGTGATTTCTGCTTTGGGTAGATCTTTCCTTTGTACAGTTTTTTTGTCACCCACCCCTCCCTGCAACAGAATGATGCTTGTTAGTATCCAATATGCATTACTACACCATGCAAACATGCTGGTTTTTTGTATTTGTTTTCGCTTCCGTTTGGCTTTTTTGTGGGGGGGGGATTTTGTTTTGTTTTGTTTTGTATTTTGACTGATGGTAATAAAATATACACCAAAATGTTCGGGACTGAAAGACGCTACACTAATAGCTTGTAAGAGAAATTATAAACGCTAAGTATGTTTCCATTTCTAAGAAAGGTATGACACGACTGTTGCATTCAGTTGTTACGACGGCTCATCTATTCCACGGAGGTATATGTGCGATGGTAAGGCCAATTGCCCCAGTAGTCCACCAGAGGATGAAGACTATACAACTTGTAGGTATAGAAGTGGATGTTGGCAACACATTTGTATACGTACATTTAGGCAACATATTAACGCATGCATATGGGTGGACTTGAACCTAAATGCACACTTATTTATATAAAGTCAAACAACAACAACAACAGGAACAACAACAACAACACACACATATATATATACACACACACACACATATATATATATGTATGTATGTATGTATGTATGTATATGTATATTTGAATTATGTTTGAGCTACATTATTGACTAAAAATATAGGTTTTTTAAAATGAAAATGATCAAGATAGTCGATGCATAATGAGTGATGATATTATTCCAGTATGAAGTGGCACTTATCTTTCTAAGGTACCTAAGCTTTAGATTCCAACTGATTTATGATATCTTTGGTAGGGGTTTGGGATTTCCAGTGTATTTTAATCTTACATCGCGCTAGTCTTCCAGTATTTGTAAAATAACTGTAAACAGTCGCTCTTGTGAGAACAACTTGCAGTTGCAAAAGGCACTTCATGATTATGATGATGATGGGCTGCAAGCATTGTGCATATAAAGTCAAATTCCACACAATGTTCCAATAATTTTTAATAGGGTCAATGGTAAGGGTTACCTATATGTTTAATTTAGGCAAAGGTATAATCTCATCTGGATACCAGTGTAAATCAGCAACGTATAGCATCAATACGTCCATGGTTTGTATGTATGACATCGATTCTCTTGGGAACTACAGGGGATGCAGAGATGGATCACATCTGGAGAATTGTGGTGAGTAAAGCCTCCTCATGACTGGGCGTGGGTTTAGCTTAGATGACAACTTTTCCTTTTGTGCGCAAGCCGTTTGCATAATTATAGCGGCTGCATTGATTTATAATTTTGTTGCAGATAATAACCAAATCTGTTGTGCCTTCAATTAATACATCCACTGACACTGGGTGCTGACTCTGTCAACACGTGGTACTAAAAACCTACAACATCCTTTAATTGTAATCACTATTTTCAACACCCATATGTAAAACAAAAGCCTGTTGAGACAGGGATTTTTTTCATTCACTTTTCATTCCAATCCTATTAAATATCCTGGTCACAGAACTTTCAGTTGACACCTATGTAGAACTATTGAGCTGATGTCTTCTGAACAATGTCACACACATTCAAACATGCAAATTTTCCTGCTACTATATCCCACGCCAGACAGCAAAATCAATAGCGGGTCATGCATCAATAGACGTGTAACGGCCCCTATGCTATTGGCTTGTCATAGCAGGTCATGCCAGAAAATTACCCAAATTGTTTTCCATACAGAAATGTGATGTTACTACCTAATACATGATATCTGAAACTGCCTGCACGTATTTGTTTTTATTTTGAAAAATACAAATGACATTTTGGTGACTATAGCTTGAAGACGGTGGCCATATATGAAAGACAGTATGCAATTTAGTAATACATACGTCTTTGTGCTGGCAAGACCGCACATGATGCCTTTTGACGTATCTCGCTAACAACGAGTGATTGGAATATTTTAATGATATGGTAATATGCATCTCTACGTGACACTTTTATAGTTTTTCCCTATTTCAGTAGACACAAAACGTTTGGTAAGACTTTAAATTTGAGTAACTTTAATTTGGGTCATTTGGTCAGTAACTTGTGCTACATCGACAATATTTTGCTTTGTTGCTCACACAAACATGGCCAATTAAGTGCGTGGAGCGTTTATTCCCCATATACAGCAACTACAAGCTCTCAAAAGTAATTTGATTTAAACTGTGTGAGTTGCTGCCCAAAATTTATCACGCTGCCAACATACATTAAGACCACCTAAAAAGAAAGCTTCCGAGTATCCGAGACGTTGAAGATGGAAACCTTCTAGATGAGAAAAACTTGATTTCCTGAAAAGCCAATAAACTGATTTTTCCGTTTGATGCCGCATTATGTAGATGACCTGGATTGAATTCGATTCAAAATATTCTACGAAAACTCTCTCTCTCTCTCTCTCTCTCTCTCTCTCTCTCTCTCTCTCTCTCTCTATCTCTCTTTCTCTCACTGAATATGCATATATTTGTCTGTGTTTGTGTCTGTGTCTGTGTGTGTCTGTATGCACGTGAGCAACGTCATAATCATCTAAGCAATGCGTTACAACCGTTCATCATGCACACCAGTGTAGACACCTGACATCTTGGATAAAAGAAATCTCACATCTATTTGTGAATTGGTGTGACCGTTCCTGGAATGTCTCAGTATTCTTGTGTTATGGAATGACATATCAGTCGTTTAGCACTGTACGCAAATGTATTACATCTTGTCCTTGTGACTGATGAAAATTTTTTAGAGTTACAGATACCAACCATACCTGATGTGAGCAGACATGTAACATAAAATTATATTGCATGTAGGATCGATTCTTTGCCACAATTTGCATCGTGTGTACTGTAATTACACCTTCGTTTAGTTGCACTTCTTTATGTATGAGACGAATATTATATGCTTGAAACAATGACTGGGATACAACCCTGGATTTTAGGGAAAATCCAGTGTTGGGGACTACCTTAGATGTATCCTTAAGTTCTTGTTGATACTTAATTATCTGAAAGGTCGAATAACTAGCCCCGGTTGTGCTTGCTGATAATTTGATTTTATCTTGAAGAGAAAGTTGTTCCCTTTGTTGTCACTGTAGGAGAGATTGTTTTTGAAGGAAACAGTGTTCACAATTACTATTTATATGAGATAACAGGTTCAAAAAAGAACCCTTCACTCGCTGGATTGTGCTTCAAGGTAGCGGATTTCAGCAAGAAAATTTCTCCTTGGGCTGCAAATATAGACCACATACTTACAGAACGACACATTGCTAGTCAACTACTACAGCTGACTTGATCATTTGACACATATGCTTTGGGTAGCATACGCACACCTTTCCAAATTCGCCTGCATGTTTTTCACGAATAAACGTATTATCTTACAGCTGACGCTATTTGTCCAAAGTCGTACATCAAGTGCCCGGGCAGTTATTGTATACCTGTCGGTAAAGTTTGTGATGGTACCGGGGATTGTCCCATGAGGGAAGATGAATTTGGATGCGGTGAGTCTTTAAGGGTAAACTTCAGCGGTATCAACAGCATGATGATAACACTGATGGACTGGATATGTGTGTCACTGTAACCTAAATTGAGGGTGACCTTTCGTAAAACATGTCCTCGTTATTTAGTCTCCGTATTTAAAAACGTATCTCTCATAATTTAATCTTTACGTTTTGCCACTTTTGAATATCTCCTATTTCTTTTTCTTTTTTAGTTATTCTTTCAGGAATCAGTTGTGTTGCTTTCAAAGTATTTACGATGGCAGCTTTTGATCTATATTAGCTTTTGTCAATATGGCACTTTACATGTAAGAATTCCCTCATTTCGATACATTGTGTCTTTTAGATGAATACAAGTGCGAGGGAATGTACAAATGTAAAAGACGCAGGAACTGCATAATCTTGGAGCAGGTTTGTGATGGAGTTATACACTGTGATCATGGAGACGATGAACGGCTCTGCAGTATCACCTGCCCTAAGGAGTGTTCATGTAAAAGAGCTGATTACAACTGCAGTCAGATAGCTTCACGCAATATATCGTCGGTGCTAGTAAGATTGGGTAAAGATGCAAGGCGAATAGTGTCAACATACAATAATATGACAGAGCTGAGACACATTTGGGGATATCCTTATCTGTTTCACTTGAACTTGTCACATAACATAATAGCAAAAGTGCAACCTGGAATATTCATCTATGCACGGAATCTACGTGAACTTGACCTAAGTTGTAATTATCTTCTGAAATTAGAGAGGGGAACATTTGTTGGCCTAGGTCGGCTCGATACCTTAAAGATTGAACACAACCCTTTCCTAGTAGTGATCGAAGATGGAGCTTTCCTTGGACTTAAGTCATTGTGCAATTTACAGCTTATTCACCACCCAATCGGAACACTAATAAATAACCAGTTTCTTGGTTTATCATCCTTAAAGAAACTTCATCTGAAATGGGACAAAATACACACCATAGAGGCTAAGGCATTTCAAGGCTTGTTACTCCTGGAGGAGTTGGATATGTCTTGCAATGATATCATTCATTTTGACAAATATATGTTCACTGAGCTCATAAACATGGAGATATTGATAAGTTCGGATTATAAGTTTTGTTGTGTAGCACCACATTCACTGAGGAGGTGCCTACCAGAGGCTGATGTTTTCTCAAATTGTTCAGACCTGATGGCCAGTGAATCCTTGCGAATTTTACTCTGGGTCATGGGAATTTTGTCTCTCGTTGGAAACTGCCTTGTTATTGTTTTTCGAGCAAGATCTAAAGGTCAAAACCAAGTTCATTCATTCTTAATTTCTAATCTAGGTGCAGCTGATATGCTTATGAGTGTTTATCTTTTGACTGTAGCTATCGCTGATCATGCATACCGTGGGCGCTATATTGAGGAAGACAAAAAATGGCGCTCTTCCGCAATTTGCAATGTAGCAGGAATAGCAGCATCAAGCTCATCTGTTGGATCACTGCTTATGCTTCTGGCAATTACATTGAATGTATTTAATGTCATAGTATTTCCCTTCAGTAGCTTCAGATTGCAAAAGAAAGGAGCAGCTATCATGGTAGTTGTGTTATGGCTTTTGGCAATTTTAGTAGCAATGTTCCCAGTCATATATTATCCTTACTTTATGGGGAAATATTATGGGCGTTCCACGGTCTGCCTGCCTCTTCATATTACTTCAGAGAAATACACTGGCTGGATGTATTCTTTTTTGTCTTTGTCCGTAATTCCAATATTTGCCACTCTGACGCTACTGATATCTTACACATGGATGTATATTTCTATCCAAAACATTGCTGCTTCCGCAGGAAGGAAGTCACAGAATATCCATGTATTTCGTCAAATGGTTGTAATTATTCTGACAGATCTTTGTTGTTGGATGCCGATCTCTATTCTCGGTGAGTACACATGAAAATTAAGATTTTAGAGTCCACAGACATGCTCTGTGCCAAATATGTTGAGGAAGCACACGGTCTAATATGAAGCAATATATGTTCATTAAAATAATGAGTGTCAACTCTTTCATTAAAATCATAATTCTATGACCCCTTTTCTCTGCATGCAAAACTTGTCTTATTTTTGGAGATTTTTTATTCATGTCAGTCTTAATCAATTTATAAATATAATTTACACGCAGTGGCATTCTATAGTGCTTGTGTCTGTTCTGGGGCCCTAATCATCCCTTGGTATAGATGTAACTGTGAGGCAGGTTTAATTGCCATTTTACCATTCTAATATTACATATGCGCGTTCTTTCTTCTGCCACAGTTAGGGTATATAATTCTCGAAGTTCCACACATTGGGTTTAAGCAAACCAGTTAATCAGCATGACAAACACTGTTGGCGTGGCGGGGCAGTGTTGCGATCCGGTCACCAAATAGAAAGGAAATTATGCTAAGCCTCCAGGAATTAGTGATTGAAAGGTGCATTTCAGCTTCGTTTCAGTCTTTCATTGTAACCACTTATCACACAGAGTGATAAGTGATTTGAGTTCATTCACATTCATGCATGCATTCAAGTCCACAAGCAGATCAACACCAGGTGTTACCTATAAATATATTCATTATTGTATAATTCTAATTCGAAAGCTGTACCCGTTCACATATTGCATTTTGAGATTATGTACAGGCCATTATAAATTAAACGTGAGTCCCAACAGTCTGATAATCTAGGCTTAAATTGATGATGCCCTTTTGAGTCAGAATAATTTAAATACAGAAAAGTGGGCATAATCTTTGCTATTTCTTTTGCTGTTGTATTGTCAAATTCAGTCAATCAATCATGAATGGATATATAAAATATACCTTGCGTGAGATCTAAAGCCAGCACCTTTCGATAACCTCTTTAATATTTTTTAATAGTTTGATATTTAAACTATGTAAGAACATAAAATTTATAAGAGAAAATTGAGCTGAAAACGTTTGTTTCCAGCAGAGAGTTCCAGCAGTGCTAACCACAAGGGCTTTGTTTGCATTCGCATGATAATGAACCATGTCATTGTTTGCACAGTTATTTGTCCATGATTCCTGGCAACCAGGTGAGCCACTGACAAGAGTCACTCATAGGGAAAAGGAAACAATTAGCCATGGAGAGAGGAATGGGTCAATTCAGACTCCCAACCATTGTTCTGACTGTTTTGATTTGCTCCATTGATGTGAAAACAATTTTTTTCACTATTTGCAGCCAAAATATGGATAGCCGCATGTGAACTCAAACCCAGTCAAGCCAAATTTAGTAAGGTCTCATGTTACCAGGCTAACAAAACTCGGGTATTAAACCGAAAAAAAAAGTGACAACATCACAGAGGTAAAGCTAGAAATTTATTTCAGACAAAAATAAAACACAGGAGAAGAGAAGTGAATATGTGCCATATTATAGCCATAAATGCAAAATAATTGGCAACATTTTCTTTCAATACGATTTTTTTTCGGGACTGTTTTTTTTAATTTTTTTGCTTCTATTTCTTTTAGTTTTTGCTCAACTTATGCAATATTGTCTCACTTCATAAAAAACGTATTGCCCAATCACATTAAAATTCATGGACATCAAAAGAAAAATATACCATATCCAGGAGCGGCTTCTAGAATTTTTTTTCTGACAACCCCTTCCGTGACTTTGAAGGAATTTCTAGAAAGAAAATGAACAGCCTGTTAGGAACAGCCTCAAAATTTTATAATTATTTATTTATGCTACTTTAGGACTCACCACTGAATTTCAATCCTGGATATATATACATATATGTATATATATATACATATATATAGAACAAATTCTCTGAAAGCTACAAAATATGTGATTTCTGCACAAAACAGTTGTAAATCCTACCCAGTGAGAAAGGACGCTACAAAATCTAACAACACTTTCAATCCCGCAAGAAAAACATTAGAAACAAACCTATGGGTGTGTCGCAATAATAAAATATTTAGGTTTACTGTACTTGTTAGGAAAATTAAATGGGTAATATTGATACAAGTTTGTCAGCCACACTGCCCACTGGCTTCATATCTTCCCCCTTAAACAGTTTGTAGTACAATGTTTCTCCTTGGGGAAAAAAGTGTCAACAACCTCGGTGTTTTAGGGCTTCCCACGATTATGTGACAGCCATTTTTAAACCCTACAGCTAACAGAAGAATGGGTATATCATATCAAAATTTTAACAAATAATAAGGGCGATTGACTTGGATACCGTCTCGGTGTGATAGTGAAACATATGGAATTTTCCAACAGTCAAATAAACAATCTCTGAATTTGCATCTAAACACGCAACTCATCATCTTTTATGAGCTACATTTAAGAAGGACCTGTTCCTTAAATGCTGCAGCCAGTATATTAACAAGATAAATAGGAGTATATTGGTACCATCATCCAGTATGAACTACATTAAACAAGGACTTATCTGTTAAATACGGTAGCCAGCATATTGGCAAGATAAATATGCATATGTTTGTACCATCATCCTGTGTGAGCTACATTAAACAAAGGCCTGTTCCTTGAATGCTGCAGTCAGAATATTGGCAAGGTAATTTTCGGTATATTTGTTTAATTGAAAACACACACATACAACATTATTTGATCTTCGGGAAGAAAACTGAGAAAGTTTCTTAAAAATTTCGGACGCTTGGCCACTAAATTGTTTCCATCATAATCCACCCGAGGTGTACTGCCATTAAGACACACATGACCAAGCCACTGTGTATTGGTTTGTCTTCTTTTTCTTTTCTGTTTCCCTCTTTGATTTTTGTTTGTTTAATTTGCTAATGTGAATTAGAAGGTAGACGCAAACTATACTATAAATTTAAGATTGTGACAAGTGAAAGATATTTAGGTATGATGCATCTTCGTTTTCTAGCTGGCTGGTGTAGCCAATTTCAGATCTCATAATCTTGAAAAGCTTTTACATGGTAGTTTTGTTCTCCCTCTGGATAAATATTTAGGATTTGCATCACTGGGAGGACATGTTCGTCTTCCTGGCGAAATATATGCCTGGTTTGTGGTATTTGTTGTACCGATCAACTCTGTGTTGAACCCTTTCATCTACACGGTATCGCCAATTCTTCAAAAGAAAAGGTGGATATATCACTTTATTTACACTTCAATATTCTACTTATTCATTCTTCTTATTTAACATGTTAAAAATCTTTTTCAAAAACTGAAATCTTTGGAGACTGTTATCAGGGCTGGCCAATCATCATTCTCAAACAGCAATAAAAGCTAGTGGGACATTTCTTTAATGTGTGATTTGGCGATGCGCATCTATTGAATGTATTTTATAATGAAAAGCTAAATTTTCAAATTTATAGGTGATCTGGCTGCTACGGCAACAAGGAAGCCTATCTCGGATAGCACACTGGAAACACATATATGTTATTTACATTTGCATGTGCCATAATAAATATCATATTCAACATCAATTAGGCCTTTGATGTTATACATCTAGAATTTGTACCTCAGCAAACTCAATGCCGTGGACACTAGAAGAATTACAGAAAAGTATTCAAAGAAAGTATTTTGAAAAACAAAACAACAAAAACACAAAACGGTTTTTACGACAGAATTTGTGAACGAATTTGTTTCATATATGTGTCCAAAATGTGTAAACGGACAAATTGTGAACTAGGGTATAGTGTATTAACATTTTATTAGGATTTCCTTGCATAATACATTGTCTGTCTTTTATATGCTTTAAGGTTATGTCAAAATATATGTCCATGCACAAGAATGAAAGACTCTTTTCAACAATCCACAAATACCAGCACGACAAGACCTGTCACAAACCAACAAGGTATGAAATAGGTGCTTCCGTACAACTGACATGGAAGATCGTGGGTGTTGTGTTATTTCCACGTGGTACACCCTTGTAAAAACCACGATGAATGGTTGAAAACCAATTGGTTCCGAACCCTTTTCCACCCGTCATTCCTTCTTATTTGCTTAACTTGATAGATATTTTCTCGTTTCCTATCGTTCATCCACCTGACAACACGCAAAACAAACTGTTGCTACATTACACTGGGACATTCTGTAGCCAGAGAACATTATCAATTCCAGGTATAGATATATCTGTCAATCTTTTATATGGTGTAAGGTTTGATGCATAGGACATGGAATTTTACGGTTACTTATTACGTCTTAAGGTCAGTAATTAGAAGAGGAAAGCGAAACTGATAGAACCAGCAATATGTTAACTACCTGGGTGGTTCGTTTGTTGTATTTGTTGTCGGGTGAATGCCATGTTTACGGCCAAAAATTATTCATTGGCATCAATCATTTTCTTATTTGCAGTGGCGAATATACATCAGGATTTGTTCCTTCTAACCTGCACAAATGACACACTGACGCTGCGTGAATGCATGAGGCGGAAACTGTTATCAATCACTGATGTTGCCTTCATTATGAGGAGTATATGCCTATCTATGTGTAGATTGGGACAACTAGAGCTCTACCCACTGCTTTTGGATGATACTATTTTGCTGCTGTATGATACCAAAGTAAGTAATGTGTTAAAGCGTATTTAACCAACAGTTAAGAGCTCCCAATTTTATCAATTTGAGTGTAGAGAGAACATGTTTCACTTGTTTATTATGGCATACACCATAAATTAAATATGTCAGCAATGCAGGAAGGTCAATGCATCAGCTGACTGCGCATGGCACAAGCTACATATATGATTGTATTAGCTTTATCCACAGTGCTTGCACAGATATGAATTTTTATCAGTTATTTGTGTAGTTGAATGGAAATCTGTTATTCCATACCCTTTTTATTACGTCGAACAAAGCGAGAGGGATATCATTTTTATTTTCTTTGGTAGAAGTTGTGTGCAGGCAGCGTATCTGTTATTGAACATGTCTGATCCATGTAATGTGGTCATGAATGACCGGACATTATTTTTGACAGAGTTTAAACCTTTACAGGAAAATAGCAGGATTAGCTGAGAACAATTGCAATAAAGTGTGACACAAAAGTGAAAATACAGATGATTTTCTCCTTTATTAAGCCAATGTGTTCAAAGTTTTTTTTAAATTTGAGCCTTTGACCTTGCATTTTTAATTCTTGTGCGCGATGCATTGTTGGTACACATAATAAACTACAAACCGGTGCTGTCCTAGATAATACTCTGTCAGTACACTTAGTGCTCTCTGTTATGTTGGTAGGTTTTATCCACTGGTAACGCAACTGATCTTGACGTATATTGGCCTTTTATATCAAGAATGTTTACTTGACAGGGTCCAGTACCGGCAATGTGCTATGCTTCAGCGACTGCATCAGCCAACATTGACTCCAGGAAAAGCATGTTGTCCTTTGGAAGACTCCTGAGCACAATGCTTCAAGTTGTTCAGTGTCAAAGAGATAAAAGCTCTTCACGAAAGACATGGCTTGAATTTGATCCTTAGGAGAAGTTGAGACAAAATACCCACAAGTTTCCATTGATATATATTTCTGTACCCAGCATATGCCTATAAATATATTTTAATCTTTATCACTATGATTCAATGAAACTTGATGCTGCACAGCAATGGCAGACCTGCTAACTATAATTAAATGTCCACCTCATTCCCGTTTGTGTGTGTGTGTGTGTGTGTGTGTGTGTGTGTGTGTGTGTGTGTGTGAAACAGCACAAGTTCATTGGGAATACTATTTCTGACAAACAGACGTAAAGCAAACCTTTCCGATTAAAGATGAAACATTACCCGTCGTTTACTTATACACTCGTTCTGAACTTTTGAATACCATTCATCATTATCGATACTACACAAATATTGTGCAAAAACCTCATAATCCGTTGAACAGTTTATGGTGTATCGTTCCAAAAATTAGAATGAACTTTAAGTAGATATATGTGACAGTGAGAATACAAAAACAAAGCGACTCAGGTTTCAACTATTGAAAAAAGTAAAATAAACAGGCCTGAAAATAAGATTTCTTGTTCTTTTTGTAAACTACGCATAGGATGATCAATTCAATTCACTATTCACAATGCGCCCATGATACAGCACAAATTGTAAACACAGCCCCATTGTTTCTGGGCTGCATTTGGAAGATATTTCATTTGGCCACTGATATACCCCTAATAAAAAACGGCCTTGTCTGAGAAAATATTTCTGTATGCTCAGGTTATAGGCTGCCCTCGCAGGTTTTTGATGCATTTAGGGGTACGTACATTCAGTCGAATGGTGATAACTTTGTTCAGAAACAAATGATTAAGTAATGCTTCAAAGTATTTGTATGGGTCTCATTTTTATTTATTGATCATTTTTTTTTCTCCGAATGAAGTTGCATATGCATAAATACCAGCCTGCCTACCTACTTACCGACCTACATAAATACAGACAGACAAGCAAACGGACAGGCAGACAGAGGGTGTAAATACGAATGTGCATACATTTATTCTGTACCCCACTATGGAAGTGCCCTACCGTGTCAATGTACAAGCCACACCTGCTATAACATCACCCTGCTCCTTGGTCAACCTTTTTTGGGGTTGTCCCAATGGCCTAGAGATCAGCGTGTTGGACTTCATATTTGGCTAGGCGAGTGTGCCGAAGGTAGTGGGTTCAAATCCCATACAGGTCGACATAAATTTATCGTATTTTTCACTCAATTAGGGGTAAGTAGAAAATGAATGACCTTACCAAAGTTCCAAGGTCCATCGGTAGGAAGACTGTTGTTTCCACACCATAATTCAGAAAGTTTTTTTAAACAGGACTTTGATAGTGCCCGGCTACAGACTCCTGTATAAGGGCTTGGTGAAGTATGAAGGTGGTTGACCCTGACCTTATTTTTAAGGTCACGAAGGTACTGTAATACGTTTTGGTTTCGGTACAATTACTAAACAAATTTTATGACAGTTTTTGTATTTTGCACGAAACGATAGTCCTTTTCCAAGGCCTGGGCAAGTTCGACAATGGATGACCCTGACTTAAATTCAAAAGTCAGAAGGGCACCTTAGTGAACTTCGTTTCTGCATTGTAAGTCAAAATATAAGGTATGACTTCAATATTGCACATGGCAATAGTCCTCAATCATGGCTTGGTCAGCTTAGAAAATGGATGACTTTGCCCAAATTCCCAGGGATGCCAGGTCGGTCCGTCGGCATAGAGACTGATTTTCTGCATCACAACACAAAACCTGTTTAAGATAGGAATTTGTTAGTGCCCAGATATATATATTTCTATATAAGGGCGATTTGACGTATGAAGGTGGTTAATCTTGTCCCTATTTTCAAGGTCATCGAGATACTATAATAAATCTTGGTGTCCGCATTATAACTAGAAATTGTGTAATGGTAAGACCTGTTTATTGCACAGGATTATACTCCTTATCCAGGATTACGCCAAGTTGAAAATATGGAAGTTGATTTAAATTTTAAAGTCAGTAGGGCACTTTAGTGAACTCGGTTTCTGCATTGCAACTGAGAATTTTAGTGATGACCTCAACATTGCACATGGCAATAGTTCTCAATTAGGGCTTCGCCAGTTTATAAGATTGATGCTTTTGACTAAATTCCCAAGGTCACCACCTAGAGTCCTATTAGTGAACCTGGTTTCTGCATGATAACTTGACCTAGGGCTTTCATATTGTACAGGAGTATAGGTCCTTATAAGAGGTAGGTCAAGTTCTGAAATAGGTGACTTTGTGTCAATGTGCCGAGTCATAGAGCAACAATACCCAGTACCCAATCTGGTTTTAATAACTGCAGACGTTTTTGAACCACAGCTTTTATTTCATTGATTTTAATAGTCTTTTATCACGGTTAGATCGACATCAAAGAAAGGTTATTTTTGCCTAATGTCCAAGGTAACAGGGCCATTTAAGTGAATTTTGCTTCTGCATCCACTTTCTAAGGTCATGAGAGCCACATTTAGTACTATGATGATTTTGAAAAGAATGACGGTAGGGGCCATCTATGTTTTACAAACATGTCTTGTTACACTATAATATGATATTTGTAGCTTGTAGGTATATTTTTATATTATATTGCTATTTTATACTCTATTTAATCCTTAATGAATGTATTATTGTTATTGTTATTACCAAACTAGAAATTAAATTAGAAATATCCAAATTTAAACGTGATTTCCTGACATTCAAGTCAGCAGAGGATTGCATGAGCTGCATGTATAACTGATGTGATGAAATTATTATTATATATATTTCCAGGAAACACTAATCACGTTACCATGTTGTGTCTTCACATTTGGGTCTTTTTCCTTCAGTGATTTATATTGGGAAATCCTGTTTTGGATGTGCGTAAACGAGTGATGAAGTGATAGAGTTGGTTTAAAGCAGTAAACTTTCTTTTTTGCAAGCTCCAGAAGCTCTGGAGGTCTCCACTAAAAACAGATAGAAGCTGGCTAAGGCAGTTCAGTTGTCAGTCACCTCTCTTTTCTGGAATCTTTGCAAGCTCTGGAGGTCTCCACTTTAAAAGCTGGTTGAACGTGCCTGTTGCCAGACTAGTAAATATCTACTTATGGGTAATATGCTATTATTTAATAAACTGGTCATTTCTTACACGCTACTCTTTTGACTTGACTGTATCCCTGCTTGATGGAAAGTAAAAGCATATCAAGAACTGGTGAGACTGATGACCATATTTAATAGCTTCTCTGCAAAATCAAACTTTCAGCTGCAATGTTTTAAATTCCATGTTCTTATTGATCCTTTTTTCTTCTGACATGAAATTCCCAAATATTCAGAGTTGTTTGCACCACCTTTATATGGCGATGGTCAAATGTCTAACTAGTAGAAGGCAAAGTACTAGTTCTGACGCAATTTTTGATAATATCTTACGTCACCAACACGTGTTGCCAATAGGTAATATGTGTCAGCAGTGGAATGCACAGTACTAATTCTGGTGTCACAATCGACAATGTCTCACGTCACCAACGTATGTTGGCTATGGGTAATAGGTGTCACCAGAACAAGGCAAAGCACTAGTTTTGGCGCCACAACTGAGAATACCTCCTCACTTTCGTGTAATGCAGGGGAGTGTATGTGTCACTATTTCTAACATTTGGAGCCCTAGTAAGTGCAGCCTGGAGGACAGGCGCCTTGTTGTGCAAACATAGGGTCCCTAAACAGAGTTTTTTTCATTTTTTTTAAATTTCCGGTGCGGGTGGTTTCAACTGTAAATGAAGGCCCAAACTAACTAAATGCTGTGTCTAAAAAACTTCTTTTTTTTTTTGCTTTTGAGGGGACGTATTAAGCATGTTTACTGTGAAACGCTTATTCCAGGCAAACAATAATGGCCGCCGAACCCAGGCATCAATATTTTGTCACATATGAAGGTGTTCATAAGTGTGTTAGCCCGACAAATGTATTAAAAATGAGCATTAGTGCTAAACTACTAATAAGACCGTGACATAAAACACATGGAAAAGAAAATATAAAAAAAAAAACTATAAATGCAGACAGTTTGGTCACCAATAAATTGTGTGTTAAACATCAAAGAGTGGGATACCACATGCTTTGCAAATCTCAATCTTTTTGGAGGTTGGGATATATACTTTTGTTCCCCTATATGTACAATTTGTCTCTGTCTTTTTCCCTCATTTTGAGCAGCCCACTTTCACAGAAGTCGCAAAAAATGAGACAAGCCAAAAATATTGCAAGTGCTAGGTGACCATCACTGTGTCGATAATGTTGGACTTGTAACCTGTTAACTGTCTGTCTGAGTAATTATATGTTGAAAGTCTAAATGTGTGGTTTATGCATTATATATTATATACTTGCGAAACAGAAAACCAAAAGCTAGAATAACCCAATGAAATAGTGTGTTCTCTCTTGTGTTTGTCTGTTTATGCCAACTGGTTACAATTTTTAGCATCATGCAGATCTCCAAAGAATGGTAAAAGTCAAAATGGCCACTTTTTAACGTGTCAAGGGGGAAATGCATATTTGAGCAAGAAACTTCATGTACGTTGCGTGAATTGCTAAGAAACTGCAGGACTTGACGTGCATTTGTAAGGTGTAGCAAATTCACTTCTATGAGCACCACGGGTATCCACAGAGGTACATGCCTAATACCTCTTTAATTATACGTATTTATCAGGAGTATATGACATTGATGAGCTGCACGTTCTGTCATCTTCAGCATTTTTCGTGTCCTTGGGCAATTTTACTTATATTACCGTGACTATTATCACTCAAAATGCATGTCCTGGGGCCCCAGTAAATACAATGAAGAAAAACCTTGCTAGGTTAGAATCACTGTAATAGGGGTGAATCTTCATATATATATATATATATATATATATATATATATATATATATATATATATATATATATATATATATATATATATATGTGTGTATATGTATATATATGTATATATATACATATATGCATATTTATATGTATATATATGTATATATGTGTATATATATGTATATATATATATGTATATATATATATATATATATATATATATATATATATATATATATATATATATATATATATATATATATATATATACAAGCATAGATATTGTATCAAATATGGTAAAATAGTGCATCTACCATTCTGCACGTTCACAGCACACTTTCCATTCCATTCAATTGGCATAGTAGAAAATATTCATTTGCTGTCCTAAAAGGTTTCCCAAAAGGTCAGCATCAATGGGTCATGCAAAACATTTAGTATTATGGGACTTTGCTCAATATGTCAGTAATCTCTATAGCAGTGTGGAAGCTTGGCTTGAAATGACTCAATTTAAATTTGCATAGTGATGCAGATGTAACGCTATTTATAAAGTTGAAACAAAATAGGCCTAACTTCCAACAAATCATGAACGTTTTATATATCATTGTGTGCAGGGCTAAACATTATCCACCTGGTTGTTCTGGTTTTCCCAACATCCAGACCAGTCGTTTTCCTTGCAAAATGATTGAAAAAGGGTCTTTTCCAATCAGTTGTATAGAAGAGCACAGTGTCGTAAGAACCAAGCTCAAAGCACACTGCATCAGCATTGCTTAAGTCCCCAAATGGGTTAAATTTTAAAACTGCAATATAATATATGTACATTTTTGTCATAACATATAATGTAAGGACAAAATTATACCAATAACTTGTGAAGAGTAGGGTGTTATGAGAATGTGTACGGCTGTTTGGTTTCATTAGAACAGGTCACTGTATTCATTCAGTGTGTGCCAGGTCACTGAGTTCAATGGATACTGGGCAGGGTCACTGCAGAGCCACTGAGTTGTCCTGTTTTCTGGGTGACTTATTGCAACTTGTCAACATGTGGAAAAAGCTACAATGGAGAACTACATGCATATGAGGTGCTCCCAACAAGTCTCTGGGATGTGTGTCTAATCTGAAAACTCCAGCACAAATTAGAGATTTCTCTGGCCCTGATATTTTTCTGACTGAGCATAGGAGAGAGGAGAGATTCTGAAGGATCTGACAGAAGCTGTGGGTTGTCATCAAGCTATTGGGACTGTGAGCCATTGTTTACATTGTACCTATGGAGTGTTGACATTGTCTTGAGTGGACTGGTATATTGCACAACATTGGAACCATACCTCTGTGGGATTGGATCAGCACCACACCTTTCAGTACCAAATTGGACCCAAACCATACCTCTGTGGGATTTGTACCAGAGAATTTGGCACCTGTCATAGGACTTGAAACTGTGGGACATTACCTGTGGATAATCTCCCCATGGATTAGGAGTTACCTAAGACTGTTTGACTGTTGAAATACCAGTGGAGATAAGTTTACCTACTTTGTACGAATTTTGATTGTTAATATATTGTGATTGTTAAAGTTAAACCATTGTTGTCATTCTTTGTTGAGTTCTGCTAATATTCAAAAGGTGGGCATCGTAACATTTGGTACACAAGAAATAAGTAAAATGTGAAAAATACAATAGTTATAATTCAAACCCATAGAGTGAGATATAAATTTACTTGCATAATTATTCCCACATCTTCATATGAACAATTTGGTCAGTGGATCAGTTCTGTAAGGTAAATATTGCGATACGAAACGACAAATCAATTATAAGATAGAGTGAAAAAATGTCAGTTACCATGTGCGTCCCTTTAAGATTTGTATCGGCCAACTATCGATTTATGTTTTTCTTGTTTAGTGAAAAAACATAGCGTAAAAAATACAACAACATTGACAATAAAGAAAGGCGTATACGTTATAATAATAGACACCTTTGACTGGACCCACGTATGGTCGGTACCGGGATTGTGAAAACTGGGTTTCCCCGAGAAATCACCTGTGAGTCACCTGGAGAAATCCACCACGTGTGCAGACGAGGAGCCAACGTGGCAGGTATGAGTCATATAAAGAAAGCAGTTAGTTATACTGCTTTTTCAATTGTATGTCTTTAAATACCAAGTCACATTTCAAATTGATTATGTAAGACTTGTGAAATGATACAGACAACCAAAAAATAGGTGCCAAGTAGTATTACGAAAATTTAAAATAAATGCATGGGGAATCCAGGGAACTGGTTGACTCTTGTGACACAACTTAATCATAGCTATTTTTACTTCTTCGTGAAATTTAGGTTATGTTACCGTTCTTGGCAGTACGGAAGAACACACTTTCTCGCGTACTTGGCCAGCTGAAGGACCCAAGATCAAGATATCCATGATCTCTGACCACATGATGTGGTCTAGCAATAAAATTATTTCATTGCTCATTCTGCACATGTTCATCATTACATCTAAGTGATCCATGTACCAAACGCATGTTCCAGGTATATCATGGAGACTTTTTGATGATCTTCAAGTTGCTGAAATACTACCCTATGATATTTCGACATATATATATATATATATATATATATATATACATATATATATGAAGCCTTCTATTTTTGCACCTTCGTCTCTAGAAAATGAGCAGAACAAAGTTTACCGACAACAGAAATATATGGGCAAAGAAAGGAAGAATGTTTGGTAAAACATTATGCCTCTTTTCACACACATACGAATTATTGGCATGTGTGTATGTATGTATGTATGTATGTATGTATGTATGTATGTATGTATGTATGTATGTATGTATACATTCTTTCTGACTGAACGAATCCGCTGAGCCCATAGCAAGCAGCATGAGATATTCCGATATCAGAATGTAGAAAAGGAAGATCGTGGAACATACTGTATCAGGAACATATAATTTTAGACAATGAACTTCCAAAGGAATAAGTGACCGATGAAAAATTATGCGTACTTTAAAAAAAATTTGTATGAAAATAGGAAACATCATCTACCCTGGATCCTTGACAGCCATGTTTTTCTTAACTTCTATTGCTGAGCGCATACTTCATTCTATGACTGCACTTATTACTTCAGCCTCAATGATAAACGGAAGCCTTTCCCATGCAAAGGGTTTGAATTTATCAGTATACTCCCTATATATTCTTCCAAGTTTCCTTTAAAGAAATGCACCACAGTTTATAAACAGCATGTGTACTTAAAGTATCATATAAGAATTGAGGAATCAGTGCACAAATTGTTCCTCGTATGGCAAACGCCATTCTGCTATCCATACGTCTCTCTGTGAAATTGCACCTGTCATGGATCATTGCTAGGGTCTGCGGCCGCGTTCTCAAAAGACTCAGGAGTTGCCAAAGGTCTCTAATAATGCAGATACGCGCCCAGTACTTTGTTGACCGATGTCTTGACGTGACGTACCTGATATACTAATGGGCACTATTTGATGGCTTCATTATTAAATTGAAGATTGCTTGTTTGTAAAAGGGACTTTTTTTTATAAAAAGTAGCCTTTAGCAATAATTTTGGCTAAACTGCACAGGTTTCTTCACTTTACTAATCTTACCTACGTTATGGGGTCCCAAATTGCTGTTTGTAAACGCGTGCGAAGTGAACAGTAGGTTGCGACTATATTATGTACACATATCATTGAAAGTTTTTTTTTTTTTCTTTCAGGTCTCTCATTCAATGTAGAATATGAATAGGTTATTTTACTTGATCCATATAGGTATTTTGTTCTTACTTTAGTTAATTTTTGGTTGACTGTCTTGTCAGACATATATCGATGTATCTCTTTTTTCCTCGTTATACGGGGTGTCAAAGTACTATTATCATTGTTATCATCATCATTATGATAACCATTATCTTTCTTATTCTATTTCATTTTATTGCATGGTACTGCACGCAATGCTCAAAATGTTAAAGCAAGTTATCCGAGCTGAGAATTATGTGTTTTGAGACTCAGAGCGAAGTATGCCACTTTTGGAGAAGATACATTCAGCTCAGGATAAGGAAAAAAAAGAGGTTTTATTTTGGTTTGTTTTGTTTCCTCCTCTGTGTGTGTGTGTGTGTGTGTGTGTGTGTGTTTATTATTTTTTTCCCTTTTATTTTGTATTTTGTTTCTTTTTGGAAACTTTCCGCTAATAGTCATCAAATTAGCCGGGCAAGTAAGGGGTATAAAATCCTAAACATTTGCTGACATAGGTGCCCTGTGCACAAGCTAAAACAAAGAGGGTATTCCCGCCAAATCAGTGAGATGAGCCCAGGATCTAGGACATTGCACACGTGCTGATCGCACATTAAATTTGCCGCTTAGAAATTGGAATTTATAGATAACTCCACCAAGTCGGCTGCAGAGCCTACAGTTTGTTGAACCGTATGTACCGTTGTGTCGTATAGGTACTATGGTTTCCAATGGCGAAAACTTAACTGATGTGTTTCATGGTGCTTTCAGAACATTTTCAATGATTGGGGGATTATTTGGTCACATTTTATGCATATCTATGACAGTGAAATGCTGCTGTGCTGAGTGTTGAATGAAAGCTTTCCGCATTGAAGGAACTGGCCATCACAAGACTTATCAAATATATCTGGTTGTCCTTTTCTGCTTTATGCATGCGGTGAGACCACAATTATGTGACCAACTTAATCAAGCCACTTGAAAATTGTGGTGTTTGATCTAGATTGGCGTTATCTACCTTGTGGATATGCCTCAGTAATGTTACAAGACGGGTGTAGTATACACCCTACTTTAATCAATTTTCAATACCATTACGTTATTTGCCCACAGCAGAACATTATGTAGGTAATATGAGCGACTATGCAGTTATATTGGGAGGCTTGCAATAGGTTTCAAGTGTCAGAAGCTTGACCTCAATCTCATGAAGTCTTTGACTGTAACTGCCGTCGTCTCAACTAGAGGTACAGACCCCATTAGTGCCTCAATGGTGTATAGGCGAGCGGCCAACTCCTAAAAAGAGCTATAGTTTAGGAGTTTATTTACCCCCCCGTACAGAAATATACAACATGTCCTAAATTTATCTTTAGCTTCTGGAGATAATATTTCGGCATGTTATCCTTGCTTCTGGTTGCTTTGAGGGGAAAAACAAGGCATACATACAAGCATATATTTACTCTTACTATTTCATATTTCTATATATTGTACTGTACTGAAGCCAAGAAACCTAATTTCAGAGCTTTATTGATAATAATATAGTGATTTTATATAACAGTCACCACTATTGTAGGATACCCTGCAATCCCTAGTGTAACAATGGTAATACAGTAAAACATATCTAACCGAACACCTCCGGATACCGAACACCTCTCTATACTGAACACCATTTCTCGGTTCCAAATACATTCTTTCGATGCTATCAAACCTCCCTATACCGAACACTTCACCATACTTAACACCTTTTTCCGGTCCCAGGGGTGTTCGACATAGGGAGGTTCCACTGTATGTTCACACACCCTTTCCATTTTTTTCTAATTTCGATAATTTGTTGATAATCATTAAACTGACAACAGCATCATGTAGTGACCAAATTTGATTTACATTAAGAATGGGCACATCCATACTGAGTTTTCAGAGAATCTAACATAAGGTTTGGAAGCAAGAAGTCGCAAAAACGGAAAGGTACACAACTACAAAACAAGAGGACTGTGACAGTCCTGTGCTTAGCTGACCTTTCATGAACAAACAGGAGTTATCAATGCCACTGGTACACAGCTTTCTTTGACCCTTCCACAAGGATCATTTTCTCCAAGTTTCAGTATGATCTGAATGGCGGTTTGGAGCAAATGTCGAAAATAGCAAAAACACACATAAATTATTTTAAGAAGTTGTTGAGGTTTTTTTAAAATCAGAGTTCCACTTCCTAAACAAATTAGAATCTAGGGGCACCCAGAATTGTCCAATTCTAAGTAATTGGCCAAGTGGTTTCAGAGAAGTTTTTTTTTACGATTTTGCCAAATATCAGGTAGTACTGAACAAATTAAGATGTATGTGTCTCTGGGACTGTCCCTGTGTGAAATCAAAGCAATTGGGTGAGCAGTTTCAGAAAAGATTCTTTACGATTTGCAGCGAAACCTGAGTGATGGTTCTGGAGAAGTCAAAAATAGCGAAAACACAGACAAAAAGATCTTGAAAAAATAGAATATAATTGCAGCTACACCCCATGAACAAAAAATGGACTAGGATTCTCTAGGAGTGCCCCTGTGGGATATCAAAGCAATTGGATGAGCGGTGTAGGAGAATATTTTTGCCCCCCCCCCCAAAAAAAGAGACAAATTTATATAAAATTCCAAAAATCACTGGAGCATAACAATTTGAATAAACCTGGTAGAGACCCACCCAATGTACATTGCCACCAAATTTGAGGTCAATCTGCATAAAGGTTTCGGAAGAGAGGTCGATATTATGAATTAGCATTAGAATGCCCCTTGACTTACATTGGAAGGGTGCATTTATTGATAAGTACCCGAATTGAAAAAAAAATCGTTAAAAATCAGGAATTCACAGCTGTACCATATAGTGAACAACTTTGTTTGACCCTTCCACAAGGAACATATCCACAAGGTAGTACGTAGTAATCAAAAGGAAAGCTGAATTTACCGATAAGTATCCAAATTATAAAAAAAAGTCCACAGCAGTGCCACCTTATAAACACCCATTTTTGACCCTTCTACAAGGAACGTATCCACAAAGTTTCACCTTCATCCGATTGACAGGTCTGGAGAAGAAGTCAAAAACAGCAAAAACACGACAAAAAATCATTATAAAAAAATAGGAAAAAATCACAGCACCACCCAGGAAACAAATTAGGAACTAGGAGTCCCTGAAAGTATTCCTGTGTGATATAGAGGCAATTAGGTGAGTGGTTTTAAAGTAGAAGATTTTTAAGGGTTTTGTCCCCTCAAAAGAACAAAGATAATTATCATAAAAAATCAAAAAAATCACTGGAGCGTAAAACATGGTAGAGACCCATCCAAGGCACGTTTTAAGTGAATCTAGCTGAAGGTTTGGGAGAAGCGGAAAATATGAATTCCTTCTGTAATTCCCATTGACAAACATAATAGTCAAAAGGAATGTATAATAAACTGACAAGTGTCGATATTAAAAAAAGTTCAAAATCAGGAATAAAGAACATGACCACCTAGCGAACATCTGTGTTTGACCTTTCCGCAAGGTATATTTCCAGTAAAAGAAGTCGGAAATAATGAGACCACACAAAATTCTGTTTAAAAAGTATAAACAAGCAGTGCCACTAGTTCAACTAATTAAAAGGGTCATCAGAAGTGTGCCTATCCAATTTCAAAGCAAATGGCAGAGCAGTTTCAGAGCAGAAGATTTTCTAAAGAATTTTTCAAAACATGAGCCCCCAAAATTCTTTTAGAAATTTAAATATCACTGGAGCATGACCCTTTAAACAAATGTGGTTGAAACCGATCAAAAGTACAATCTTGCCACGTTGGAAGTGCACGATTTGTGACAAGTCGAAAATGTGAATTGAGGACGGACGGATGACGGACCATCCTATAAACTCAGCTGATTGACAAGTCAGTGGAGCTGAAAAAAAGTGATGAGCACGTTCTCGGCTGACTTTCAACTTATAGATAGTCCTACCCTGGTCTCGGGGTACTCAGAAGTGTTTTTACGCAACTTTGAGGCAACTAGCGATGCGGTTTAAAGAAAATAGATATTTTATGATTTTGCCATTAAAAAAGGGGAAATATTATAAAAATGTACAAACTAGGGATGTTTTCGAAGAGGTCAAGAATGTAAACAACCAATGTAATTCCCATTGACTTAGACTGTAACCAACAGTAGTGCATCCATTAACTGATAAAAACTCAAATTGAAAATTCTGTCAAGGGTCAATAGCATCACCACCTAGTCAACAATTTTGCTTCTCCATTACCGGAGATAGAATTCCACCAAGTTTCAGAACATCTTTGGGGACACGTATGGAGAAGACGAAAATAGCAAAAACACATGCAAAATTGCAAAAAAGGAAAAAGCCAAAAAAAAACGCAGTGCCTCTCGCTGAACAAATTGAGATTTACGAATCCCCAGAGGTGTCCCCTCGCAATTTCAAAGCAAGCAGCTAAGCGATGTTAGAGAAAATGATATTTTAAGGATTTTGCCCCCCCCCCCCGCGGATGAGATTGGAAGGTCACAGAGGGTTACATACGCGATTGATCACATATATGCATGCCAAACGATGTAACTGATGAGTGGCATACCCTACCATCTATTCTCTCGGTGACGGCTTGTTCTGTCCATTCATTCTCTTGTGGCTCTGTTGTGCTACATAGTATGGCATATGCTGTCACAATGTGCAATTTAAGTCATAAGAAAAGAAGAAGATTGCCTTTGTATGTATATAATGATAACATACTGGCGTAAAAGAAGAGCACATGGTACTCGTTGCCTTTTCGACAGTTTTTGACGACTTCAAGTAAAATGGCCTACCTATAATTAAGCCTGATGTTTACATTTCAAGTTTCACATTGTAGCATTTATTACCTGTCTAGGAGCAGAGAAGCATTATCTTAGTATGGAAAAAATAATTTAATGTATATTTGGTGTGGAGAAAGCAATATAGATATGATACTTTGTTAACAAGCAATAGCATATGGCACTAAAATGAACTATTTTGCCGAAAAAATGTGATGTTTAAAGATGCCGTTTCCATGGCAACCAAACACAGGTAACTCAGGACAACAGGGCCAAATAATTTTAGGGGACCCCAAAGATAAATAAAAATCGTATTGTAGCTTTCTGTACGGTGGGGTAATTAAATTCTCCAAAATGGGTCTCTGGCCGCTCGCCTAGTAGCTTATATTATTATCACATTAAACGTGCAAATTTGTCCCGTTGGTAGTTGACTATCAAGCAAGGTAAACTTTATTCTATTCCATTCTTTAGACAAAAACAAAAACAAAAATCCAGGAAATGTTGGCCAAGGGACTGACTGCAGATTGCACCAAAACCAATATGGCTTGTCAAATCAAAGAAATCATATATTCATGTGTATACCCAAAGTTTATCATGTGAACCGAACAACACTGAAAATGGGAGAGATTAAGTGCGACTTGTGGCTCTCATAAGGACACTAGCGATTGAGATGGGTGGTAGAGGAACCCTACTTTTCATACATTTCTCAAGTAATCAATTGTCAACGTTGGTTAAAAAGGGCTCGTGATATAATATTTGACACAAATAGGTAACATATCTGGATCTGCTATCCTTCACTTGGTTTATCTGCTGCGTTGGACACGTGATCCCGTGTGGAAGTTGAGCTGCAGATACTGGGTGAACGTGCGGAGTGTGGCGTCACACTCACGCGAAGCTAGATCTATATATATCCCCAGAGGATATGTGTCTCTGGTGAGTAGCAACGGGAATGTGTGGATCCTATATACATATATTATCAACTTTTTTATTTGCGAATATGAGTTTTCAAAATTTTGGGACAATATTTTTCAGATTAATCACAGCTTCTAAAAAACTGGGAGAAAACACACACTGTATTCACAGAGTAATCACTATGTAACATCCATGTCCCAAAATGGTCGTGGTCGTTGTTCATATAATGAAGGATAAAAATTGTCCACAAAACAATAGAAACTCTTCGTATTAAACAAATAAAAATTGTTGTTCAAACCTAAGATTTACATGTTTTTCCCGAATAAAGGGCAATCTGAAGATTACATGCTGATGAATAAAAAACAGATGGCATGACTTTTTTGGGACCAGCTCGCTCGTTGTTTCCAAATGTAACTGGGTGCCAAAAAGTCGAACAAATGTCCCAACTTGATCGCTTCTGTTGTGATATATATATATGGCTGTCAGGAATATAATTGGTACCAGCCTGGCACAGACCGAGGTCTCGTTGTTAGTAGCTTAAACGTTTGCCTATTTAAAATATTTACACCAGGGAATACCACCTGATATTCTAACACATGGGCTGTGCCACTTGAAAGTTTAATCTGTAAAGTGTCCACATGGTTAATGTTTTAGTGTTCACTACAAGGTAGTGGTTTGGGGGCTTTCGTTGGTACAGTGTCACTGATCACAAATTGGCAAACAACAACATGCTCAAGTTAAGTCAATGCCTCAACAAAGGAGAACCTGATTGTCAACCAGTTTGGCAAATGGTTCTGAAATACCTGCCTGGATACATCAGGTCAAGTAACAAGTACAGAAACAAATCAGATCAACATAGGCTGTTCCAAAAGGAGCTTGTTGTGAAAATTTCAGCCCAATTTGCCTCCTCATTTACAAAGTTTGAAAAAAAATGTTGTACAAACAAAAAATCCATTGAAAGACATGATAAGGAAAACTAGTATTACATAGTTAACAAAGTGATCACTCTACCATTGGGTAGACACTTGGCCCAAGAGGGACATGATGGGCTTTATATTAAAGTCCATGTACTGAATTACATCCGATTCACAACTGCATATAGGCTAGGCGGCGCTAGCGAGTCATTGGATGCACCATCTATATGCTATTTGAGTCTTTTGGCTTTAATAGCAATGGAAATGAGCCTTCTTGCTCACCTGATGCTAAATTTTTATGGTCTTAGCTCACCTATCCATGTTATTTCTACTCCATTTACACATAAAGTATTTCAACCAAGAGAAGTTCAACCAAGAGAAAAGAAACTGGAAAGATTTGAATGATTTTTTTTATTTTCAAGGCCCTATCCAAAGTCATAGGAATAACAAATTAGTTGTACTAATTATTGAATGCCTTAGTAACTGCCCAATCTGATCCCAGCAGGGTTCTATTTTCAAAAAGAAATAGAGAATCCGACATAGCTGACAGGAAGTTCTCCTTCATCGTTCACAAGGGATTCCTGTTGGTCAGAGAATCATGAGAGGCTGAAGGTCGAGAATAAGTTTCTCCACCAACAGCCGCGAGAGGATGGTGGGGGAGGCAGGACATCCCAGCACCAAGCCCAGTATAGTCGGACTAGCTGCACGTGGTAATGATGTCAGGTTTGCATCGAAAACAAAGAAGGTCATACAAAATGTTGGATGTGGTCTCTTTTGCGATTTTTTTTTCTTTTTTCTTTTTCTTTTTTTTTTACAAATTCTGGTCATTTTATAGTAGTATAGTGGTCCCAGTTACTAGGGTACACCTCTACTGCAACAAAAAAGGGATGCCAAAAGATAGCTGCACAGGAATATAGCTTTCGATGAGAGCTAGATCAGATTGAAATGGGTGGCGTCATGTCAATTCCCGAGGTCACAGAGCTGCATTACTGAATCTGGTTTCTGCACCATAACTGAAGACGTTTTTGAAATAGAACTTTGATAGTGACCAGGTATATACCCCAATATAAAGACTAGGTGAGGTGTAAAAGTGGTCGACCTTGACCCCATTTCCCAGGTCACGAAGGTATTATTGTTTTTATTTCCGCACAATAGCTAAAAAAGTTTTTATGAAAGGACCTGTTTTTTGCACAGGACTATAGTCCTTATCCAGGGCTAGGTCAAGCACGACAAGGGGTGACTAACCTAAATTTAAAGGTCACAAGGTCACTTTAGTGAACTTGGTTTCTGCATTGTAACTCAGAATTTAAGTTATGACTTCAATATAGAACACGGTAATAGTCCTCAATTAGGGCTTTGTCAGTGAGAAGATGGATAACCTTGACTAAATTCCCAAGGCCACTAAAGAAGAAAGTTCACTGACGATACAAACAGTACTCTTGTTGCAACGTGACTACATTTGTTGTGCAAACGACTTTCATGACTTAAGTTACCATACGGTAAAATAATCTATACACTTTGTATACGTTACTTTTTCAACTATTTGTTGTATGAATTTGTGTGTGTGCGTATGTTTGTGTGCGCCTATGTGTGTGTGTGATAGAGAGTCGTGAAATCGAGCGTCCTCGCGCTACGTGGTACTACTTTGACCATAGTCACAATCGCCGATTTTTTTTTTATTTCCCTTTTGTATCATCATTTATCATATCTTTATTATCTTGAATACTAATTCAACATTCCCCAACTAAACGGGGTGCTGTCTAACTATGTGACCATGTTGGGGGGCCCCTTATGTTATTAGCTCTCCATTATACTGCATCGCCACCTATTTGCTCCAATTCAAGTTTCCCTTTAATGGTCTTCTATTGATATAAGGGGTCCATATATAGTTATATTTAAATGAAGTGATGTAGAGGATACGTCCAGACAAGGATGGCTTGGTTTGGCGGGGAAAGAGAGAGAGAGAGTGAGAGATAGATGGAGATAGATAGATAGATAGATAGAGAGAGAGAGAGAGAGAGAGAGAGAGAGAGAGAGAGAGAGAGAGAGAGAGTGAGAGAGAGATAGAGAGAGAGAGACTTGCAGGACCTTGCTTGAACAACACACCATCAGCGATATCGAATTTAGAGAGGCTACTCTTTATACGTACTATTTACACTTAATGTATCACCATGAAGGAAACCAATAAAACTTCAAGTTCCCATCATTATTTTACAACTGTAATGCCAAAAGTTTCACATTGGGTAATACAAGCTATGCAAATTTCTCTGAGAACAATCTCAGTTAGATATGCTGCTTCTTTGATAATGCACACATAGGTAGAGGCCATTAAACTGTGATTCCCCAGCCTGTAAATACGCCTGTCTATAATAACACACCCACAAAAAGTTAATATCTGGATTTTTTTTGGGGGGGGGGGGGGTTATCGACAGCAATTACCTCAATCTTTTTGATACTAGGGCAAATGAGTGTTTAAATATTCTCTAACACTTGCGATGCCAGGAAAGCAACATTCTTATCATTCGGGAGTATTCAGATGGGACATGTGTAGCACAGTTTTTGTTGATGGACATTGCAACACGGCAGGCCTTTACTATCCTCCTTATAATTTTTTTTCCAAAATGCTATTTTGGTGCCAATTACAGACTTTGCTAAAGCAAGTTTTTCATTGGCAAAAACGTATTTTATAATAATTGATAAGGCACTTTTTGCAACTTTACGTTATTTACAAATATATTATTTACTTTGTTAAGGCATAATAATTTTAACATGTCGGTATCAGATTGGCCCACGGTCCTCTGGGATGCCTCAAGTATAATAAAATATTAATGTGGCTGCAAACTATATCTTCCTGTCAATAAGAATACTTTACACGGTTGCATTTCTTATCTTGCAAGAAGTACAACAGGTCGGGAAAGAGAGAGAAAAAAACACATTTCATTATTGCAAAGAAACATAGCCCGGGGTACATCTACATATACGTACCTACGCAATTATGTATGTATGTATGTATGTATGTATGTATGTATGTATGTGTATTTCCTTCCAAAACAAGAGGTGTAGCAAAATGAACCCACAACCCTTTCACCTACCAATTGTAATATATTTCTTCAAATAAACATGACACTTTAATAAAAGTCCTAGGATGAATGTGTGCAAAAATGGACTAGGAATACTGTTTATTTGCATTACAAGTAGAACTAACTAGGCACCAATCATCTCAGGCAGAGATCTTCCAGTCTGGGACAAAATAATGGTGACAACAAATTACGAAAAACAAACAACATTATTGGTGACCAATACCAACAATCGCTACTGACAATCGCTCTTTGTAGTTCTGTCGCCCAGCATTTTTGCTGCTAGTCTTTACTGTATAGAATATCAACAAATAAAGAACAACCATTGATGTAAAGCAAATTCAATTAAAAACAGTGAGTGAAGTCTGCATGACGGACCATGTGCCAAAGCTATGTAGCTGTATGAGAATACAAACACCGGTCTCAATATACATTTTGTTGAGAGCTAGAGGTGAGCGAGGCAAACACAACAAGCTTAGTATTATCATGGTTATTAGTCCCACAGATTAACTGACAACAAAACCCCTTCGACTTGGCAGTTGCAACATTAATACCAGAACAATACTTATGTACCTTTTTACAGCAATTACCAATAGTATGAACACAGACATGAGAGACGAAACTGCAGATAGGGTACCTAAACTTTACATAGTATATTTTGCCGCCAACTTTCCTCCGCAAATGCGCAAAAATTACCAAAATATATATTGACCACTGATATTACCAGCACATATGCTCCAATAAAAATAATTTGTAACAGCTAGGAATACTTTGAATAACTGATTGATAAGAACCTGAATATTGGGTATGTTCAATACAACTATACAATTCATCGTCATTCCTAAAATCGATATCAAAAACCCAAGAACACACAAGATATATGAAGAAAGAGAGTCCATTACAAGTATTCAATTATTCTGGTGCTGGGTAACAGTTTTGTACGTGTGCAGCAAGGCAACAAAGTTTAAGGTGATCACTTTCTAGGAGCCACAGAGTATTGATATCAGCAAATACATCCCTGTCTGCCCATTTAAACGTATTGCCACGTACATCCAATTGTACAAGGCGTGCTATGCCTACAAATATTCTGTCTATCTTGTTTGAGTTGTTCCATGAGATGTGTAAGGAATTAGTGTGCATACCTGCGAATGCAGCTTGGCCAATTATTGCCATGCGCATGTTGGCAAGATACTGCGCAGAAAGAAGTTCCTAGTACTTCTAATCTGCGTACGTGTACAATGCACATTCAATTAAATTTCTTAGATTTAAGTTCATGAGCTTATTAAGCCCGTAAAGAACATTTATATGTATCCTGCATGTATAGTTTCTACTCAGATCTAAAGACAGAAGGTATGCAAACATTGTAAACTTTTTTGAATTCAGTTCCTTGATTTTATTCATAGATAGAAATGTCCAAATCGAGAAAGGGAGCTTCGCTATAGTTTAGGCAAGTATTCTTTAATACTGAAACTTTGGTATACAAGGAAATAAGATGAAAAGTTGTCACGTTTGGGTGACTAATTATAAATACAGGTCCTCTGCAAAGACAAAACAGTGGAACTGGACATGGGTGGCTTGGGCAGCTAAACTGATCATCCCTTGATATTTCACAGTGAGCATAATTATGACAAACATCGTTTGGATGCACACAGGAAGTTTGATTCTTGCAACAGAGGTAAAATGGGCAAGCAAACTGGTTGCAGTGTGTTTCGCCAATTCAGGTCTCACTGTGTGGAACTGTATCACGAATGTATCGCAGAGGAACACAGTGACCGCTGGGACACATATTGCACACCAGTACACTGTACACGATAATATCGTTGAATATATTCCCATTTGAACAGAATCTCAAAAAAAACCCATTCCTGAATATTTCATAAACACAAACTGGAGACTCAGGGTAGCAAGGCAAAAATTCCAATTCTTCACACTTCAACCAACTGGAATTTTGACAGGACTGCCCTTCAATTATTGGGAATTATATTTCTGAAAGTACTGGACAGTGGACCTCATCTTCGTGTGTTATTGCGCAGTCAAAGTTACCATCACATCGTGGAAATATGAAAGACCTCCGGCTTCACTTCATTGAAAACTTGTCGGGGGGGGGGGGGGGGGGGGGCAAGCGCAGTCTGGTTGTTGGCAGCTTTCTAGACATACTTGATAGTCATATTCATTGACTCCATTATGAAAGGTAAAAGTAATGTTATACCACCTTTCATGAGACCGGCCTAAACAATTAAAGTGGCCATCACATACATAACTGTCAATTATGCATTCCTTATTGTTGCACACAAACTGGCCAATCAAGCAATATAAACTTCCTAGTTGCGAACAAACAAGCTTCACTTCCACATTTTGGTGTGAGTACGGTGCATGTTTGGTCATGATTGATGCTGGCGTTGTTAATGGGGATAATTGGATAACCTTCAGAGCCGTGACCAGTTATGAAACTAATATCAAGCAAATCATTGTCCAACTTGAGGTCCCTACCTTATTTAATTATTTCAAACCAGGCATTAGTATCTCTCTTGGTAAGATTGGACTGGGCTAATTGTGGCTTGATGTCGTGTTTTGCGGCATCAGTTTATTTATCCATAAGTGTATTGGTAAATTTATTACTTTCCATGGTCATAGCGGCTGAAAAATTTCAAAGACTGATTCATGATGACGAAAATATTTCATCACGTTTTGACATCTCTTTCTCCTTTCTTTTATATTCCATGAATCCTTTTATAATATATTTGGTGCTAACTTAGATTTTATTAGTTTCATTGGATGCCTTGAGATATGTACCACATTTCCTTTGAACTAAAAACGGTGGCATTTATATCCAAACAAATATTTCTTGCACGGGATAGACTGTATGCTCTTACATTTGAACTGTGGATCAAAAAAGGAATACAAGGATTATTTGCTTTATGATACCCGGTCGACATTCTGCTAAAAAAAGTTCTGTTTTTACTTTCGTTTCCAGATGCTGTCGGGCCTGTTTTCATATTTTCCACATATAAATGAAACATTGTGATATGGAACATAGCACACTAACCTTAATATTAATGGCTTAATAAAAGGATATATGACATAAAAAGCTAGGCATCATGGAAAGGTGTCATTATAAACCTTTGTTAATAGAACAGAGTAAGGTAAAACAAATGGAATAGGTTTTTAATGCATCTTTGATTTAATATATGGCCAAATAGGTTTTAGGGTAACCAGTCGCGTTACATGTTTTCTTGCTTGAAAGGTAGATAATGGGGTCTTTGTTGAGCCATTTGAATGGACGTTTCTGCGACTTCGAAATTATATTAGAGGTGTATTTCATAAATTGTCGGTCTGTGGAAGTGCCCTACCGTGTCAATGTACAAGCCACACCTGCTATAACATCACCCTGGGTCCTCGGTCAACCTTTTTGGGGTTGCCCCGATGGCCTTCAGGTCAGCGTGTTCGACTTTACATTTGGCTAGGCGAGTGTGCCGAAGGTAGTGGGTTCGAATCCCATGCAGGTCGACATAAATTTATCGTATTTTTCACTACATTCAAAAAGGAGCACATTACTCAATGATCGTAGACTTTCACAACTGAGAAATACTGCCTGCAGGCGTAAGTTCCTAAAGTACCCCATGGCATAACAACATACTCCTACTTATTTATTCTTTTCACTAAAATGATATCGTTTTTATTCATTACTCTTATACACCAAATGAGTGTCACTTTTGACTGTTCTTTACTTACACAATGGTTGATAGTGTTACAATTCAAAATTAATGATTTCCAAGTTCATCAATAAACATTTTCCATTCTATTGTAATTATATATTTAGTAGAGCACTGGTTAATTTATGCAGCAAGAAAGGTATTTGTAACTTGCCAGTCAAATAAAAGGATTGCAAAATATATTCTGCATGATACCAAGACTTTACGAAAAGAGAAAACTAAATGGTGATATTCAAATACCTGCAATTTTCTATGAAATAAAGTTTAATATCAAACCCATTCCCACTTTTTAAAAATTCCCATTTAGAATACTTTTCCAAAATTAGTTCCAGAAAATTTTGGAGAACAGTTACTACATGTGCGTGTATCCTGAGTGAAAGTTGCCTGGAATTGTTTTATTAAACCATTCCTTTTTCATTTATTTGAGTGTACATTACTTATAAACATAAAGATCATTAACATTTTATTAATTTCAAGTAAGTGATGTGTATCAAGGTTTCAGCACCATCAACTCATGAGAACTATGTCTCAGATATCAACCCATGACGACCAGTGTTTCAGCATTGAACAAACCATATGGTATAAAATAATGACGACCTTTTATGCATGAGGTCAATAGCCAAAGCCCTTTGGTATCCCGGTCAACTTGCGGTTAGATATATGATTTATTCATGAGATTTCCTGGAAAATTAACTGTAAGAATTTCAGTTTATTGTCTTACCAATGGGACCACCCAGGATAGAAAAGTGGAAAATCAAATTCTAGGAATGCAGCTGTCTGTGTTCCCAATATTACAATCCCAAAAATTAATTTTGTCTATATAAGGAATCTTGGACGTGTGAAATTTTAATACCATCGAGTAGTTTCCAAAAAAATTCTATTTATGGAACTTATTATTAAAGAAAAATTATAAAAAGTATTTTTATACTGGTCACCAAAATTCTGAATATCTTAGATTTTAAACTAATTTGTGCAAAATCTACTACTAGGAATACAGTTGTCTGTGTTATCAATAAGAGTATCAAAAATTAGTTTTGTATATAAAGGAATCTTAGAGGTACCACACTAGCCGAATTCCGAACTAAAATTGTCTATTTTTAGAACTTAGAATTTTTGTGACCAATATATAAAATGCCTTAATTTTTTTTTAAATAATAACTTTAATAACTACAAATTTGATAAATAATTTTCGTTTGTACTAAAATTTCACATATAGATATGTAACGTACTTTAAAATGAATATTTTTCATAGCAACTTTCACAGACAACACCCTTTATTAACATAATTTATGTGTCTAGGTTTGTACACAATAGTGATACTTCAATTGAATAGGAATCTACCTGCAGGTTTCTGATTTGACCATTTTAAAATTAGAATCGCATGTTTATTAATTAGGAAACCTGCTTTATACATTTATAGGTACATTTCTTTCCCAGCTTTAATCTTTTCCACAATCTTATCTTGTTACACAATAAAACACAACTTATCATATATCTATATGTCTCTTTTTCTATTATTGTGGACAACAATTCTTTATTTTTTATATATTGCAACATTTGGCCAGTCTGAAACCCTAATTTGCATAACCTAAATCGAACGCTCCTGAACAGAGGCTGAGAGAGCACAAATGTTCAATACTTATAACTGCAGTAGTAACATAGCGTAATAAGCAAAAAGCTAACAAGGTCCCTACACGTAAAGATAAAATAGAATACAATATGTAGAAAACTGAAACAAAATATTACAAGCAACCAAAAAGATATCAATTGGTGTGGCGTGTAGCGTATGCTATAAGGTTCACCTGCGTTGGTTATAATGAGAAAATTAAGTCACAAAAAAAACCCACAAACAAACAAACAAAAAACAAAAAACCCCTGCCACCTGTAGCAGTTGACTGGAACACTGAGCTTGTAACTAAAAAGTGCAATTTGCATGAAAAGTTTTTCAATCCAATCAGGGATCAGCACTGCGCATATAATACACGTATTTGGTTATAGTGACACTGTAAAGTAAATAGTAATACCAAACAAAGTCCTTGCTATTTGCTAGAATACTTAGAACTAACGGGATAGTGGGGTGCCCAGGTACTCAGTCATTTCAAATTGATGCAAAAGTTTCATTTTCAGTACCAATTTGTAAGTAAGGGTCTACAGAACAATTTTGCTTCGAGTGTCAAGCAGTGAGATAAAACAAAATCAAAATGGCCGCCAAAATCCTAGATGGCTGCCAATTTCCAGCTTTTTTCACATTACGCCTCATAATTTTGGTACTATCATGACTATTGAACCTAGAATGGTGATTTTGGTCTCTATACCTAAGTTCGCATGTATGAGTAATTGAACAAAGATAAAATAAACACGATTGGAGCATATCGTCTCTTATATTGAGTCTGCCTTCCAAGTAAATGCTTACACAATTGCTTGAAAAAACCTGAACTAGAAAATGACAAACAAATTGACCAAGGTCCCTATGTGCATGCTAGTATCGATCTAGTCCGGTTACTTCTTGCATGTGCACTTGCACTGACATGTGCACTTGCACTGACATGTGCACTTCAACTTGGTCTTCACATATTTGCACCGAGAGCAGGTAATTGGGCAAGTACACTTCACATCAAGATGGAACACATCCTTGGCAAGGGGCAGAGTGGTCCAAGTGGGTTTGCATGTGTGAGTGATTGAATAAAGATAAAATAAACACGATTGGAGCATATCTTCTCTTATAATGAGTCCTACTTCCAAGTAAATGTTTACCCAAAAATCCATGAACAATACAGTCAATTGGAAAATGGCTAACAACTTAACCGAGATCCGTATGTGCATGCTAGTATTGTTCTAGTTCAGTTACTTCTCGCATGTGCAGTTGCACTGACGTGTGCACTTCAACTTTGACTTCACACATTTGCACCAAGAGCAGGTTATTGGCCAAGTGCACTTCACATCAAGGTGGAACACATCCTTGGCGAGGGGCATGTGGTCCAAATAGGAACCAGCTTGCTGCCCTCTTCCTTCCATCCATGGTTAGTTGGGTTGTTAACAGGCATCATGGACATGTGGTCTGTTGCCCATATGCTCGCTTGGAAGACACTGCTTTTGAGATGTAGATCCAAAGCATCACTAGTTGGGGGAATTCTCTCCACATCCCTAGTCTTCTGTGAGAACAACCTCGTTCGGACAAGGCCAATATCATTGTCCTCATTTGATTCATTTGAGTACTGCATACAGACGAAGTTTGTTGCCACTTCTTTCAACTTTGGCCATGTTCGGAATGGAGTGTCAACAATAGTTGCAAATTGCTCCATAAGCGATGGCACTTCATGTATCAACATAGAGCAGGATCGCTTACCCTTGAACTTGAAGGAAGAGGTACTGTCTGATCCAGTGAATGCATGGAATAGGGCTGAGGGTTTGCACGTTGTCGTGCCCAGGCTTTTGGCAATAGTGTTCAGGGAGATCATGTTAGTTGTCTTTCCTGCTTTGAAGGAGATCCAGATTTCTGCAGCCTGATTCAGAGCCTTGATGTGATGGAAATTACTCACAAGGATTATGACAACATCTGTGTCTCCAGTATATATCATTCCAAGTAACGAAGATTGGAGGGCATGGAGGAGATGTACTATAACACGCGTGTCAGCTTCCTCATAGTTGCATTGATCCATTGGTGGACTGTTTCCAACATGGTGGACTTGATCACTTGCAGTGACGAAGACATTCTTTTCATCTGGGAAATGTTCTTCTGTTATCTTTTTTGACAGGAATGAGAACAGTTCCTTCTTGTTATCAATGTTTGCCAGAAAATTCTGCCAATTTCCTGGGATTTGGCAGTACCAGATATGCGCTGTCGCATGCCTGTTCCTCATTTTTCCCTTGTGCCTCCTTTGATTGTTAGTGCACGATACTGGTCCCAGACAATATCTACTCTTGTTGATCACCTCAAGTCATGGTGAATTCTTGGGCAGAATACCTTGTCAAAATATGAATCAATGCCTTGCCTTTGACAGTTCTATCGGGAAGTGAGTGCATCAGTGCTCCACCATCAATAATAATGAAGTCGTAAACACCTGGCACAACTAGCTCCTCGTTGACAGAAATGGCACTACTTGTACTGGCTTCCATTATATATACCAACAAATATGACTTGGTACAAGAGTTGAGGGACCCTTCTGATGCCAATGAGGGTGGGTATGGGGAAGATTCATGCTGCAAATCCCCCCCCCCCCCCCACGGCTGTCTAGTACAAGAAAAGCTTGACCATAAAGCTATGCATGACGTTTGAAGTGCTGCACTTTCAGCTTAGCTGCTGACTTCTTTTGTCTTTTCTTCTCATGGAACAACAGTAAGTTGTTTTGCTTGATCGGTGCTGTGAGAGGTGTGTCATTTGTGTCAAGCACACTCTGCTTAAAGTTTTTGTACTGCTCTTGTCCAATGGACTCGACTTTATGGACATATATGGCAGAAGCTTTAGACTCACACACCTTGTTGTCTAATGTGGCCAGGTCACCACTGAGCTTCTCAAAAGGATTCCCATTGCTCAGCAACACCTGCATCATATCTTTGGCATGGCATAGAAATCGGTGCTGAGATGAATATCCTTCCACATGATGAGGGAGGTCTTCATCATCATGGTTATCATTTGCACCAGTAAACTCCTCAATGACACAGCTGATTTCCGGGCCAGGCAAGATCCAGCGTTCCTGCATGTCATGGCTCTCGGTGAGACCAATAATTCCACCAACTCCTTTCACCCTTTTGTTGGCTTGCTGGTGTGCTTGATCGATGGGTAAGGATGAGAAAGGGCGATTGCTTCAAGTTATTGTCCAGTGTCCCTTCTTTAACTCTTCCTGGATGCTATCTGGTAGACCTTCCAAGTCTTGGATAAAGATTGGCATCCACCTGGCGTAATTCTGGTGGTCTAAAGCAAAGAACAGAGGCTCAAGCTTCTGCAAGATAGTAGCCATGAGGTCTAACTTCTGCTCCCAATGTGCCTGGATGAACATGAATATTATCTGTTGGTACTTGTGTACGAGTAGCCAGAATTTGAACGTTGGACTCTGTTGGGAAGCTTCCACAACCCAATCCTCAATAGCCATCTCGGTTCTATTGTCTTCATAGGCTCGCTGCAGAAGGCTGTCAAGCACCATAACAGTAGCTTGATGGGCATATCTTGTTCTCATTACTTTGGATGCATTCAACAAAGCTGTGGCTGCTGGTTCTGTCTATACTTGCCCAGCTTTTTTAAGGGTTTCAGGCCATCCAGACCCATGCAGAAGATCTCTCATGGTGCTCCACAAAGCCATCTCAATGTGGAGCCCACCGAGCATAACCACAAACTTGTCTCCCCCCAAAATGTCAGGAAAGGTCCACTGCATTTTTTGTGGCGAGGACATAGAGTGCTTGGTCCAATACCAACACAGGGACTTAGTGTAGGTTGAGGTGCTGAGTTATCTTTTTCACCAGTTCCATTCATTTCGAATCATTTCTGGAGTGGCAGCTTTTTCATGAAAAAGTGGCAGGAGGGCTTCAATGCATTTGTCCAGTTGTCCAACAGTATCTGATTGAGCAGCATGGTAGGAAGACCATATTGCTGGGGTGTGTTTTTCTGTGTCATGATTCACATATAGGATGTCATTTACTGCAGCCATCCATGCGTGTGCATGCTGTTTCTCCTCATTGAATGAACTCATTGCCACTGGTTGCACATCTTTTAATGGAGGTTGGGTGACAAGATTTCAGCCCACAGGTGGCACAAACATATACAAACGAGGCAGGATGGGTTCACTGCCGCTTGTTCCTGTTTGTTGTAAGTTGATTGGTAGACATTCTTGGTCCAACCCAGGTGTCTGATGAAGGAAACTGAAATATTGAAATACCTGTTCCATGGAAGGATGAGCTTGCAGTGCATGATGTGGGATTGTGATCCAGTTTATCCAAGGCTGCAACTGTGTAATTGCCCTGATGCAAATTTGTAGGACAAACTATATCAGCATTGTTCCTTGCATGATCTGCAATAGCCTGTGCAAATCTAGATTCAATGCTGAGGACTTTCTTATATGACGTGCTCAGAGCATACTTGTGTAGTAGTTCTACCAGCTTCTTGCTTCTTGTTTGGGAATGTAATAGGAGGGCCAGGAACACTGGAAGTAGAGGCTCAAAATTCAAATTTGCAGAAAGAGAAGTCATATTTAGCATGGCCAACTGACTTACAGAGAGGATCTTCATGGAATTCTCTTGTTCTGGTGATGATTCGGGTACTGCGAGGAGTTGACAGAAGAAATACTTTATACGCTGTGGAACAAATTATTCTTCACAACCATTGGGAAATGAGTCATCAAACCTGAATGCAGTGTCTTGATCCAAAACAGCTTTATGGAGAATTGATTCTGCCATTACTAAAGTACGTGCTTCCTCATCTGGTGTTTGAGTTGCATCTGATATAATCTTTGGAGCTGTCTTGGAACATATGATGAAAACTCGGACTTGGATACCTTTTTCTTCTGTCAAATTTGGGAAATGTTCCAGGATTCTTTCCTTTTGGTGAGTCTGGTTCACCGTCTTCTGGATTCCATGGTGTTCTAATCTCTCAGTCATCATATCTTTCAGATCTTGCAATGCAAAAATTGTACGACCTCCAGTGACTTCTTCCTTTATAAATTGGAGCAGTTCATTTTCTGTTGTGGCCTCCAGATTTTGGCCAGCTTTGTCCTGTTTGCAAATGGCATTGTAATGGCGATTGAACCCAGTGTAGCAACTCTGATGGTGCTTGGCTTTAATGGCGACCACATCACCTTCAGCAAGGAGTGCCACAATACGCTCTTCCCCCAGTGCAACTGCCTTGTCATGTAACTGTTGGGTGAGTGTAACTTTCTGGAAAGAATGGTCTGGTGCATTTGTTTCATCACCACAGAAGATACACAGATTATGAATAACAGCTGCATGGCTCTGCCGGGATCTTTTTTTTTGGCAGGAGGGAATCCTTCATTATGACGTTTTTTTTGCATGGTAAAGTGCTGATGCCCTTTAAAGCTGACGACAAGATTTATGCCAGGATGCACAATTCTTCTGCATGGATTCTTCTTCTGGCAATTCTACATCTGGGTGGGGAGCAGCACCAATTGCTCTGAACTGAATTGCAAGGCTGATGATTTTGGCAAAAAATACACAACTGCCATATCCTTGCTTCAGCCATCTCAAAAATAGCCTGGTTAGACACACTGACCCCAATATTAAATAACTTCTCTATGTTAAAGGGGCATCTCAAATACAAAATATTATAATAAAGCTATTATCTGGAAATACAAGTGAGTATGCAAATGGAGATGTTTTTCCACCTTTGAAAAGAGCCCAATAAAATGGTAAATTAAGAACACAATTAATGATCGATCGCTAAATTGTGAATCATACAAAAAAAACCCATAGATATAGAGACCAAGATCACCATTCTAGGTTCATTAGTACAAAAGTTATGAGTCGAAATGCGAAAAAAGCTGGCAATTGGCAGCCATCTTGGATTTTGGCGGCCATTTTTTTTTCTGACTGCTTGACACTCGAACCAGAATTGTTTCATAGACCCTTACCTTCAAATGGGCACTGAAAACAGACTTTTGCAGCAATTTGAAATAAAAAAACAAAAATACCCATGCACGGCCCCCCAGTAAGATTGCCTACTGTAGTTATCATCAAAATCGCAGATCTGGGCCCTCTCTGTACAGCGGATCCAGGCCTGCAAAACAAATAGACCACCAAGCAGGGTTGTATTCATAAAGTTACCGACGCACAATGTATACCGAGAGATTCCGATGTAATAATTCAAATGCCAAACATACATTATCGCCTGTAGCGAAAAAAACTTTAGCACAAATTTGTGTCATTCTTAGAACCACATAAAACGCGCTTACTAAACTAGAAAATATTCATGCAAGATAATAATACTCATCATTTCATGACCAGCTCATGATGCACTTAACAAGCACAAAGCAAACGCCCGACGTTGGAACCAACTGCCTCTTGCTGTTAGAAAGTCTACTACTTTGGTTAAATTTAAAAACAAAGTTTCCTCAAATGTGACTCGATCACTCAAGCAAACAGATTTGTACTCTGTTGGTAACAGAATTGCCTCAGCTCTGCATACAAGACTGAGTTTAGGCCGCAGCCAATTGAATGCCCATCTATTTGATATTGGTGTTACTCAATCACCCAATTGTCATTGCAATCAAGGGATTAAAGATGCCTCGCATTTCGTTTTTGTTTGTCCTTATTATGCTTTCCCTCTTTATCGCCTTCATAAAATACTAACAAATTATGCCCCTTACGGCCTTGAAACCGTTTTATGTGGCGTTTCTGAAAGTACTCTTGAAATTAATAAGAACATATTTCTGGCGGTCCAAGATTACATTGTAATAACCAAACGGTTTGGGGTAGGTCACGATTTCGGCCGGGATAGGTATGAGTAACAGGGAAAATTGAGAATATATTTGTGAAATAGCCAGGGAGTTCATTATTCATTTATCGTAAGTAAAAGTTAAGGGATTTTTGGTATGAAAAGTCAGCAACTTGAAGAATGTTTAACTGATTGAACAGAGCATCAGTGTGTGCTTTAAATTAACAAGGCAGATTAAACGGGTGGCTTTCGTCTGTAGGTTAGTAATACGTTCACAAGAGTAGCCCCAGGCAAATATTGCATAATTTAAGTGAGGCAAAAAAAAGTAAGTTATACATATGATTAGAGTCCTTGGATGGCCATACACATTTGGAATCTGTTGAGCATGCCCATAACCCTTGAAAGTTAAGTTGCTATTTTATTTATAAGGGGGGTGCCAATTTAAATTTTCATGAATTCTCAGCCCTAAAAGTTCAAATTCTTTTGTCCTTGTAATAGGTGGTCCTTCAATTTTGATGTGAAAAGTTAAGTTTAATTTCCGTTGAGGATAATAAAAATTCATAAATCTTGTTTTGGATATGGATAACGAAAGTCCTTAGCCATTTACATAACTTATGTAGTTCTAGGTTTATTTTATTTGAGGCAGTTTCATCGTTGTAGTCTTTATTAGTAAAAATAAGGGAAAAGAGAGAATTTTAGTAAGGTAGTATCATCTGCATAAAGTACTGAACCGAATTTTGAAGAAGCATGAGGCATATTATTAATGTATATTATGAAAAGCTGGGGTCCCAATATGGACCCTTGCGGAACACCGATAATAACAAGGGGCTGGATTGGAACAGATATCATTTAATTGTACATACTGTACTCTACTTTTCAGATTAACTTTCACAGCAGTTGAGAGATGTGCCAGTTATACCATAATGATGTAATTGTGCGGAAGAGTACCATTCTTAAGTATTGAAAGCTTTTCGTAGGTCAAGATAGATTGGAATGGGGATTTTTCTCCTGTATCCATAATGTGATATTTGATCAATAAACTCTATTGCAGGAGTCACAGTGGAATGCTTCTTCTTGAAACCATGTGGACGTTTATGAAATAAGTCATGCGTGGTGGAATAGGCATATAATTCATTGTATACACTTTTTTAGAATCCGTTGGAGACAGCCGACAGGGGATATATGGGTCTATAGTTGTTTGGCACGGTGTGATTATCCTTTTATGAATAGGCTGAACCTTGGCAATTGTCAATTTGTTCAGAAAGGTACCAGTATATTAAGACTGATTAATTATAACAGCCAAAGGGTCATGAAGTAGGGGGACAATGTATTTTAGAAGTTTTGTAGAAATTTAATGACTACTTGATTTAAAATTGGAATTTTCAATTGTTAGCTTGTTACTTGTTCCATTTGGAAAGAATGACAAGGACGAATAGGACGGAAATTAGTAAAATGCTGGAGATTTGTTGACCTTACGTTCGGGGGAAAGGCAGGCCCAATATTAGTGAAGAAATTATTGAAGCATTCACCTATAACACTTTAATCTTTCACACTAAGATTATTAAATTTGGAAAATTGTGGGGAATTCTGTTTATTCTTTCTGAGATTCAGGATTGATTTAATGACAACCCAAGTTTTTCTCGTATCTTTTTTTATTTTTTTTTCAAATTTACAACAATGATGATCTTGTTTAGCTTGAGGGATATCTACAAATTATTTATATACTTTTAGATTATGTTTTCGAGTTTGATAAAGTGGGGATTATTTATATTAATTGTTTATAGACTTTATAACGAACTTTATTTTGTAAAGTTTGGATGGTAAATATTTCTCTCTTGTGTCTTAGAAGACACTTAGAAGCGAATCAATGTCATCATTTCTGTCCCGGGGTGGTCTTTATATGTTACATATTGTACCCTTTGGTTTAGACCGTTCAGGTAGAGACCGATAAAGTGACCTTTGCACAATTTGTTTGGTGGATAGAAATCTATAATTATCTATTGGAAATCTTTTTGAAGATAAATTAATAAACCCCATGACAACCCACAATTGGCTTGCAGAGGTATACATGAGTTATTGTCCAGTGTAAAAAGGGAGTGTCAGCATGTCAGTTTATCAAATTTTGAGTTAAGACGTTGGATGTTTTATTCCAGGACTGAAAAGGTTTGAGCAGCATATTGTAAGTGATCAGGCAGCTTTTCTGTTTCTGTGTATGGAGAATTTGATGCGATTGAGATGGCATTGTTAAGGTCTTTGCGATGTTGTAGCATATTGTTGAAATTGTTTTTAGTTATACTACCAAAATAATTAAGAATGTCACTTTCTAAACGAGGCTCTCGTGACGTATTACTGCTAAAATAAACTTTTAAAAAAATATGACTCTCTTACTAAACACAAATTTAAGCATAATATTACATTGCCCTATTAAGGGACAAAATAACTGTAATATAAAAGTGATGCTTTAAAAAAGATTGAAGTATAGAGAAAGTAAATTGAGCATATTAGCAAAGAAGATGATATATAAAATCTGCATATGCATTCCTATTTATAAGAAGGGTACCATACAACTTGCAGCGTATGAGCAAAAACGTTTTCCCTACATATTAACATTAAAAGCAAATATGAGGAAAGTCATAGTAAAGGGAAACTTAATTATAACCTGAAGTATTAGAATAGGTCCCATGCATCTAAGCCAAACGTAAAAGGTTGAGTAGACTCTATCTATCTACTCAAGCTTTCTCAAAATGTAGATATAAATACTCACATACATACACATAATATTTCATTCGTCTTATGTGTACACAATGTGCATTACGTATTTCCGTTTTCATATTTTACATATGTAGTTCTGAATGAAACAAATTGGCATGCGTAATCTGTTTTTTTCCCCTTTACTTTTAATCATTATTATTTTTGGTACTGTTGACAAAAATAGCAGAAATATAAATGGCGGGAGGTACATACGTTGCAGGCAGTGATTCTCAGTAATGGATGTTAAAATAATTCACTTTCTGTGTCAGTTTGGAATACTTACAATAGACATTATATGACATATGAATACACACATACGTAGGTTAAACCAAACAGTATACAAAAATATGTATACACACATGCATAAGTTATACCAATAACACCATGACACAAATCTTATGTCACGTAAGAGGTTACATTTCCTGAATATCGAAAAATAAGGATATTAGAATACATGGGACCGAGTTGATTGATTAGGAATAATTTAAAGCAAAACAGATATCGTATGAACTTAATTACAACTAGATATAATGGAAAAGGTCCCATGCATTGAAACTTAAAATAAAAGGTTGAATAGACACTATATATCTATTTTATCTTTCACCAAATGTTGATATTAAAAAACTCTTACTCAGGATTAAGTACAACAAATAAAAGGCGATTGGCACTTTTTGTCTATATTTAATGGTAACTACGGTTCTCGGATTTCCCAGCACTAACATCTAAGCCAATATATCAGTTTGACCTCTAATTTGACTTTTCAAAACCACTGAATGTCAATATTAACTACAACAAATGAAAGCCCATAAGTACTTTCCTATTAATGTTAAAGTTACTAGGGGTTAAGGATCCACCATTATCGAGAAAAAATCCAGTATTATCAGTTTGATGTTTCAATGTCAGTGAGGGTTAAGATTTACTCTACCAATTTGAAAGCCCATAGCGACATTCCTGTTAATGTTTGACATTAGCAATTAACCTAGAATACACCATTATGAACATATAAGCCAATTTATGAAATTTGCTGAGTGATCAGAAAAACGAACCTGTTTTTATTTGAAAACTCATAAAAAATCCAAAAAATTATTGGAGCATAACCATTTGAATATATTGGGCATAGACCAAACCAAGGTACATCCCAGTGAATCTGGTCAGTGGGTTTGGAGAAGATGTAGAAAATATTAACTGCCATAGATCAATCGCCATACCCTCATGCAATTATCACTCGTAAAACATATATTACCTACTGTATACCAAACTTGAAAGGAAAAATTGTAAAAAATCAGAGATTCCCAATATTGCCACCTAATGAAGAATTATGTTTGGTGTTTTCATAAGAAACATTTCAAGTGCGTTTCAGCATAATCTGAAAGATGCTTTTAGATATAATGTTGAAAATAGCAAAAGCATACAAAGTTCATAGAAGCACCATACTAATTTAAACAAGTTAAGGTCTAATGGTCTCCAGAAGCGTCCCTGTGCAATTTAAGAGCAATTGGTGGAGCGATTTAGAGAATTTTTTTCAGATTTTGTCAAAAACTTGACGAAAATCATAAAAAAACAAAATATTGGAGCATGATCATTTCAACAAAGTTGGTAGAAACGCACCCAAAATACATTCCCACTAAGCTTGAAGTTTTTCACCAGGTGGCTTTTTAACCACTTTTTATGTGTTTAAGCTTTTTTTGACTTCTTCAAACTCGTTCATTAGATTTATCCCCAACTCTGTGGAAAGTAGTTGTGGAAAGATCAAATTAAGTTGCACATTAGGTAATGGTGTTAGGCATCTCTTATTTTAGAAAAGCCTAAGCTTTGATGTCGAAGGTTGTATGTCCACTTCCCTGTCCGCAATAAGACACCGACTATGAACAGCCTTTGGGAAAATGGATGCAGGATGGGCAAATGACTTCACCTATTGCAAAATTGGTGAGAATGAGCAGTCAAAACAGCTCTTAGACTGATCATTGTATAACACATATGGGCTTCAATAGCGGTTTTATGGCTATGATATCATAATTTTGTGAATTCATGTTCCGTTTCCACAGTTTCACGAAATTTTGCACCGCATGGTTTTGTCTATACAACTGATCTGATTTCACTACATGGACTACAACAACATCGTCAAAATCAAATGGCTCGCTCTGTACCACCAAATAACAGCTGGATAAGTACCCTACCCGTTTTGATGGAAGACTTAACTTGTTCACGACAGGTGCTGCGCAGTGGCAATAGAAACTGTTTTTGTCCAGGGAAGACACATGTAAATGGAATCTTGAAGAATGGTCAGAATGTAAAATTTGAATGGTCTCATATAAAACATTTTGTGGGGGGCATTACGTATCTAGCCCTGGAAACAGACCTCGACATTAATTAGTCTTGAGTTGAGGGGAAAGAGGGATATATATATATGAAATGTTTAATGCAGAGCAACCCTTTTCTTTCACCAATAAAAACATAGAACATATTCTTCCGAAAATCTTGTTTGGATGCTATAGAAAGTTTTTTGTAGATTCATGGGTGTGTACATTTCTGTAATAGAAAAGGCTGCTCTACTAGTTCCTGCCATTTTAAAAACAGCATTGACTAATGTGATTTGATATAAATTGATTTGGTACTAACCAAAAATTATGGATTTATGAGTGTCATGATAATATGTTTTATTTCTCTCTCCTCTTTCTTTGTCATATGTTAATTATATTTGTACTTTTTCAAACAGTTACTACCACCTTCATCTCGGAGCATCTACTGGCAATGTTTTTGGTCCCATCCCTTATTGACTTTGTCAGCAGACTGAGCCAAGAAAAGGGGGCACTTTCTAAGCCAATTCTCACCAGAACTTCAGCAATATACACCATCACACGTGTCATAACATATGCATTAGAGTCTGACCGAACCCGAACAACCGAACCCGAGCGTACCGGGTTTCAGGATTGAAGCCTGGCTTGGGTTCGGCTTTTACAGTCACTAAACGTTCGGGTTCGGTTATCACTGTCAATGTTGGCAATAAAGTTAAATAAAAAGGTCACAAGGTTATTTTTCATACTTGTATACACTTTAAACAATGCAACAAACGATACGTGTGTAACATGGGTTGCATTAATCGCCTTAATTATTTTAACCATAGGATTGCCCCTGTGCAAAAGGGTAACAGCTATTAACCCCTGTCAAACGTTTTCATGTTTGAATTGCAAATACCGAACCCAAATGGTGCCCGGTTTGGGATCGGTAATGTGTGCCAAGTACCGAGTACCCCTTTCGGTTTCAATATTCATGCCTGGTGAGGCTCTAATATTCATTAAAAAGGAACTTGTGAAGAAATTAAAGAATTCTACATTTTTATTTAGTAATGGTGAAGCAAACACAATGCCACAGACAGAATGCTCAAAGATCTTGTGCAGTATTTATATTATTATTGTTAATACTAAAAAAGCACAAATTTTAATCCAAATTATCTTCTCGTACTGCACCAGAAAAGGTGCCAGCATGAGCTGTAGTAGTTATGACTGTGCACATGTGCATCAGTTCAACGCAGAATAATGTTAGTAGTTTAAAATTATTCACCATTGATTGTGTAGCCCTTAGTTGTTGAATTGTGAAATTTACGTTTGTACTGACTTTTTCCAAACGCAAATGTCACAAATCCCTCTAAATGTTACATGCAATTAGCAAACGCTCAATACAGGTCTAGCTAAGTTGTAACCTTGAGTTTGCTTAAGTAAGCCGATCACAGCCTGTTCACAGAGACCTCTACTCGAAATTTGTCACAAATTTATATAAATGCTCTTCGTCACTATTAAAATATTTTTTCACCTTTGTTATAAAGAACGTGATTTGTGATTTGTGATCGTGCTGGTCAAAAGCATAGTAAAACAAAACAAAACAGTCAAAGTCTGTTATGGGTTAAGTTCTATATGCTCATAGTGGGGAACTCCTAAATTTGCACCAAACATGCGTTGGGCCAGTTTTAATATATTGTACAATTTTGGGTGATCTTTATTCGTATTTTAAGGTCGTTCAGGTCGAAAAACTGACACTAAATTGAATATGTTGGCAAGTAAGAAGGGTAACATATAAACTATACCACACAAGTCTATCGTATAGAAGAGTTGGATACTGCATGCTATATGGTTGATTTTAACTGATTTTCTCAAAGTCATGGAGGGTATCCATGTGAGAAAATGACTTAAAATGAGCTCATGATAATATTATTTGAGATAGACCCGCAAAACTTACACCAAATATCCATCAGGTCAATAATCGAATTTTTTGATATTGTATGATTTTGACCTATTTAGCAAGGTTTTATTAAGGTAGGTGCAACAAAGACATATGATACTAAATTTCGACATGGAATAAATGCCAGATACCAAGTGTACTACAAATGTGCGTGCATGTAGACGTTTGATGTTGCCCCACATGAATAACCCTGATGAATTTCACAAGGTCATGGACAAAAATAAATTTCATGTAATTTTTTTTATAGTAATCTGATAATATATATTCAAGGCGTTTGGATTTTGATCCTCTTTTTGTCTTAAAATGCATTCTCTTTTACTTTAGTGCTAAACAAAACATATATTCAGATATGCACCACATGTATTTTACCTTAGCGTTTCATGCAAAAAAATTGATTCTAGATTCCACATGGTTGAATCAGAACTTACCTTTACACGCGGTGATCTCATCTTTCATGTTTTTATATGCGGCGTCATAACGATCACCAAGTGATAAATTGGGGAAATCTTTTGATCCATCTTTTTCTGAATAAATAAATAAATAAATAAATAAATAAATAAATAAATAAATAAATAAATAAATAAATAAATGAATAAATGAGTAAATGAATGAATGGATGAATGAATAAATAAATAAATAAATAAATAAATAAATAAATAAATAAATAAATAAATAAGTAAGTAAGTAAGTAAATAAATTAATAAATAAATAAATAAATAAATAAATAAATAAATAAATAAATAAATAAATAAATAAATAAGTAATAATGGGTGGCATTATAAAGATCACCAAGTGCTTTATTTGGGGGAATCGCTTAATCCGTCTTTTTTGGAATAAATTAATGAATAAATAGATAAGTAAATAGGCAAAACATATGTTTAGATATACACGACATGTATCTTCCCTTAGCGTTTCATTCCTAAAAATAGACTCCACATTGCCGAATCAAAGCTTATCTTTACATGCAGTGATCACATCTTTCTTGTCTTCATGTGTTGCATTATAAAGATCACCAAGTGATATATTGGAGAAATCTCTTCAGCCACCTTTTTTGAAATAAATAAATAAATAAATAAATAAATAAATAAATAAATAAATAAATAAATAAATAAATAAATAAAATTATTGTCGATAAAAAGTAGCAAATTCCCTGGAATGACAAAAACCAATTCAATGAGATTATACAAAATACTACGTGGAGGAATGATGTCTGCAGAATAGTAGATTTGCATAAACTGCACCAGAGAGCTTATGTAATCAGGTTGGGTGCAGTGGGATGACTTTGATGCAAATTGACCGACTCATTACCGGAACGTTACATTTCTTAAAGGCGGTTTAGTTATGAAATGAGTTTACAATGTTTGGTCATATCAGAGTGTAAACACACAAATTTCTTGACCAAACCTGGTGGTGTACGTTGGGCGCAGAGGCAAGGTATGTAGCCTTGTGTGACCTACAAGTAAATTCCCAATGCAAATGTGTACAAACTATGCCTCAAAATCCCAAAGCAGGATCAGTGGAAACCTGGAACATTATCCTGTAATTTCTATACTGTGGAAAAATTAAATTTATATTGGTATGAACAAACTGTGATTTCATTTGCAATTTTCCTCCTTGGATTCTATCAATCATTAAAAATAAGACATTGTAATTTTGAAGATTTGATTTGAAAATTCAAGAAAAACACTTGAGAAACATATATTACACAAACGTGGCATTTGCCAGCTAACAAGAGCTCAGAAAAATACACTTCTCTCTGGTGTCCTTGTAACCTAAAATGGCTTCATTTTAAGCCTACATTATAAAATGATGAGCCATACACAGATCCACACAAATACAAACTATATTAGAACCTATAAGAGCTCGGAAAAAATATGTTTCTCATCGGTCAGGTTGTGACCAAATGTGGCTGAATTTAAAGTCTATGTTATGCAATGGTAACCTACAGATAGATCCACAAAATACATAGTATAATAACAATAATAATAAAAAAAACAATACTCAGACAGTAAATGCCAGGTCACAGTAGGAAAACTTCAGCTAATTTTACATGCAGCCAAGGAGCTCTGTGCAACCTTCAGACAAATTTGGATGTCTGACACTGATCTACAGCACCCTAGACTTTTTATTTGGGATGCCAGCTTAGTCATATCTCCACTATGATTACATTTTACTTTCAGAATTTTTTTTAGGTAGCCCCTTCTTAACCAATTAGAACTAAGCAAGAGTGATAATATTTTAACCACCTGCTATCATGATGACACTTGCTATTTAACTCTCTCATGTCGTCAGAGTGCCTATAATTCCCAACAAATTTTTTTGCATTCTTGTCATGTTAAAACTAGACATGACTTTTTGACCCTATGACCATTTCATGTACGTTTTTGACTATTCTGAGTTCAGGCGAGCAATAAATTTATGTGATTTAGCTATACATACCAAGGAACCTTGCCTTTGATCTTTATTGACTTGGATTTGTTTCATTAGGACTATGGTTTGGATATAGGAATGACACTGACTAAATTAGCTGTAACCTAAATCTCCAATCACTTTATATTTCATAAAGCAAATTAACTCCTATATATACACATATTGCTTATTTACCAGTACATAACACATGATGGTGCAAGCACTTCAGTTGCCTGCACTCTAGTCATTAGTGGCTGACTAACTCTTATATATACACATTTTGCTTATTTGTCAGTACATGACACATTGTGGGGCAAGCACTTGAGTTGCTAGCACTCTAGTCATTGGTGGCTGATGTAGCGTTTGAGTCATGGCAGAGTGCAAGTACTGCACCAATCAAGACCCCTTAAGATCAGAGAGTGAAGCATTCGTGTCACGCTGACATTCTGAAACAAGATTCGCTCGTGGCCAGAAGCTTCACTGGAAGTGCAATATTTGGGACAGTGCATCTCTTAGTATATATTCTCTGTACCACTGTGTGCAAAGCGCAATGCGTTTATGCAAAATGTAATGCTCATAGAAATCCACAAAATAAAATGATCCATCGCTTACCAAATAATGAGTTTGAAACACAGTGGTTTAAATTAAGAGGAAAAGCATGTCTTTATTGAGAAAGAATCAATTAAAATATCCTGAGACTCATAAATATAATAATGATAAAAAGTCTGACCCCAAAATAAGTCCCATGTCCTGTATGATCCAAAGGAGGAAGTTTAAGATCAAAGTACTTTGGTATCACCCAGCAGCAAAATTGTGTCTACACACTGCTGTTGGTTAATTTCTTTCCTCTTGGGTTAAAACGTATTTTTCATGTCTCAACAAGGTTACACATTTGTTTTGGGACATAGGTACAGAGTAGCACTGTAGCTTCACCAGTCTAAACAAGGATTCAATATATTCCCCATAATGTAGGTATCATCCGTACTTGACAGCTGTTTGAGCCTCATATTCATTAAGCATCAGTATGACCTGTATGTCGTTAAAAATAATAATTCTGATATGTACTTGACTCTGGAAATAGCAAACATAATGCCTAGATCAGATTTTTTCCTTTGTATCTTATGGGTGAATTAAAATGATTTTAAACATACAAATAATAAACTTCGTTTCATGACATTATACATGCAGATTGTCATACCTGGTATTCACCGTATTGCAGGGTATATCAATTCATTTCTTTTTACGCACTGTTCTGAAGAAGAATAAGTAGATGTAGGACCCGTTTTTCCTGTACAACCAGTCCTTACATCATATGAACCATTCATAGCTATATCTATATTTGAAATAAATGTGTGTACTCATTGTATGTTTTTACTCATAACAACTGATTAAATTTTCACCAAATGTAACGAGGGCACATTTAGCAGACGTTAGAAAATTGTGTGAAACATATTTTCTTTCTGTGGTCATTAGACACATTAGTGCTGTGTGTTAATTTAAACTTAGGCTAAATCAAATTAAAGGTAATGGCTAACTGAAATCGCATCTCATCTGGTTCCTTCATGGTTATTATGAACAATTTACTTGATGTGCATTCTATTAAAATCAATACCGCTATTTGTCTTCAATTTTCCAACTTCAAAGATACGCAACATGTATTTAAGTTGTGCTAGTCATTTGCTTTTTGAACACACATAAAAATATGACATTGCAAGTTATAAGTAATTCAAAACATTACAAGTCGTTGGTTAACACACGGTTCCATATGGTTGGTACCAAATCTGCCTCGTCAGTAAATTTTCATCATTCCCGGTAAAAATTAAAATTATTATTGGTTCATCTGATACGTGTTTATCAAATACATAAGATATACAGTATTCTATTTTAATAGTGAAATGTAATCTTCAAAACTACTAGAGACGTGTCTTTTGATATTTTGAAACAAGATATTTTGTGCTTTTACAATAATATTTATGTAAAAAACATCCCGTAGATATACTGTATTGCCTTTTGTAGTGTCACTGTACAAATGCTGCAAGCAAAATTTAACCTCCCTTTGTTATTTCCACAAATGCTGTTGCGATTTGCTTTTGTTACTGAAACTTCATAAAGAAATACAGAACACAAAAACCAAACCCCCTCCCCCCCAAAAAAAAATACAAAACAAAAAAAAAAAAACCCCAAAACCCCACCCCCCCCCCCCAACAAAAACAAAAAAACAAAAAGCTAACCCTTTAGATTGCATAATTTCATATCAAAAATACATGCTTTTGTTTTTCCGGGGGTGGGAAGGTGAGTGGGATGGTGATTTTTTTTAATTTTTCATTTGAATATCCCATGATCTTCACTACACCCGTGAATCATCATGGACATTTCAGTGGTCTACACATGAACACATTGCCAAAGTCCACATTCAATATTGGCAGATGAGTGGATACCGGGATGGAAAAATTCATATAATACAGAGTCTGGTTTCTGCTATTAGAGCTTGTTGATTTTTCATACCCACAGAAAAGGCTGATCACTTGGCCATATGGTGAGAAAACATACAACCATGTAATACCTATTTCAGTGACTCATCTGTTGTCCTTTACAGCACCCTTCAAAACCTGGAACCACTGAGGTTAGCATAGCTGTCCTTTGGTCTAGTGTTACACATTCGCAGTGCAAAGGCTGTGTTGTCACCGTCGTCGTCGTCATCATCATCATCATCATGGCTGCTGTATATAGCATTAAAATTCTCAATCAAAGTGACAGGATGTAAAAATGAACCTTCGCTTGGTCCACTAGCGACACTGGTTACACTGAACGCAGCCCTTAGGCTCAGGATATAAATACTGCTGGGCACATTCTCTTGCATGCACCTTAAGCTTATATTGAACGTCCCTTTTTTGTCATCATGGTCCTCATTTTGCAGATACAATTCAGTCACCCTGACATCATTGCTTACGTTATCCTTAAACATTTTGTTATGTGCTCTCCCCAATCAATTGGGGTGTAAATTGCCCATAAGTGACACTCCATTCTAAAGTGCCCTTCTGGAATGTCTAACTTGTTCCTCCCTAAGTGGCTTCACTCTTTGAAAACCTGCACATCTACTAGTTGGATTGCGTGTGTTATATTATGATAGAAACAGGAAGGAATTATGGCAATTGATCATCTAGATTCACAAAGCTGCAAAGGAGTGTGGTTATTACTGTGGCTCTTTTATACCAGACATGGATGGAAGACATTGGCAAGATAATCATCATTTCCAAGTTCCTACAGCCAGCACAGTCAATACAAACATCCTTTAGATATCAACAACCCTATGATAATTTAATTTGCAAAAAGGGTCAAATGTAAGGTAATGTATACCTTTGCAGTATATGCATATAACATAGCACTGCCACTGAGAATCTCATGCACATTGTTACCGTCATGAAGTGTATTTGTGTCTTTTTGTCCAGAATCTCCTTCTTGTAGCCATTACCCCGGTTTCACAGTCCGAACTCTTTACTCTCCATAGGCAAACCTATCACTGTCTAACCTATATACATATGGAAATACTATTGGCCCTATGGACTACCTTCTTCTGTAGAAGTTTGACAAAGGCTGTATTAGCCCAAATAAAATAAGTTACTTAGGCAGGTAACTGCACAGAACATGTTTTGGGGCCTGTATACGTACATGTCTCTCTCAGTAGCGGCTCCTTGTCTAGGCTGAATATTCAGCAATGATAGCCCACGTAATAATGTATAAATATGAATATGGCAAATGATGAATTGGATAATTACGCGAAGTTTTGCTTGAAATGCAAAGCTTCATTATAAAAGAAAAAAACCTGTCAAATAAAACATGATTACCACATTTGTATAGTACAGGTCTAGATAAGAACAATTTAACTTTCCCCTGAACAAGTATGCCTGAACAAGTATGTAGTCTTTCTGGCTGGATAGCTAAGCTTAGTTATACCACCTGCCGGTGTATAACTGAAGGAAAAACAAACTGGGACCTTATATTAAGTCCCATTCATGTAAAACAAATAGTTGCAGCTAGACCACCTGTACAAACCAAGGGAAATCCTAACAAGTACTGCAACAATGGACATCCTGCACCAGAAATGTAAAACAGATCTCCTGATAACACCTTCTCCTCCCTTTGAAAGTCTCCAAAAAAATTAACCTCTATTTCACTGCCAATACTGAGTCAATGTTTGAAAGTAATGTGTCAGGTTTATGACATTTGAGAAAATACTGTCAATCTTGAGTAACTTTTTAACTTTGAATAATTATGCATTTAGGCATGTCAGAAGCGAATGAAAGTCATTAGCTTTTATGTCCAAAACATGTCATCAGAAAGTTATTTTTCTCAACACGATTTTAAGTACAATTAGGCAAACTTGTAACTGTCTTCGGCCACTGCTTTTAAATGTAAAAAGATGTCCCACACTTTACCATGTTTTCGAAGGTTGCGCCATCAGCCTTTTTGATGTTTCTGGATAAAAAAATAAATTTATTATAGATATATCAGGTGGATTTGAAGTGTTATATAATCATGTAGTAAATATGATACCGTGACAAATGTGGCTGACTGTTTATTTTATGGGTGTTTAAGGCAAGATATTTCTTTAAGTTGAGAGAAGCTAGCATTCAATGGGTTTAACCTACTACTAACTTACTCTCCCAAGTCAGGATCGATGTTTTCTTCTGTACTGCATTTCATATTCATTCCCTGATATGACCATTTTATTTATTTGTCTGTGTGTCTGCCAGGGTTTCCAGAGTCCTGGCAAATTGTGATCATGGATCATTCTTCTTTACTCAGAGGTTTGGGTGCAGGTTTCCTGGCATTGTTGAAAACAGTTTTTTGTATTAGTTTTCATGACAGCTTTTATTTTATGTTGTCAATGTGATATCGTATCATTATTAGATATTGAATGCATATTGTATTGCTAGGTGGATATTCACGTCTTGCTGTTATATCTGAGAATGTTCATGTTGATGGCCTTGTCCAGGTTTGGCCCGTTTTCCACTCTGAAATGAATTAAGGACTACAACATTGGCACATACTGGTCTTAAACGTATATGTGAAATACGCTGTACATCTTCTGAAATAAACAAACATAAATATGTTTTTTCATTTGAAAAGGCTTCTCTTATGTCGGTGAAACAAGTCTCGGATTTTGGCCTCCGTTAGTTTACTTATTAATCAATCAATTAATTTATTTATTTATCTATTTATTTATCCATTCATCCATTATTCATTCATTCATTCAAATAAATCATTGATTGATTGAATATTTATTTAGTAAAGATCTTTACCCAGGGTGACCCAATCATCCAAGGGCTGTTCTTCCTTAAGCCCAGCTACAGGCTAAAAATATGACAATATGAAAACAATAACAAGTAATACATACTACACAAATTAAGTACACTTATACAACATAACACAATACATACAACAAATAAGCAAAATAACAAGATGCAACACAACAATAAACGGTTAACATGGACTAAGTAACAATTACATAAGGACAATCAAAAGCTAATCGATTTTAGAGGAGGCTTTGTACAATGTCCCTTTTTATACCTGCTTTTGAACTAATGAAGGGAATGAACTGATCATAGAGGATAAGATCAATGGTTCCATGCTTTGGGGGCCATTATAAAGAAGAAAATTGTCGGAATTTTTGCCTGTGAGGCATAGGTTCTTATGGAAGAACAGAGAGACTGTTTCTGGTTGCCTTGGTGTTAATTTGGTTGACAAATCGAAATTTTTCAGAGAGATGTATAGGTGTTTGACCATGCAGACGTTTCAACATAAGAATAGAGGTATGAAATTTAACACGATTTTCAAAAGACTGCCAGCCCGACTTTTCAATGAGAGAACTACGTAAGATATTATAACAAAGTGCACAGCTGGTAATTCTTGCACATCTATTTTGAAGTCTCTGAACGATAATTCTGGTTTATAATCAATGGAGCTTTCTTGCCGTAGAGAGGGGAGTTTTTGGGAGCACAAATTCTTAACTTCAAAATTCAGATTGGGTTATTGAGCGGGTAGAAATGTTTGAAACAAATTCGTGCAAAATATTTAAAAAATCAACTGAAAAATCGACTGCCTTCACTGAAACAGAAAATTTTGCCATCTGTACGATCCACTATTCATGTATATCATCTAATGACGATTGCATTGATAATGAGCCAGATGAAGTTTATCTGTCATCAGTTATCGGCCTTTGCAAAAAAGGTAAGTTGGCATAGTCTTTAATGGTGTGCTTCCAGTTCTTAACATGTAGAAATAACCTTTTCAATAGTTTTTGACTTCACTGAAACAGAAAATTTTGCCATCTGTACGATCCACTATTCATGTATATCATCTAATGACGATTGCATTGATAATGAGGCAGATGAAGTTTATCTGTCATCAGTTATCGGCCTTTGCAAAAAAGGCAAGTTGGCATAGTCTTTAATGGTGTGCTTCCAGTTCTTAACATGTAGAAATAACCTTTTCAATAGTTTTGATATGTTACACACAATATCATGAAAACTATATTATTCTGTCGATTAGAACGTTAAGGTCTATAGCATACCACATACAAAAACAATGCAACTTCACTTTTGAAGATAAACAAGCACCTAATTTACTCTATAAAGCAAGCGTGATGGTTCTAACAATGCTAGTTTTCATCTACATCTACGTCCTGTAACAACGTAGACCACGTCACCAATTGCCTCTAATTTTTCTGTTACTCATAATTTCAAATGAGAAAATTTTGGAAAAATGTATAAACAATTTTCTCCATTTGAAACTAAAAAGCTAAACAGCAACAGAGTCAATCATGTCATTTTGCATAAACCTCGAGATTCGTGTGAAAAAATCTGATCATTGACTTGTATTCTTTTAATAACAGTGACAAGTTATCAACACAAGATCATGCTTATGGCAAATGTCTGGAGTGCCTTTTTGAACTTGAGGGCTGTTGTTTGAGTCCTTCTAGTGCAAATATCTGTATGTTGGATACGGCACAAGGTTACCTGTTCTGACAGTTTTTAGCTCAAACCACCAATCTCAACATCTCAACATAAGTAATCTTTCACTGAATGACCTTCCCGGTTTTGAAGTAATAACTGAGGATACTCTGATTGTATTGCACAGTATTAATGTATATGGATAACCATAGCAAAATGTATTCGCCTTTCAAATGCCAGATTATATCATCCATTGCAACAGGGTGGCGAGCAACATGATAACCCTAGCCAAATTTGGCCAATGCTATTCTTCTGTTACTTTCCTCTGGCCAAGATATAGTTAAGGTAATGGGTGACTCTGTGTGCCAAAGGACCAACCCACAGCCATGCCCCCCCCCCCCCAATTCCCTGCGCAATGACTACCTGGGGGACATGCCAGTATCTGACGACTCTAATGTTACTGGATCTCATGATATTGAACTTCCAAATCTTTTAAATCGGATGAAAAATTTCTGTCGCCATATATATATATATATATATATATATATATATATATATATATATATATATATATATACATATATATATATATATATATATATATACATATATATATATATATATATATATATATATATATATATATATATATATATATATATATATATATATTTATATGTATACATATAAATATATATTAGCCGAGCTTGTTTTCTATAACCCAAGGGGTTACCGGCAGCAAGCAGCGGCCTATGACACTTTGAAGCTTGCCTAATTATACTTAATATGTGGTTAAGAAACAATAAATTTTCATTGCATTCTCTTGACTTAAATACAAGTGACTTTCGTTCTTTTCTGACTTGCCCTATAATTTTGCTGTTAATATGGAAAGAGTATTAGAAAGTTTGGCTACAAGGATTTTACAGTTTTAAGACTTGTTTGTTTTGCTTCTTAATTTTATCTTTTGTCATCATTCAGTTTTAATATTCACTTTCAGACTGTTTAATTTACAATCATTGAGACAGAATATAATGGCCCAGTATGTTTCTACTTCAATTATACACTGACAGGTGGTTTAACTTGGATAAGCTTTCCAGCTAAAAAGGGTACACATTGGTTCAGTGGCAAGTCAAGTTGTTCTTATCTGAACCTACACTACACGAATTTAGTAATTATGGTTTGTTTGACAGGCATTTGTCTTTTATAATGAAGCTCTGCATCTATAAGCAAAGGTTCACGTATTCAGCTAATTGATCATTTTCCATGTTAATATTTATTCATTAATATATGGGTTGTCCCTTCTGAATATTTAGCTTAGAAAAAGGAGCCGCTACTCAGAGAGCATTATACGGGTATAGGCTCCGAAACATATTGTAAGCAGTTACCCGCTGAAGACCCTTTCATTTATTTTGGCTAATACAGCCAATGTCAAAATTTTACAGAGGATCGTGTGCTATATGGACAATGGTACTACCATGTGTATATAGGTTCGACAGGGACAGGTTAGCTTATGGAGAGTAAAGAGTTCGGACTGCAGAATATGGAAATGATTTATACGAAGTTGTTCTGGACAAAAATCCACAAATACAGTATATGTATGTATGTATGTATGTATGTATGTATGTATGTATGTATGTAGCATGTATGTATGTATGTATGTATATATGTCTATGTATATATATACACACAAATATTTATATATATGTGTGTGTGTGTGTGTCTACTGATTGTAATTTAAACTTTAATTCACTATTACCGTTAAACATGTACATTGTTGTCTCTTAAAGTAAGCATCTAATGTCAGTCTGTAGTATTCCTCGTCATCAGGGTATATTTCTAAAACATGTATTCTTTAAGGTGCTTAAAATCGATGGTTATTAACGGATCCATATCTATATATCAACTTAATGCATTTAACACGGAATTTCTTGTTTTGTGACAGCTGTAAAAGATATTAACCCTCATAGTGGGAAAAACATCCATCGGCCAAAACAGGTGCACAATCCGTACCCTTTGGAATACCAATTGCGTGTCCACAGTAGGAATTTCCAAAGTGAGCATTAATGTTATCAATCAGGATTTTTTTCGACTCACCACACTGAAAGTATACATATGCAGAGTGTCCAACCTTCATATCATTGTTAACATAAACATCTTCATAAGACGTGATCATTCTTTAAACATTATTATTCCCATATGTTTTATAAATGAGAAACTTAATACATTTTTTTCCACATCAGAATGAGGAATAGTTGTTTTTTAAGTTGAGAAGTCCAAAGAAAATATCTGTTTAAAAGGTTAATCATTATCAGTACAGTACCATTCAACCGCGCCAACAGGATCTTTGAATCTGTCAAAAATCCAAAACATGTTAACGCCTGAAGATACGTGTATGGTACCACAGTAATTTAGCCAAATTCCTGTACTTTGTTTAAGTCACTAAATAAACCTAAACCCTTTTACTATCTACAATACGTCTATCACATTGCATGATTGCTTTGCTGAGGGGTATGTATCTGTGCTTATCTTACCATTCTACAATAATTCAAAATGTCTTGAGCTTTTATTTAGCCTAAGGAAGAAACAAACCAATTGTGTTTTGAGTGGCGCGTAACTTCCTTATGTCTTGTATTGCTGTTTGTCTTTCCTTGTTTGTTTGCTTGTTCACTCTGAGGCCTGTCTTATTGGCACTAAATCATTTCTGCATTGCATATCTGTTCCTGATTAAGTGTTTAATTAATTAGAAAAGCAAATAAAAAACTTAACTAGCAGATTTGTGATGGAACTTTACATGTATGCACATTATTATAAAATGGAACATACATCCATGTTTTCCCCTAATTTCTTTATCTATTTTAACATTTTAAGTATTGGCAGGGTAATGAATGGTAACATGCATGATATGCCACAGTTGTTTACAAATACTTCACTAATGACATTTAAATGATATTTGACTTTCGTATTGGCATTGCTTCATGCTTTTTAAAGTTAGGCTAATTTTAGCAGATATGGACTGCTTGCCTGTTCAGTATCTTGTTTGATGCCTCTCATTTGTAAACGGTGTTTGAGCTTTGCTTTCATTCTTAGCTTGCAATTTATGAATAGGTAATGTTTTTTTATGAACTTTATTTGACAGATCATTACATGTGTACATTGCAGACATAAATTCAGTCCACATCAAATAATCTTGACGAGCCCATCAGCATGAACATCACCATATATAACAGCAAAGACTAGAAAATCTACAAGCAATTCATTATTCATTGAATATCTGAAGATGATCAGATGGCCGAATTACAAACTGAAATAGTAACTGTCATGAAAAATACAAACGCAAAAGATTATCAAACTACGTCACAGGAACGGCTCAGAAAATTCAGAGCAAAAACAAAATTACAGCCATGATAAACCCATTGGCCATCCGACGGTTGAGAAAAAAAAAACCCATATTCATACATTTAAGGCCTATATTTATTTAAGAATCACAAAAAAAACATTAACTTACATCTTCCAAAGAAAACCTGAAGAAACTCGTTTCACTCGTGACTTGAGACAGGAAGTCAGCCATTAAAGGCAAATAGGGGTTTTAAACCAGTCCACTCAACCTATGAAATATTCTTCATAAGCCACTGACTTATTTTATTCCAAACCGTCGGCCCTACCACTTAAAGCTCAAATATTATTACTTTCCTGGCAGATAAACACAGACATGGTTGGGCTGCTACTTTTTGTTCTTCCGACTTGTCAGCTCAGTTGACAGCAAAAAAAAGTGGATCTATGATAATTACATGATAATCATGAATCTGGAACAGTATTAAAACGCTCTATCTCCATGATCTTATGAGCCGCAAAACATCGCCTACCACATAACATTGCTTATGAAGTATGTATCAAGTAGTTTTGAAAGACGTTCGCTAGATTTCTCAATTTCAATAAGTTGGTGTCTGGAAGTAAAAGGTAGCAACTCTAACATATGAATATCATATTTATATCAGTGAATGAATATGAAAATACTGTATGAAGGAAAACAACTCTCTCCGAACTAGAGAGAGGTACCAACATAAGTTAATCACAGTTTAAATCGATTTAGTGTGACCGACTATCAACTTTAAGAAATTTCTTGCCTAATACGCACATCGTGCAAAATGTCAGCTACTATGATTAGGTTTCACTTTACTATTTTATTTATATGGGACCTCAAACACACATTACATCCATTTTAACAATTTCCACCCCCTGCCCCCCCCCCCCGTCAACAATTACTCTAATTCATATTTGAATGTCCCTGTCTGGTACGTTTTTGAAGCAGAGGTGAACGACGGGACACAAAGTTATCAAAATAGGTTTGTAGTCTAGCAAAGGAGATTGATATTGACACAGAGACACCATAGGCTGGCCGAAGTGGTTATTACTATTAATGTAAGGTGATATATTATGTTAAATGTAAAGTCACGTTTGTTAAATAATTTATGCTTCAATTCACTATTATCATTATGTGTCATTATTATATATATGAAATGTATTTCCTAAAGTATTTAACATTGATGTCTAATGGGTCATGATTGTATCTAAATTTTAGCCTTAAACATTCAGCTTGAAATATCTTCTCTTTCTTTTGAAGGCTTTACCAATGAATTATACTCATTGTAGAACTGATGTAAATCGGTCCAAAATTGGGCATATATATTATCAGTCAAAATGCTGAAGACCTCGACAAAGTGTTTGCCATGTAATCCCTAATCAAGAATCCTGTCTAGTATGAGTAATACTCTTTCGTATCAAGGGCTTACACTGTTACCACAACTGCCCTTCATTTCAGCGTTTTTACCCGGATATTGCATTTAAGTTACAATAGTTTATCAAGCTGATAAGAGGTCATTTCTGTATGTTTATCAAAACAACCATTGGGAAGCGGTACGAAAAGTAATTAAAGCATTGCATTTTAGTGAAAGATATTCTGCAAACATTTGCTGTAATTGTTTTATTAAATGAACTGAGCAGTCATACATTTTTATGTACTTTTTTTTTTTTTGATGGTGAAATCAAAATCCAGGTACTCATATGGGGTGGTAATTCAGTGGGGGTAAGCATAGGAAAAATAAGGGTCAATGTGATATATCAGATGTTAAATCACTGCAAACACAGCATTTAATCACAGTAGCCTCATTTTCAAACCGTCTAATATATTGTAATAGGGCGTTTATGCTGCCGCACTGAGTGATCATTACTTATTTATCATGTTTGTACAATGGCAAAGAACTTTTAGATGCAAGTCGCCTTTTGCATTTGTGCCTGGTGGAGCTCTTTGTTTTGGAGTGCCATTCACGGTATACTATACCTACTGACAATTCAGATGGGCTGCAAATTAAAACCTGAAGAGATGAAAAAACATTATGCTAAACCACCTGATTTGGGGGATGAGCTAAAGTTGAAATATGAGCAGATGACACTAGCTCATTTAAGCTCTGCTGAGAGACAAGTCAGCTATGGAAAAAATATTGACGTTTGGGGCAAAGAGGCAAGCAAAATGTGTCTCCCCTGTGCTGTAAACAGACAGCAATTGGCAAGATGGAAAAAACCCTGAGCCTAGTGCTCAAGCTGTAAATTAACTGAAGTACTTCCATCTCTTCTATGATGGCACCAAGGCTTTCCTTTCCTACCGCCTAAGAGTACATGTTTTATTGCAGCTTGCATACAAGCATTGCATAAAACTTGTCCTCATGGGTGATATTGCTGAACATGTTCAAAAAAAGAATATCTTCTTTGCCTAGGTAGATCCTATTCAACCCTGGACAAAATCATTAAACGATAGAATGATCTGATATAATGTTTTTGTCATGCTTCTGGTGTTTTGTCCCATTATTTATTGCTTGCCATTATTTTTTCAAAAAATAGATTTGTTGGCATCCACAACATCAAAATTATTATAATTATTTTTAAACATTACATCTGCTTTCGTTTCTCAATTCAGGCTTTGGATTATTCTTCTGGTATCATTGACAGCAATTTTGTTTAGATCTTATTGATCTCTTATGCAGCAATTATTGACAGAAGTTGACTTACTTATAAACCTTATCAGTCGTTGCATGGCATCTTTAGGATAAGATCTTGTCCCTCTGTCAGGTGCATTAAAAGGTATAACTCGATTCATACATTTTTCTCATCGTTTTTAACCAAACAAATACAAATTTTATGCTAACGTCAAGAGCTCATTGTCGATACCATCATCTGTGTTTTGAAGTGTTTAAATCCTTTCAGGTTAAAGACGGATGCATGTACGAGTAAACAAAGCTGACGATTTTCTCTTGTTATCTTCTAAATATGTTTAGCCCGTATTAGTAACAAACAGGTTCAGTATGCTTTGAGATTGTTCAAGTTTCAATCTGCGTACTGCTGAGGCAAACTAGGGTGTCTATAACACGCATCTTTGCTGTTTTCCATGGTGGTTGTGTGTGTTGATTGAAGTGATGAAGACAGTTATTGTCACAGTGGAAGGTCTGACAGTTATGGTAGCTTTGGTACACAATAATATTCATGGTCTACTTTGGATTTGGGTCATTATACAAAACTCACCATTTTTAAATGTTTATCACTGATATGAGGGTCCCATCGGCACAAACGTATCGTATTTACAATGCTGCACCTAAATACGAAATTTAAAGGGCTGTCTCCAGCATGAACCATCTGCAATTCACTCCCATTTTCCAAAATTTACTAGGAGTAATGGTGACCAATTTTTTTTTTTTACGCTGGGCAAACCCTTGTTACTATAGTAGGGTAAAGGGACAGGAATATGATGACTCACAGTGACTACACATTGTGATGGCACCTTCATGAGACTGCCCCATGGGGCGAAGAAAGTGCAAAAGCACATATTTGCGAGCCAGACTCTGCACATAACTTTTTTTCACTTTATTTTACTGCAGGTGAAGCCCACTATTATCACGTAATGACAAAACTCTCACTCATTGTTACAGTTATATTCTGTGCCAACTTCAGAAACATCATACTAGAGTTAAAACAGAACAACGTCATAGCCTTACCTTTTCCTGTCAGTGCACAGGCTAGGCACAAGTTACCTTATTTTATCTACCTTGTTTTCCGTCACATATTGCAATGAAAAAACAGTTGCCTTCATTTTTATAAAAAGCTCAGTGACAGAATACTGCATTTGCAAAAGTATTTGGATGCCGATATTTTCTTTTGAAGCATTAAGGTTAAACACAGAAAATGGCCAGTCGAACATACACTGACTGGGGTACGAGACTATGATATGCATTGCTTGTTTTTTCTAGGCCCTTGATGATCCAGTCCACATAAAATGTGGGTCAGTTCACATTCAATTGCTGGTGTATAATGCAAAATAGCATGAAAGGAAGAAAGATAAGTGTGTAAATTCACATATTTTCAAAAGAAAGGATAAAGCTTATGGCACATGTCAGTGGTTGCTTATGTATCTACCTTAGAAATGCTTGAATGTTTTGCACAAGTCACTGCAAGTGCAATAAACTATCTTGCCAGCATTGGATGCCATTTTTAACCCAAAGGCAGTTAGGGTCTGTTTTCCTTCGAAAATGGTGTATTATATGAAACTTTAATTTAGAGATGGAACTCGCAAGAAAGTGGATGAATTTTTTTTTAAGCTTCACTTCTAACAAAGTTAGAAGTGAAGCCAGTGAGTTTCAGTTTGTGGGTTAGTTGCTCCGAAAAGTGATTGACTATTCACAATGGACAATGATATAAAACTTTCGGCTGACCGTCATTTACTCGGGATAATAAACTCAGCATTGACGAACAGTAAAAATATTTATCCTTCTCTGTGGTTAGGCACTTGTAGGATGCAGAAATGTCAGGCTGAACTCGAGGAAAGTTATCCGTGGCATGATTAAACGTGGTTAATTAAATTGTCGCAATCATGCCTTGGGTCACGATCACTTTTATCATGTTAAAATGCAGCTTCAGCAGAAATATATAAACCCACACTTTGGTATACTGGAACATGCGGCTCAGACCAGAGAAGACGTCCAAAGCAGCGGAACTATCTTCCATGTGTTGCCGCAGGGGTAGCGTATGGGACCATGCCAGAAAGCTGAATGTGGGTGCAAGCTGTCTTGAGCATCCGGGACTGCAGATGTTCCCTTTTACTGCTGTGGCAACAGATCGTTTCATGGAAAGGGGTGTCTAGAATCAGCTTATTTCTTGGACTGCAAAGGAGTAAATCTATTGGCGCCCAAATTCCTTTTCCTGTATTCATGAATTTATGAGGGTATCACCAGGAAATTATACATATGTGCTGGCTGTGTATCACAACATTTTTGTTGGCATTTTGCCTTGACATATAAATACATTCTCGAAATTTAAAAATATATTCACAAGCTCATGTAGACATGTATCAACACAACTAGACACACACACAGAAGTAATCAAATCAAACATTCACGAAAAAACTTAATAAACAGATGCCCTCAAGACTCTTTGGCTGTCAATGCCTTGACCCCCCCCCCCCGACCTATGTTCAAGCTCGCTAAATATTAAAATCGCACCAGTCTTCAATGAAATACTTCCACAGTGTGATTTTTATGATGGTAGCATAATTTTTTCAAAAGTTGTCATGTTCGCAAGGTTAACTGACATCTGACGTGCAGAAATGCTGGTGAAGCTAAATGAAAAAAAGCTTGTATAGTACTGGAATGAACCAACATGCCACTTCATATGCAATTTCAAGGGCTCATAATATCAGAAATGACCCCTGGCTTACAAATTCTCTGAAATATATCCCAGTCTGTTATATTATATCAGAATCACCAGGTTCCCTAAAAGTGATGATTAGGGATGAGCTAGTATAATGTTTTCTTTTCTCTCTCAAAAATATACTAATTCGATGTTTCTCTCTCTCTCTCTCTCTCTCTCTCCCTCTCTCTCCCGTTCTCTCTGTTTTCTCTCTCTTTTTCTCATTGTCTCTCTCTCTCTCTGTCTCTCTCTCTCTCTCTCTCTCTCTAACTTGGATTGACCTTCTTGTAATAAATGTTGTCAACTGCTTTTTCTTTTCCTTAGTTTGTAAATTATTCCCCAACTTAGTGGCAACTGGGATAAACGAATGTTTATGGACGGGGTACAGGCTCAAAATCCTGTTAATTTGTTTTTCTTTCTTCATTCATGTCTTTGTTCATCCCTTTTGTTCAAATTTTCATTATAGGTTTGACCATTACTTACAAAATGATGCAGACCTGTAACTGAAGGCTCTGCTGTCAATTGAACATTGTTGACATCTACTTCAGAATAGTTTCATTTTGGATTAGCAGTACTTTGTCAGCGCTCTCGCAGTTTCAATGTCTGCATTCAGGCTGGATATTTTTGTCCAGATGTATTCTGCTTTGGTGTCTTATTTGGGGCTATTTGACCGTAACTTGTTAAATTTTACTCAAGTGAGTCATAAATACTTTTTCAAGTGGCACCTTCTCTGCCCAGTTCTATGTGCTAGTCATGGATTCTTTCAGCGTATTAAACTTTCTGTTCCTCTGTTTCATTGCTCAGCATGTTTAGCTACCTATCCAACCATTCTTTATCTCTCTGAACTTTTGCTTTTAAAACCACCAATGGAACATCTTTAGTTTTTGAATGAGTTCATTGCTTAGATTCTCACTTTCAACCGGTGTTTTGCAATTTATATTACTCTGTTCGAAGTGCCTTTTCTTTTCATACAAACCATTAGCCTATGTTATCACATCAGTGACGTTATTCATTGATGTGTGTATGTCCGGATAAAATTACATTGCTAGATACAGTATTACACATAGAAAGATGATGCACCTATATTCATGCACAGATCATTCAGTTTTGCACCTTTCTGCAAGGCATTTCGCCCTGACGAAGTCCCACAGAGTCAAACTGTGGTGTGTCAAGGAGTATGCTGGGATTCTATTCGCGCCAGGCAATTTTAGTTTCCCCTTGATAAAAGGGACTGACTCTCTGCAAGTGCTTAAGGCACAATTAGTCAAGAAAACAGTAACCAAATCCATACATTCCGATTCAACTAAGAGAGCAAAGACAAATACGGCAAAGGACAGACATTCAAGAAATACTAAAACAACATTCATCTTCTAATAATAATGTGGACAAACTGAACTTTGTGTTTCACTCCTGAAATAAACAAAAGTGTAAAAGACCCATGTGATATGATTATCATCAATGGAACCCTAGAATGATTTGACCCATAGCTTTCCAACACATTCACACACACATACTCACAGGGATGTGACAAAGATATAAAATGCACACACCATGTTACACTAAACATTTTACCCACAATAATTACGACAAATACATGTTAACTTACTTATTTTAATTAAATCTAAGGAAATTAATTTCTTAAATAACTAATTACTCTGTCAGGAAAAGTGCGTTGCTCAGCCAAGTAACTGAATAATTTATTATAACAAAAACGTGGTCATAAAAGAAAATAAAAGAACTATTCACACTCTTCCTGTCAAAGTTTTATGTAAGATCCTTTCATCCCGCATCTACTGAGTAATCATGGTTTGTGGCTAAATTTGACAACAACCTAGAATAAGTGCTGGAGCTACGACTATATATAAGACAGGTTTGTTGTGATGAGAACATGCTACAGCAATCCTTCGCAGTGTACGTTGTTGCAATGGCAACCATACTTTTTGAAGAAATTGTCTAAATCTTATTTTCAAAGTGTATTTTATAGTTTGAATGCATAGAACAATAAGAAAATGTGTGATGTTTCATTATTATCACAGTTTTAGGGCTAATTTTGGCTTTTTTTCAAACATTCCAGCTTATTAATAATGGATAAGGCTCGTTATATTGAGTGGTATGGAAACTAAAACCGTGTTTTCATAATTGTCGGTATTGACGTCAAGGAAAAAAATTATGAATCTGCACATATGATAACATCGACCGAACTGTGTTAAGTGATTTAATGTAACGTCACGTTTATGCACCTATGCATAGTGCTTTACTTTGCGACATGCACGTGGTGTACGATATTATGGTTTCAACAGCCCAACATGGAATTTTACAAGGCAGGAATGTAGTATAAATAGAGACATCTGATTGGTTACATTAGTGCTTATGCAGAATATATATATATATATATATATATATATATATATATATATATATATATATATATATATATATACATTTTGTTGTGATATATATATATATATATATATATATATATATATATATATATATATATATATATATATATATATATATCACAACAAAATGTAGAGACCTGTTGTAGCCGTTTTAACAGAAGGATGTTATGTGTCCAAAATACCCTAAAAATACTTGTTTATTCTACTTTTTCTGCAGATTAAAGGTCCGAATAATGTCCACCCAAGACATGTATACCCCCAAAAGTGCATTTAAAAATGTTTCTTTTTATAAAAGTCATCCTGTAAAATGTTCAAAATCTAAAGTGTGTTACTTGTTTACTAATTCTGAAAGTTAACAGTGAAGAGCTTGCCATCAAAAGTTGAAATAAATTTACTTTTACCTATGAGATATGGGAACATCAGAACACGTTGTGTCGACCATAATATACCTAATTCAGTGGGCTTCCGGTATGCTATATAAGCTATGCTACATTTGTGAAAGTCTCTAACACAAGTTTTGAGGGATATATATATGCCTAATAGTAAATAGGGCCTACCCAATTGCATTCTTTAGGCTCATATGTTTTAGCTTTGAAGAACAACCAGTGTTATACTGCCTAGCCAACAGATCACAGGCCCCTCACAGATACAGATATTGCAACAGGGACCAAATCTAATCCTTGTTATACAGCGAGATTCCAGTTTGCATTGACCCCACAGTAAGCCTAAATCATGAACTTAGTAACGATGATTCAATACGCGTATTCAACTGTGACTCACTTATTTCGAACGGTGCGGCATACCAACTCTAAAGGTGGGACAAGAGACCACCATGGGTGTCTTGTAGTACGGGGGGGGGGGGCGCATTTAGCCCCAATAGGTAATATGTAAGCAGCCTTTTACTGGACACATAGTTCAGATGTTAGATTTGATGAGCCACACATGTTATGTAAGAGAAGGAACCTTTTATATTTTTACTGAAAACGGATGTTCTTTAAGTTCTCTGTACCTTTCTGACAAATCAACGCCCAAAAATCAATGAATGTTAAAACACATATATTAGCATATCGTACCCAGAACGACGTTTCCTGAGGCAACTTTTTTGACAGACACATCACCTCCAACAAACCCTCAGATTCATGCTTGAGGCCACTGTAATGGATATAACGGGTATGGCAAAGGGACATTTGAGCCTAATGGGCGTCTTACCCTTATTCACTCTGAAAAAATTCAGTTCTACTGAAGTGGAAAATAAGATACACACGAATAACACAGACAAATGCACCACTGAAAGATGAAATAATAAAATACATTGTGGGGAATGTCCTTTGCCAAAATGGCCTGCGTTGCCTGGCGATTGTACGATCTGCCACCCATCTAGCACATGGAATGATATTTTTAAGGGTGTTCCCCAAGGGTCAATCCTTGGACCGATTATTTATAATGTTATTGTCATAAATGATATCCTCTGCTTTGTCAAGATTGACTACTTTTCAATTATCACAGCACAGTTCTCATTCAGGCAAAGTCACGCCTGATCTGATAAAATACGTTCAACACTGTAGAGCAGAACTTGTCACTTCGTGCTCTGAACTTCAAATGCAGGTCAATGCAACAAAGTTCCAAGTTATGATTTCTAATCATTAAAGTCCGAGTGATATTGATTTCTGATGACAATACGATACAGAGTGAAGAAAATATCAGAATGGTGGGTGTTCAGTTAGACAGCAAACTATACTTTACCTATACACCTATACCTATACACCACATAGCCAACATTACCAAGTCTGCTCCTCGACAGCTGGATTGTTTAAAAGGTCTCTCCCCTTTTTGGATCAAACATTGCTCCTCCTGCTCTGTAAATCTTTCGTATTGTCAAGGTTTATTTACTGCCGAGCAATCTGTCACTTCTGTGTACCATCAACATTAATATCACCAGATATAACAGCAAGAATTGAAAATCTAGCGAGCGACACATTATTGAATGAATATCCAAAGATGTAAAGATGTCGTATTGACAAAACAAAATAATCAGTGTCATGACAAATAGAGGTGGGAAACAGTTCTTAACAATGTCAGACAATTTGCAGCGAAAATCTGACCAAATAGTACTTGGACAATTACGTAATCGGAAATCAGTGCAAGTCTGAACCGATGAAATCCTGACACGTCCATCATCATGAATATCAGCCGACACATTAGTAAGACCTTAATAGCCATCAAGCAGTACATTGTTCATTGAAAACTATAGAGGATAAGATGGGACATTGACAGTGTAAAAATAATGACTGTCATGTAAGATAGAAGTGGACAACAGTTTGCAACAATGTTAGAGACGCTGCACAGAAAATACGAGTACACCAGAACTATCCGTGACTGAAACCGTTCAGCCATCAAACAGGCCATACCAAAATCCAGAATATTAAGGCAGAAATAGCAACAACTGTATGGTGCTTTCATATAACATTCAACTAATAAGAAACGCAGTATAAAGACAAACATCTCACTTATGACCTAAGACAGGTGCCAGCAAAATGTAGTGGAAGCTAAAAAGCTATACATGTATATATATATATATATATATATATATATATATATATATATATATATATATATATATATATATATATATATATATATATATATATATATATATATATCCCTGTTTTGCCAGGTTTTGAAAAAGCAGTAAATGATGCAAGTCAAAGTTGCCAAGAATCAGTGCATACTCTACAAAAGTCAATTAGCATCGACACAAAGACAACGTAGTTTAGCCCAAGTGGAATGTTACTATCCAGACAGGGATAAATTAGAATGTAAATTCCAAATCATCATGTTTGACATGTAATTAAAACTTCAATTCACTGTTATGGAGATACATCATTATGTCTAAAAAGTCTAAAAATACAAGAACCATCTATGATACAAACACGTCAGCCAAATGTCAGGCTTTCGTTTTGGCTGATTGTATTTGAACCATGTCCAGGCATATTAACTATTGGACTATAATCAACCATATAATCTATAAGTATAATCGTATGTGTATGTATTATGTCATTTGCTAATTTTTGTATGCTTACTTTGTTTTATCTGCATAGCATGTGAATAACACTTAATTACAACCCTTGTTCTTTGAATCTTTACTGAACAATGCCTGAATATGGCTGAATGCCACCTGGAGTTTGTCAAAACTACCACAAAAGGCATCTGAATCTGGTCTTAACACTTGAGCAACATTTTTGATCCTATCTGAGATATATCAGAATTCTGTCTAAACAGCAAATGACTACTCTGCTGATGTTTGAATATGCCTGGTACTTGTAACCACATTCTGAGTCCTGCTAACATGTCTGAAAAATCCGTTGATTAAAACTTAAATGTTAATGTTACTGTCAATTGGGATTTGAACATAACCTGTACCACAAATGGGCTGGTAAATCTTGTATGAAGCCTATCTATTCCTTTTTTATTATTTGTTTTGCATGTATAAAACGCTAGCTGGGTCAAATCTCTATTTCTCTCAATTACAAATACGTGAAATAAAAAGCAAGGTGGATGTTCCCACATGTATAATTTCAACTACATCAAAAGACGCAAAGATATGACATTGGCATGGCCGCATATAACAATTGCAGAGCATACTAATAACTTTTTTTATATTTACCATTTTTCCGTATTTAATGCGCAATTTTAGGCTCAGTTAATTTTCAAAAAAAAAAAAAAAAAAAAAAAAAATCGTAGCACGTTATTTTCATGCTCACGGTCCAGTAACCTTTTGCCGCCTGCCACTGGTTTGCCGATTGCGCAAAAGAGTTTGAATACGAAATTGTAGTAAACCTTTCTCACGTCACGAATGATCCAGTAACTTTTGGCATCAAAATAGGTCCTTTAAAGACAAAACAGGTACTCACTACATTGACAATGTGGCAAAGTATTAATAACAACTATGGAAACTCTTTATATCGCTTTTTATGCTCAATTTTGCAATATGGTAGTCCAGTTTGGAGTGGCTGTACAGCATATGAAATTGAAAAATTAGAAAGTATACAATTACATGCCGTTTGTATTGTTATTGTTGCAATGTATGGAACCAGCGATGCCAAGTTGTATGAGAGATCTAGATGGTTTACTGTGGCTATTAAAGTGTAGGGAAATATCCAAATTGACTTTAATGTATACAGTTGTATACAATCTCGCTACCGATTCAGTATGCTCTATCATTTAGAGTGCGACTTTGCCAGGTACTCAAACCCATGATACCCGTCACAGGTTTGATTTTCCTCATTTTCATGCTCAAAGTGACCTTTTTGATACATCACTTTTTCTTTCCACAGCCAGGCTCTGGAACCAACTTTCCCTCCAGACATGTAATACTCTTTCATTACAGATATTCAAATCCAAAATTATCCAAAAAAGCCCTTGTCCAGTAGAATTCCAGGTACATTATTACATTGGCCATAGACTTCTTGCAGTTCAACATACTCGTTTCGAAGCCAATTAAATTCGCATTTATTTAAAATTGGTGTATAGGACTCTGCTAAATGTTCTTGTAGCTCACCTAGGGAAGATACATGGCGTTAATATTTTTTATTTGTCACTCATATGCTGCCCAAGGTCAGCTTTGTATGACTCGATTTTCCGTTCTGCACCATCAAACTTACAAACAGCAATATATGGCTCTCGTGAAGCTTCACTTGAGCAAAATGTCGAAATGTTTTTAACAGTGCAAAATATATTTCTAGGACGGATTGTTTTGACGTTATAGGTATTGGTCGATTTTGCAAATTCTATTAGCATCTTTAGTTGTCTTTTGCGTGAATCTGTGCAACTGGTATTTTCCTGTTCATTTCTCTCTTTCTCAGCAAGAGGATACATAGGACTTTGTTCTCCTTCCTAATTGTTATGAGTTACTATTGTTATGATATGTACTGATATGTACTGTAATGTCCAATGATATGTTTAAACCAAGTATTAAAAACAGTATTTTGAAGGAGAAACATGAGCGTTATGCAACTTTATTGGAGGAACGTCAGCACACTTTTCATGGGAAACCAAACACATGTTTCAAATGGCCCATGGTGGCAGCCATGTTTTTACAGTATCTGTTTGCTGCAGTGCAAACGCACATGGAACATAAACTGTTTTACTGTAACCTGTGGGTCTTATGTGATCAAAGTTTATCAATTCCCGTAAAAACTCATCGTCTTTTTTTAAAGAATTACAAGACAAACTTACTTGTCGTCTATTTTTAAACGTCCCAAAAGCGGACTTGGACGTTTAATCACAAAACGAAAATGGGCCTTGTTATGGTGTCTGATGTCGAGGCGCCAATTTTTCAAATGTCGGGTGCCTCCTTTCTTGTATGCACGTGACATGTCAACGTCATGTCGACCATGGTGAAATATTGTCCAGTTGTCAAATTGATATAACGATAAACCCACCACAGGATGTCCTAGACACATGCAACATACTGGACCCCAGAAAAGCTTTCACAGAGTATGGGTAAGGAAAAAAGGCAGAGTGCAAAGCCAAAGTGTTTGAAATACAAGATGGGATAATCACCGTGATAGAGAGTAAACTTTTGCAAGTGTATATTGATTCTTAGTTTTGTGATAAATTAAGTAGTAGCTCTACAGGGAACCGATGGCACATTGGGGATGGCAGTGAGAAGAACGTGATGTATAACCAATATTATAGACAATAACCACAATGCATTTTATCACAGGTTCAATAACGGCCTTCAAGTTATCATGAAATTATGTCCATGGTGATCATGATGCATTGTTCATTTAGTTAGTGCGATACAAATGTTACTGATGTGCATTAAAACGCACATTATGGTTTACCAAATCGCAAAATTATAATCATACGAAAGTACATAATACAAAAGAAAAATGTTACAAGCACAGAAAATTACGACATTTACAGTGCTTTGCAAGGCTTTTGCAGCCCCACATCAAGGGCCTTGGCCTCGACACATATCCAGGACTGAATACCTGTATATTTTACAGAGCCTCATAGTTCAATAATGATAATAGCCACTAGCTTTCCCATACGTTTTGAGTACATAAACTATAAATTTATAGTAAGGAATGATTATTTAAATTTTACATACAGTCTTGTTAGAAATCTAAGGTGCAATCTTGAAAAGCAATATATAATGCACATCTGGTAAGTTTTCAAAAATAAGTTTCAACATTTAATTTAAATTTTATTATCTGAACATACATGGATACATGTATTATACTGTGGGTCATTTTATTTTTCTCAAAAGTCTAAGTCAGAGTTTAGTTTTTACCTTGATATCATTTGCATTCATGCTATAATGTTTGGCACTCACCGCACTTTGCTTACTCTGTATCAGTTTATGTAGGTTTATATTTTATTATTTGTACAGATAGAACCTTTTTGTGCGAAGCGTTTCTTAAATAAAACTGAAGAATTGGTAATTTGTTAAAGATATGACTCAGTCAATATAATAAACATAAATATATATAAATATATATACAAATATATATATATATATATATATATATATATATATATATATATATATATATATATATATATATATATATATACACACACACACACACACACACATATATATATATATATATATCTTTAAAAAAGCAAAGTTTTGAAATACTTTGTCTTTAGAACAGTAGAATCATACATAACCGCATGCTTCTGATAGACGATCGACTATGAGCTGGGTATTTCTATTTTTCCAAAAATTTACCTTTGGTTTTTAGGGGTTTGCCTGCGTAGCAGACTTAGGGCATATACAAAAATGGCCTGAGAGTCAGCTCAACAGGTAAGCTATTTGTCAGCTTAAACTTGAAATTTCTCCTGTTTGATTCTTTTAGTTCAGCTTACAAGACAAGTGGTGATCTGTCGTCCGCCCGACGGTTTATCATCTGTTCACAACTCCCTCATCAACTTATCAAACACTGTCGGCCAGATCCACTTCAAACGCTCTGGTGATGTATCTTGAATGGGTCTCTACGGAGTTCAAATGGTCTCACTGCAATGAGTTCGGATATTTTTCTAAAAACTGTTGTTTCGCTTTTCTCTCCAAATTGCATAGAGCCACTTCTGGGGACTCACATACTTAAATTTATTTTCAAATGTTGTGCGGCTATTTTTTCTCTCATTTCTTGTGTTTTTTCAATGTTTTCCACTTTTTTTCTGAAAGCGTTGTTTAGATTGCTCTGAAAGTTTGTAGAAATTAGCTTACAGCAAGGTTAAACACAATTATTCACTAGGTTATGATCCTCTGGGTCCCTGAGTTTTAACGATTTTACGAACCCATACCTGTTGATTAATGTATCAATTCCCAACGATTACCATGAGAATTAATGGCGATAACAATAGTCATGCTCAAAATAATTTAAGATATTTTACGATATCTCTTGTCCATTTTTAAGCAAAAACCCTAAAAATTTTCCTTTAAAATTGTTAAGTCAATTGCGTTGAAATTGTATAGGGTCACTTCTGGGGACCTCTAGACCTGAATTGTTGACCAGATGGTCCTGCAATTACTTTTAACTTGTCTAAATACCTTTTGTGGCCTTTCTTTTTCCTTGAAATTATAGTTGAATCCTCTCCAGACTTGTTTGAAATGTACATGGACTTTATCATAAAAAATAATGTGTTAATTCATGCCGAATCAGTCAGTTTCAGATTATTAACAAATCATCGACCTTTGCAGTATGGCATACATTCCTGTAAGCAACAGTCCTTAATACTCTAAAACAAAGGTTACTCTTATATCATTCTGACATTAACAGAACTGCATCAACTTTATATGAAAGATCAGCTCATCACAGAACTGTCATAGTCTTCTTGTTTTTTTAAAACTTACAACGTGTCCAGAGAAAAGGAGCCAAAAGCCACGCTCTATGCAGATATATTTCCATTTGTGATGGCAGAATTCTATCCATCATTATGAGAAGTTGCTGATACTTGAGTACATCGTAACTAACAAGAACCACCTGAAGTCAGTGAATATATATATATATATATATATATATATATATATATATATATATATATATATATATATATATATATATATATATATATATATATATATATATATATATATATATATATATATATATATATATATATATATCATACGACAATTGAGGCCAGTTTGTGGCAATATAAATATTCTGGCCCACAAAGTAAACTGAATGTACAACTTCTTCACCCTGTTAAATTGAATCATTAAAATTATTTGGACATTGTTAAATCTCGCCTAATTGATGAGAACTGTTATGTAGTTGAGGATTGGTAGATGTTGCATACTGGGCTGAACAACAGGTCTCCTCGAAATCTTTGACCAGTGCAGTGATTAATAAGTAAACGTATTGCACAGACACCAACACTGGGTCAGGGCCCAGTTTCTCATACTTCTGAGCAATTACTTTTTGAGTAATATCTCAACACACCTGTTTCTTGCTTGGTGAAAGAATAGCAGCCAGCCAATCAGATGAAAATAACCACTGGAGACTGAGAAAAATTTTCAGGTCTGAGTAATCACTCATTGAGGAAACAATTTGGAAAACCCGGGCCCAGGTCCTCTGTAATTATTAATTGCTCTGAGGACACTGGCTGACGTAGTGCTCACAGCAAGGGGCCCAACGTGGCTCAGCCGGACCTTGTTCTTGTAATGATAAAGCCTAATGATATCAATTATAATTAATTATGGTACAATTACAGGAATTGTTGCTGACTCTGTCGTACCAGTTCGTGGTATGCTACTTGGCCCCAGGGCTTGCCCCACTGGTGCATCATGAGACCACTGCCCCTTCAGACCGACTAAAGCTTGTTGGTCTGTTGTGGCAAGAATGGGCCATGCCAACAAAGAATGTGCCAAGGTCCACATGAATGCCTTGCGAGCATCTATGGTTGGCGCCAATGTGCACTTCAGGTGAGCATTGGGACGAAGCATTGCTTACATACGACTAATTGGTGTTCACCGGAAATGGTCATTCTAACATGCAAATAAGGTTAGTCTCGTGTCAGCATTGGTTGGTCCCAGTGCACTTCTGTATTGTAGGTCAGTGCACACGTATGACTTAGGTGAGCAACAGGTCAGTTGATTTTAATGAGGGAGTGCACAAGTACAGCTCCTGACTTTTGCTAGGCGTTCTGTGGGAGGATGGCAGTGTATTGAGTAACCACAGGTTAAAACCCATGTACTTGGAAGAAGTGGCGGTACAAGCATTTTCCCCTGTAGACACACGGCACATGCTGCACCAGTGGCTCAGTTATAAGGAGAGTCGTCCACGAAAACAAGTAGGATCTAAAAGCTGTTGGGGGGGGGGCGGTGTCTTACCACGTTGACAAAGCAGCAGGTTATGTTATGGCCGGCATATAAATACATAGATGCTGGGTGCATGAGATCATGTGATACAAGTATAGGTATTTATTCTAAACATTATATTTTTAATATATATAATATATGTAAATATGTTACACATATGTACACATGTTTTTATTTATTTGCAGAGCCTATATTCTTTTTTTCTAAATTTTAATTTTTGTTTTTAACCAGACACCCGTGGAAATAAGTCAGTAGACTTTCTGGTGCCATCGTAGTTTCTTTACTATATGTTTTTCTTATACCATTGATGTAGCTGGATAAATTTAATCAATCAATCAATCAGTCAATCAATCAATCAATCAATCTGATCACTTCGGGGATATGCAGGTTATAAAACTTTACAAAGCTTTGTCGGAAGTAATGTTGTACTATTTAGTGACTGTTTTAATATATTTGGTCAGCAAGCATTTTAATTCCTGCTAAAAATAGGTACACAGTCGGGTTTTTTTAATATTTTTCAGGAGTACTTTCATAAAACACGATTCCCTCTTCAAAAGTGAAATAGGCTGGCTTTGACTCTTGTTTTAGACATTATGTTAACATGTAAAGCACATGGAAACATCTTACATGGTGAAATGATGAAAGAATGACCATAGTATATGTTTAAATTTACATTAGATCTAAATCAAGTAGGAGGATGGGAGACAGATTTTAACGAAAAATTAACTTCTCGATTGCGAAATTGTAATTGCAAATCAAACACAGTGTCATTTATATCAACTACAAGAATGGTGACATACTCTGTAATCAGTAGATGGTTAACTATTATACATCAGAAGCCGACATTCCGAAAATATAATAAGTTTAAAACAGAATCACAAGTGAAAAAAAAAAACATCACTTTTGTCATGAAAAAAATATGTCCGTAGTAGTCTAATTTTCCGTTCCGGTCTACTTCATCTGATTTTGCGCTTGCTAATTGTACCCAAGGTAAAGTACACCCTGCATGGGTGTAGTTTTTATCAAGATGTCAGGGTGAACCTATACAAAATAACCGCCAGAACTCATATGGGGTTTAATATGTTAGATAAGGAGGATAAATGTATCTACCAGCATATGATTACACATCAAAATGAAAACTGTCTCTATATATTTAAGTAAAGTCTGTTTTGTACACTCTGAATGCTTTATTACTTTTTCGTAATTTGTAACTGTTGTATAGCATGTGATCCAGTAATTCTGATTGACATAGGTTACTATAAGCCCTAAGGGCTGTTTTTTTTTTTTTTTCGTTTTTTTTTTTTTTTTTGTTGTTGTTGTTTGTTTTTTGTGTTTTGCTTTTGTTTTGTTTTTTATGATCTACTTTGTGTTATATACAGGTCATTGGAATAAATAGTTAAATAGTTTACATTACATCCACCAGGAAATTCTGACGGGTTTACTTGGGCTTGCTGATAAACATGCAGGTACATCAAACTCTCGTTGAGAAAGGAAGGTTACTATTGTTAGATAAACATTGAGCATGACATGACCAGCTATTGCTATCATTTTTCCCGAGTTCACCCCATGAATTATAAAATCCCTGCCACACAACCGTTAAAAATGAAATGGCATGCTAGTGTCTCAATCAGTATATGTTTATTCCTTTACTGCATACAAAAATACCTTTTGCTTGTTATTAATATTTTAAATTCTGAACATTTTATGCTTATGTGGAACATGGATATCTTCAGGGCAGAATACATTCCCAATTAAACCAGGCTTCGATTAATATGAGGATTCTTGGAAAGAGTGTAACAAAGTACTTATTCACGTTGGGTTTTTTCCGAAACACTGACACGCACCTGGATTTAAATATTGTGACACAAACAAATATGGTGTTATTTTCAATATTATGTGCAGTTTTAGTCATGAGGAATGAATAAAATATATGTAAGAACCTGAACACAGTTGTCATTATAAACAGCATATCAAGTACTGCTTTAGCGTCCATTTCAGTTTGCTGGGACCATGTTGGAAAAGATGTAAGGGCAATACATTCGACAGTAGATGAAACGTTAGTAATGAGGGATATAAACTTGCAAATATGCAAATTACCGTAAATTAAGTTGTCATATGCAAAGCGATACGATATAGGCAGAATTATACTGTCATATACTCATGTTCGCTTCACCAGTTGATAATTTCACTTCCTATGCTACCATACACCCAACGCATTATTTTAGATTGAGTGTACATAAAATACTGCGTTGTAAACTAAGAAACAAAATGCACACCTGTGACTGTATAAACTGTCCCAGTTCCACATTTTGAGTCAGTCAACAGGCGAAATACACGGGCTACTAGTTTAAGGTATGCAAAGCAAAGAACTCCAACATGGACAAGTCTGTGACGGATGTGCAATTCAGTGGAGATAACATCTTTGATTGTAAATTTCTCCCATACTTTTTTTATTCACCTTGAGTGTGTGTACAATGGTACTTAATATGTATGGACGGAAATCATTATTGTTCACATAAACATGTCATGTGACACACACAATTATGAAAACAGTGCAAGGGAATTAAAGGGTATTTTTTGGGAGATTCCCACATAACCGTAAATGGGAAACATATCGTCAATAATTTTGGGTAGGGAATTTGGTACAGATATCCTCCTGAGTACGCCCATTAATACGTACCTTCTGCGATTTTTTTATAAGAATTCAAGTCTAAAATGATCTTATCAGACGGAAGTGACAAGGTAGACTTCAGCTACGAGAGTAAATTCAAAGGTCAAAGGTCGACAATTGTTTGCCTTTTTGTTTCAGAAAATGTGTATAACTTTGTTGTACTGTGTTTTGTTAATCCTGATGGTGAAAATATGTCTGATCATTCCACGGTCACCATTTTCTTAGATATTGATCTGTCACGCCCATCTCAAGGATGAAATCATGTCTATACCTCACGGCTGTTTTCAACCAATACAAGGTATCACTTGAACGAAAATTGAATTATATAAATGTCCCGTGGGGAGCTCTACATGAGGAGTTATACAAAATTGCCAAGATCAAATCATTGAAGCTTGTGCTCAATCTAGTGTCGAATGCATTGCCCTTACATCATTACATCCGATGAAAGTCATTCCGGAATGGAATGAGTGCGTAGGGCAATTAAAGCAGGAAAACCTTTTTGGCCCTCAATTTAGAAATCTAATAACTGTCCTCATGATTGTAATATTTCCCAAATGAGGCGCCAAGCACGTGCTGGCCATCATCTTGCCTTGTAATTCGTTAAAAAACAACAAAGAAAAGATAGCGCACAAATCCTAGCTGCGTCAATGTCTCGGAAATAAGTCACGAGGTTTTGAAAAAGAAATTTAGAAATTGAACCGAAACTAACACAGCCTACCAAATAGTGTTGACAATGAATCAAATGCGCAAAAACTTGCAGATATATATTCTTCAAATTTGAAAACTTGTGTTACTCTGTTTCACATACCGAGTCAGAAATGAAAAAAGTAACGGAGAACAAAAAATATTTTATCGATTCAAAGTATTCAAAGACAATGGTGACATTTTCGAAACTTCCCATGTCTATCAGCCGATAAATTTAAGTCGAATTTCCTGAAACCTGGAAAACACTCAGAGGATGTAGCTCCCACATATTATATATTCGCCTCTCCTTAATCTTTAATGATACGACAAAGCATGCCTGCCCCCCCTCCCCACCTTCCCCCGAAGACTTGCTTAATATCATGATTCATCTTATACGAAAATTTAGAGAAAAAAATGCTGAGGTGAGTCTGCAAAATGTTAAAGTATTGAATTAAGCAGTGTACTAGCCAAGTTATTAGATTGTTAATACTCAGATACAATTGTGCCATACTTGACACGTCCGATTTGCAATATGGGTTCAATTAATCTACTCATTGCCAATTTGTAATTTTAAAATGTATAAATTATAACCAACAAAGAGGTTCTGATGTTCATCTGGTATTCATGGATGCTTTATTGTTTGTTGCTGTGGCAGCTTTTCTTATGCCACTTGCTCATCGCACACCGAGCATAGGCCAGTGAGAATGCGAGCTACTGGTGTTACACCAGCGACCAATGCTAATGAAATAAAAAGATGTGCAGCACTAACCAGCGTTAAAGTCATTTATCGCTAGTACAAGGTACACTGCAGTAGGATTGACGCAATACTGTCTGATCTGAGTGCTTTACATGCAACAATGATTATGGATTTATGTGTTTTTTTTTTTTTTTTTTTTTTTTTTTTGCTGTATCATGTTTAACCGTCGATTTAATGAGTTTGGGAATAAAGATACTATATCGATGTTGCAAGTTTTAAGAAGTAATGCAATTGGACGGAAGAACATAGTTACTGTCCATATTTGCAATTAAAACATTTTGTACTCATCCGAAGAATGTGCATTTGGAGGAACGTTTACAATGATGTGAACAACATGCAAAATGTAAAATTCTGCCGTTTTAGAGCAATGGAAAACTTTGTTTTGAATAATATTATCAATTGAAAAAAATTTGGAATGTTTTCCTGTATAAATATATGTTTTTTTCGTTATCTTTCATATGTACAAAGTTACTAGTTCTACCCCAATAGAATCTGTAGAAATTAACACAATATATTTAACGTCAACATGATAGTAAATGGATTGTGGTAACCTTTAAATTTTGGTTTCTGACAGGAGCTATCTACTCTAAGAAGTAATTTTCACATGGACATTTTTTTCAAAACGAGTTTTCTGATTTTAATCATATAAGAACCGATTTACTCTTAAAATTATCTGGAGAAAAATTGTGCCTTACAAATTTCCAGTCCTTTCTAAGTGCGTAGCAAAACCAACATGCCAACACACTAACCAATTAAACAAAAACATCCATTTTCAAATTTAAATTCCCATAATAAACAAACAGATGTAGTGATGAGAAATCCGTGATTTCTTTTTCGCAAATACCCATTCGCGATGATAATTGCACAAATTGTACCATTTTTTTTCTTCGCTCTTTTCTTCCGGAAATATCCATAATTTCACGAAAACGCAAAAAACGCGTTTAAATAAGCACTTTGTATTGCTGTATTTTTTGCCAAGAACCACTTCCTAGTAGTCAATATCCTATTCCGCAGTTCGAACTCTTTACTCTCCATAAGCTAACCTGTCCCTGCCTAACCTATATACATATCGAATTACTATTGTCTATATTGCATACGTTCCTCTGTAAAATTCTGACATAGGCTGTATCAGCCCAAATAAATTAAAGGGTCTTCAGCGGGTAACTACTCAACATGTTTCGGAGCCTTTTACCCGTACATGTCTCTCTGAGTAGCGGCTCCTTGCCTAAGCTAAATATTCAGCAAAGACAACCCACATAATAAAGAATGAATAAGAACGTGGCAAATGATGAATTAGCTAAATACGTGAAGTTTTGCTTATAAATGCAGAGCTTCATTATGAACGAAGAACACCTGTCAGACAAACCATAATTACTAAATTTGTATAGTACAGGTTCAGATAAGAACAATTTGACTTACCCCTGAACCAATATGTACCCTTTCTAGCTGGACAGCTTATCCTAGTTAAACCACCCGCCAGTGTATAACTGAAGTGGAAACAAGCTGGGGCCTCATATTCAGTCCCAGTGATATTAAAATAAACAGTTGCAACTAGACCACCTGTACAAACCAAGGGAAATCCCAACATGGACTGCAACAATGGACATCCTGCACCAGAAATGTAAAACAAACTCTGTGATGACACCTACCCCCAAAAACAATTAAGCTCTATTTAACTGCCAACTCTGAGTCAATGTATCAACTTAATGTGTCAGGTTTGTGACATTTTAGAAAATACTGTCAATTTTGAGTAAATGTGCATTTAGGCATGTCAGAAAAGAATGAAAGTCATTAGCATTTATATCAAAAAATGTTATCAAAACAATTTTTCTTAACAGGATTTTGAGTACAATTAGGCAAGTTTGTAACTGTCGTCAGTAGCTGCTTGTTACCTATAGCCCCTGGTGGTTTGACCTAACAGAAAACAAGCTAGCCTAAAATGTCTGAAAGGTGAACATTAAAACAGAATGATGCCAAAGATCAAGTTAAGTAGCAAAACAGACAAGTCTAAAAACTGTAAATTATTGTAGCCAAACTTTCTAATAATCTTTGGATATTAACAGCTAAATTATAGGGCAAGTCAGAAAAGAATGAAAGTCATTATTTGTATTTAAGGCAAGAGAATGCAACGAAAATGTAATATTTCTTAAGCAGATATCAAGCACAATTAGGCAATCTTGTAACTGTCGTCATTAGCTGCTTGCTACCTATAGCCCCTGGGGGTTTGACCTAACAGAAAACAAGCTAGCCTAAAATGTCTGAAAGGTGAACATTAAAACAGAATGATGTCAAAAGATAAAATTAAGTAGCAAAACAGGCAAGTCTAAAATCTCTAAAATTATTGAAGCCAAACTTTCTAACCATCTCGGGATATTTACAGCAAAATTTGTAGAAATATTTGATCAAAAGTACATCTTTGAATCCTCTTGACTCAAGTTTATTGTAAATAAATTTGGTTCTAGATGCAAGGTCCTGAAATTTAGAACAAATAGGACCAAATCTCAAAATCTGTGACACAAACGTATTATATCCAATAGTTTCCGAAATATTACTGTCCGGGAAAGGATAATTAACCACTTCAAAGTTAAACTCATCTATTTTGTGATAGACTTTAATACAAAACCTGTCATTAGTGACCTGAATATCCAAGTCCAAAAACACATCTCTGAAACCATCTGAATTGTTACCCTCCAAAGGGATATCTTTTGGGTAAATTTCTTTTGCAATTTCACTGAAATTTTGTACATTTACGCAAGCAATGTGATCAATATATCTTGCGTTGTTTGATAATTTTGCAGCCATTTGAAAGTCCTTTTTCATCAATTTATTCATATACTTAAATTCAAGTCAGGTTAAATATAAATCTGCCAGTGAAGGGGAGCAGTTGCTACCCATTGGAATGCCTTTTATTTGTTGAAAAACCAATGGTCCGCATTGAACAAAAGAGATATTTTATAGCATCTATCAAAGTTTCAAAAGTGTAAGATTTAACGTTACTTTTTGAATATTTATTGTGTGACCAACATGGTTTCTTCATGTATGAATTAATATTTGTGTATGGTTTACCATTATGTTTAACCATTTTGCTAATTAATTCTGAAAGTCAACTTTTGACTTCATCTATGGGTAGATTTGTGAACAGTGTAGAAAAATCAAAACATTTGATATTTTTTGCCTTTACATCTTTGATTTTAGATACAAACTCGGAAGAATTGTTAATACTCCAAAAACAATTTATTTCACAGTTTCTAGAAATTGCATTACAGTATTTATGAAAATGATTCCTAATTGCAGTCAAACACAATGTTACTTCTTTTGATAATTGCTTTGTAGTACATTTTGAAGCACCAGCTATGAATCTAGATTTAAAAGGGTTTTTATGTAATTTTGGTATCCAGAACAAAAGTGGAATAGAGGAGTCCTCTTCAGAAATTTTGATATTGAAATTCCTTTTCATCTCATCTTTATGTGCATCCATCAAATTATCAATGGATTGTTAGTGTAATTTATAAACGTCACTTCCTCTTATGTCTGAAATATTGTTTATACCAAGTTCCTTTTTCAAAACACCCCGATAAAATTTTTTGCAGATGATCCCAAAATTGTTACCTGCCTTATCTATGTTTAGTGACTACAAATCTATCTTGTAGTTCTTTGACTGTTTTAGAAACTTTAGGCTGTTTTAGAATAACCGTATTGAAATTCTTAATGTGGGATTTGTAACGATAAATTCTATTTCTAAAGACTCTTTTCAAATTTGATAATCATCCTTCACTTTTCTGAAATTCCTTTTTTTTTCTGGGCCCATTTCTTACAGTAGGAACCAAGTGCATCACATGTATCCTGAAAAATACTGTCAATATTCAACTTGGGACATATCAGAAATTTTGTACCTTTTTTCATCATTTCTTTTAAACCTTAATTTTGTATTATATCCAAGTTACCTGTAAATACATGTTTGTGGTGTGCATCAACAAAATTAGAAATTTACTATTAGACATACAGTCACAATTTTGATTTGCTGCGATATCCTCAAGAGTAATTGAAGCCAGAAATTTTTTGTAATTCATGATACTTTGTCCAATGTTGTTGCCATATTTATAGGAAATGATGGGTGGATCTTTTATTTTGCACTCCTTGGGAATCATGTTACGAGCAAATTTCAATTTGAAAAGGGACTGAATGGTTAGTGAGTCAATAATTTTGTGTTTGAAAGGAATGCTGCAAAACATTTGATCTATTTTTTTTCTTATTAGAATCTGGTTTCCGAATAGTTGTTGTGTAAGCATACACAATTTCACAAAATGTTTGCGGAAATGTGTATTCTGAATCGGTAAGACCCAAATATTCATTAATTATTGTTATGTCTCGAAATGATAGTGCTTTAAGAGCTGTATGTAATTGATCAATGCCATTGGAGAAAGCCTGTAGTAAATTTGGACAAGGTCTTTTGTATCCATGTTCCTACATTTCATGTTTTTCCGTGATTTTCTTTGTCCATGACTTCTTCTTCTTCTTTGAATACCAGCCTGATTATAATGAAAAGGTGTGTGACTTCTGTCAAGAGTTGTAAAGTCCAAATTCCTAACATCACCGAAGCCTAAAATTCTGTCATTGAGTCCATAAGGAAAAGCTGAATTAAGTGTTTTGATCCAAAAATCTTCCATTTGTAATAATTTCCTTGTGTTAACATAACTGTCTTGGTCTAACAAATTTGGCTCTATGTAATCAATAATTTGTATCCGGCAATCCAAATGTGAATATTCTGCAGAATTGAAATGGTTACACAAAAAAGTGTTTAACTTCTGATTTTTAATTGTAGTTTTATAACCACTGAATCTCTTTTTAACTGATTGAGTAGTTAGGCCCACATAATATGCTTTACATTTGATGCAGGATAACAGATAAATGATGTTGGTAGATTCACAAGATAATACCAAATTTTCCAATCGGGGGTTCCTTAATTTGAAGTTTTTGTTAGTAACGTTACTGTGAAACTCTTCGTTCTTTGTGAAATTTGACTTGCAGAATAGACAGTTACAATTTCCTTCAAAACATATTCCAAAATCAGCGCTCGAGGCTAACGCTGAACCGTTTTCACTGTTTATCTCACTGTTAATGATTGTATTAGATTTTAAACATAATTTTGAAAGCCCATCATGCCATTCATCTGTAGTCATGTCACTAAACATTATCCTGGTTCGTCATTGTTAAGTCCACCGAGTAACAAAATTAACAATAACAATAACAATAACTAAAACAAGTCCTTCTGACTTGCACATAGATAAAATTTGATGTTTTGGTAATGGTTGAATTTCTTTGCTTTCTTTTTTGGATTAGGGCAGACACATTCTGCAAAACTTGCTGTCAATAGAATATATAGGTTTATTATGTCAGGGACACATGTTCCCCCAGGATGTAACCTACAAGTGAAGTCCTTTCCAGGTTTGCCATTACCTTAAGACCCAAGGGGATCCACATACCTACCTTCAGAGTGAATCAGGGTGAATTTCATACAAGAAAAAACTTAACAAACCTGATATATGGGTTTTTAATATTATCAAAGATTACAAGTTGCCAGTTGATTTCGGGCCAACAGAAATCTGCATATTTTAAGCCCATATAAGACAATTTGGCATCTGAAATTCTGTCGGAAGACAAGAAGGCTGCCGAGTTTGTTCAGTTTAAATAAGAAAAGTTTATTTTCGCAACGAGAGTCTTTAAAGTACACTCTTTTTGGACAATGAAGACGACTTTTTTTCAGCCAGCAATGCCTGAAAAGATGGCGGAAACGGTTATTTCTAGGTATCAAGATGGCTTTCTGTCAAATCATCAACGTGTTGTGCGGACTTACGTAACAATAAGAAAATCTGTATACCTCGAATATTTGAAAGCGTGAATAATAACCTGAAAGGTTGTAGCAGGTGTCAGCATTTTCGCTCAAAGCCAGACAAATCTCGACCTGATACAAGAGTTACAGACTCTTATAAGCCTTTTGGCTGAATAAGTCAAGGATTATAAATTTATGCAGACCAGCGCATCTGGCTATAAGCATTTCAAGATAGCGTATTGCAAAATCACTACATTCGATTTTTGCGTGCCTTGAAAAACAATGACACAAAAACTGTACGTTAAGCGCTAATCGAGAAAAAACGATCACCGTGTTCGGACCTCCAACGTGTATTGTTACTGACCCAACTAGTTTCTGGACAGAAAAATTCTTGACTTTGCTTTGTGACTCATAGTGTATAAACAAGAAACTTTTCGGTATGAAAACCACGGGTCCCTGCACATAGAAAGACAGATCAGTACAATTTCATAATTCATTAGAGTCAATTTAGACAAGTTTGGGACAGGCAGGGTAAGGTTCTTTTCAACTGCCACATATGATAACACACACTCCTTGTCTCATTTGGAGAATGGTTGACCATTTTATCTTGTTTTCAAAAGATAACATCATGATTTGTCAAACATATCTCCCAATCCAGTAAAAGGTCTATCACAATATCAAGTGTATGTTGAAATTTGATACATAAATTTGATCATATTTGTCACACCGTTCTGCAGTTACAGGGAGTGATACAAGAGCGACAACATTCTGTAATCGTGCCGTCACCTTGGAAAATCCCCAACGTATTCCTTGGGACAGCTGGAGTATCTGTATAAGCCCACGAGTTCTGGTTTAACCCCAAATTCAAAGTAAATAGCCACTGAGTTAGTCGGTCCTCTTGTGATTCAAGAAATTCTTGATAGGACATATTATATCCTGGCAACCCTAAGGGGAAAATACTAAACGATATTTTTTATTATAACAGACTGAAACATTGTTTTATTCACGTTTCAGACGAGATATACAATATGAGACATTGAGCCAAGTTGAACGAAGCATTAACTATAAGTGAAGTCCCCCTGAAAGGATGTGAGAATGAGAAATCGTGTGTTAGATTCACAAAAAGGAAGGGTAAGATGCTACCGACCGCGACCATATGGCAGTTCACTATGGAGAGGTAGACACAACCATTTGATTCAGTGCCTTTTGTGAAGAATATGACTGGAAATAAAGGTCCAGCTGCTCCCGCACCTTTGAGCAGTTATCAAATAGAATAACAATTGGAACTCCTATTGCACGCTCTAAGTGACAAAGTCCTAGTCCAAGCGAGCAAAGTACGTTTCTATTCAGGTGATTTAGAAGTTTTGGTTTCCATGAAGAACGCGAATGACAAATGCCCTGAGTTTGGTTTTGTTTTGTTTTTTCTTTAAAACACGCAGATACCCAGATGCACTGAGTACAGTTTTGTTTAAATACACAGATACCCAGATGCACAACTTTCAGTTGAAAGTATTCTCTCGAATGTAAACTGCCATCTATAGTCACTCCACAGGAGGATTTCAAAAGCTTTACATTGGCGTTTAAGTGTTTAAGTTTCCACACACGCAAGAAAATGAGTACTGTACTTCCTTCGAACACACAGTTGATTACAGTGTAACATTGTTCAATCGGATGATTAGTCTCGTATATATTTTGAGTGTATTATCAAATCTTATATTCACTTGTATGAGTATTTAGTTACCTTAGATAACACTGTTAGGTTAAAGTTCACACACGATGACATATTTTCTGCACGACATAGAAAATAAAATTATGGCAAAACAAATTGGAAGGAAGAAAAAATCATGACAAGGCATGACAGAGCTTTTACAATTTTGAATAGATCGTACCTACATGACATGTATTTCATGCCTTAAGGTAGCGGCCATATTTCGACTACATCGTCAATATGGTGACTCATCATAAAATTACTTTTTTCCATTTTCACGAAGTCCATTATCTAAACTTTATGCTCACCAAAAATGACTTTAAAAAAAATAATATTTATAAGAGAAAAATGAAGAAAAACATCACCAAGTTTGGTCTTAGTACTCAGCCGCCGCCTGTGGCCCTGACAACGTGGAAATGCGGTCGATTGTGACTAATGAGACAATGGGGCATCGCTTGAATGAATTGACACTGCCACATGATATGAAGACTAAAACCTGTTACTTCTACCCCTCCTATATCGACCGAAAAATTATTTGTTCTTTTTGTTTATCTTATAGCCTATGATTGAAATAAAATAACTCTTGACGACCCATTTTGACGATCGCCCTTTGTCAAAATGGCTCCTCGATCGAAAGGCACGGAAGATTACAGCAAAGGCGGCCGAACGAAGGATTACCCCAAAATCATCATTCATCATGCAATAACAATACTATGAGTATAAACATGATAAAAGCTTGCTGATGTTCTTATCAGTTTGTTACGTGATGAGTAAACACAATTGGTGATCGGTGAATTTCAGTAAATGCAATGCTGCGGGCAAGTTCCTGTAATGACATATCCTTTGATCTCAGGCGGCACTTCGTTGTCTGCGTGTTTCGTGTGTTGATTACATTCCAGGAAAACATTGCAGTGGTTGTCTAAACCTTACAATGGACACTTGTGGCAAATTATGTTGAAACTAATGGGTTCCCGGCATTTGTAAGACATTTCTTTGAAACATTTCACTGGGGTTGGGTCCATGTGTTCAGCAATAATACGACTCTACCCTCAGCAGCAACCTCATAGGTGGATTACCGGCCCCTGATACGTTCATCAATTAGACAGTGCAATTAAACAGTGCGGGCATTGACCTTACTTTCTTGTTCGTTTCATATACTGTACACAGAAACCGTACAGTCCCTAGTAACTGCTTTCAGACATAGAGAGTCAAGTAGGAAAGAATTATGCCAAAAGCAAAGAGAGAATCAAAAGCAGGATGACGCCAGGGTCAGATTGCCGAGAGTGTAACTGTAACGGATAGAGAGCTTGAGAACCAGATAACACAAATTGGTAAAGCTTTATCCTTTGTTTCCTTTTCAAGTATATAAATAGCTGAATATTATCATCATGCTTTAATCCTATATAAGCCGGCCAACCATTTAAATCAATATTTATCACTTGGGCATTTTAACTGACCCAAATAAAACGTAGGTTTAGGGGGTATTAATTGAGTGAGCAATAACAACGGATAATTGACCAAAATCAGACGTATCCAAAGTCTTGCATTGGCGGGCTATTTTGCTGACATTTATTAATATTGACAATGCTGTGTTGAAGTGCTTAGCTATAAAATTACAAAAACAACAAACAGCTAAAACATGCCTCTGGTCAAACCAAGGCATATAAGCCCTACCCTGGAAAATGAGCATTGGAGAGATCCGTCAACTGATATTTTCTCAGCCGATCCCTTCCTAATTTGGTGACTTAGCTACTGATTTTACATGAAAGATTGGATACTGCAGAATTTTGTCATAATTGGAAAAAATAAAGAGGAGGAAGGTCTTCGTTGTGTCACCAAGGTTCAGAATATTTACACCTTTTTGTTTGTTTGTTTGGTGCCAGTAGCATGATTGGATCTACATGTAAGTTCATGTACATGCAGTATATCAGGGATGTGCTAACATACCACAGGCCCCAAATTATGATAAGAGTGCCTATTCTGATCACTTTTTCATTTATAACTTTTGTCCTTCTGTCTCTGGGTCAGGTATGATGGTGAAGGATCAAGTGAACTTCTCCGTGAAACAAACATTTGAAGTGCACGCGGTCTTCACTTATAGCCGCCATATTTAAACAGTGGTTATCAGGGTCAAGGTTATCACACGTCAGGTCACGCGATTAATCCACTTACAATTCCTGTTTGAGGTCAGCCAGCCGCATGGGAAACCAGCCAGGTAAACCAACAGCATGGCTGCCTTTGGAGTGTTTGAGTTTAAAAACATGCTTTTTAAATGCAGAAAACATCAATACAGTTTACGAGCAATACATCAAATGTGAGGTTTGCATGTGTACCATGTGTACTACAAAGCTGAGCCGGAGAAAACAAACCGTATTCCCGCTATAGATAATCATGTACGAAAATGGGCCATTCTACCTTTCGTTGTGATTTACTCAGGCAGCAATTTTCGGAAGATCAATCAATTTTGTTAAGAATTAAAAAAAAAAAAACAGTAGGTTTATCCTATCGAAATGAACAGTTTTTGGAAGGTAAATACCTAAGGTAGGAACCGTATCTGGGATTTTCCGTTCTAACTATTCCTTGCGTGACTTTTGAAACGCTAACAGTGACAGAACTGTAAGACTTTATGATGGCGATGAAAGAATTCAACAACATTTTCAATACTCATTCCTTTCATGAACGGTAAGAACGGTTCCTGCGTATTGGTCAGTACTTTAATCCTGCATAGTTTTTAGACTAAACTGTGGAATATTTTTCCAGTGGGCGCTGCAAAAAGTGCGATCTGATACCCTCTTAGAAAATTACTAAAGACACCGTCAAAATTCGTCACATTTATAGAAAACGTAATTTTTTACAAATCTAGACATCTGTACCATTAAAATAAGGTATAGTTTTTGGGATGAAAGGGCAAAAACAAAAAAAGTTATAAGGAATTAAAGTCGCTAGTTCTATACGCGCGGTCGAAATATGGCCGCCACCTTTAAATGAACGGTGGAACAAGTATTCTGTTTAACTCAGGAATCTGGTAACATGTGTAAATGTCAAGATGTGTGTTGAAATTTGTAAATATACTGGACGAGAGAGATTTTTGTATATGTTAGAACTCGCTGCTCTTTGGATAGACATTGTAAATCAGAAATCCTAGGACTCGTTTGTTTTCAGTAAACCGAGCATATGGACAAATGTGAGACCTTACTTAAATGGTGGACTAGATGACTCACTTGTAATCGGTATACCGGCATATGGGCAAATGTAAGACTTATAGTGAATGATGGACTAGATACGGACATTGTTTGTGTTAGGCAGTTGTATAGGTACTCAAAGATAATGCATAAGACATGTCAGAGCATACATTATAGTCTAGTCACAATAACCTTTTATCTTGTATAGTGAGTATAACATTAAGATCGTAAAATGTTTAGAGAACATCGCATTTTAAGACATACTAGTTAATTTGAAACTTCTGAAAACTTAATGTTCTTGGAACGTACGTGGCTAATAAGTAAACTCATGATATTGATTGGCTTTCTTGTTCTGAAGGCATATGACTTTTCAATAGCAGCAATCAAGTAACATGTTAAAACAGAAGTATTGCAGATCTATATAATAATCATATATATCTAATGATTTATGAACCGTGTATCTTGTGGCAAGCCACGGAATTGACAGATATAGCTACGTATAAACATTTATAACAATAATGATAACGTAGCAACATTTATAAAAGCAGTAAGACTTATACAAATAATTATGATCCATGTCGATATCTATTATTCTTTCTACTGGTTAAATTTCAGAACAATCTGAGATGAATGCTTTATACATTATCGCTACATGTTGTAAGTTGCACTAGTTTACACTACACATGTATTAGATGTCTTCGTGAAGACTTTATTTGTATGAATGGTTTGAGAATAGGTTGCGCAAGAATCAAAATAATGGTTTCTCTACACCTTGTATGCCATAATGAACCCTAAAAATTGAATGGGGGCCACATTTTATATATTATTTTGTTCTTTATCCTGAATTACGTTGATTGCATTTCAGGTCAATGTGTCCAATGTGTTGACTGGTTAACTAATATACATAAGCCATGTGTAACAAACGTCACGTGGTCAGAAGCCACGATGTCTGGAGCAGAAAAAAGACTCTTATATGTAGACAGAAGGAGCTTAGACGTGCGTGCATACAAGGCTGGATTTGACTTACTTTGTGCCTCTCATGCAATAAACGTACAGTAAAAGAACAAGGTTGTGCATAGTTTATGCATAGCAGCTAACTATATTTTGTTTAATGGAGAACCCAGATATATTTGTACTAGGGCTATTGTGATCAAGAATCTTCTCTGACACCTTGTTCACTGTCGTTACTGCATGTGTTTTTGATATATTGCGACTAGTTTGGTTGGGCTTAGGGTGTTTCCCTGGTCCTGTCTCTATAGATGTGGTGACTGGAGAAATCGCGATACCCATTTGCTTAGCATAAACTCTAGTAACAACAAATTTGGTCATCTCAAACAACGGTGAATACCGTCCATCAGTGCAGAAGTGATTAAACTAAGTGCCACTGGCAATCTTCAATCAATTGTTGTATCATTTTCCTGTGATTCTCCAGAAAGACAATCTGCAAGCTATAGTACGCACAACCCTGATTCAATATTGCTAAGTCTAAAAGAATATCCTGAAAATAGCTCAAGGAATTCCTGGAGGTGTGTGGTACAATATGCTTACAGAATATGGCTGACATGCTTCAGGGAGGCTTTCACTACAATGTCTAATTATAATATACAATTACGGGTATAATCAGATTTAACAAAAAGAAAATATAGTAAAAGAGGTTCGAAACATTATTGTATTATTACCATTATATATCATTAGTATTATATATCAAAAAATGACCCAACTGCTAAAGTCAAGCTACCTGACTATTTCATTTACAATTTTGAAATCGTTCTGTTCTTTAGCTTCATTCACTGTCTCAGTAAACCTTAAATCTTGCTCCATATATATACCACTTTTTTGTACAATTAATACATTTGGAATACCTATCGTTTGCCTAAATATACAGAATCCCTAAATTGTACATCAATGTTATCTGTCAAAAATGCAACAGTTAAACAAATGTAATAAACAATTTTTGGAAATTGCTTTTTTGATATATTTCACATGTATGTGGTTTTATACCTTGTTTCCAAGTTATATGTATGATGGTTGTATATAAATTGGAAAAGTCCCAAGATGAATTTTATTTGTAACATAATTTCTTATTGGCACTATTTGTTTTATCTAGGAAAACTTTGGATTTGGGAAAGATCCAAAGCCCTTTACACCAAATTCCCCTATTCTCTTGTGTGTGAAGTATATATTTGATGCAACAGTCTTTTGCAGAACCTACTTACATTTCTAATATTGAGTATCTGCACCATCTAATCTGCAGTTTCGCTGATCCCTGTAATTACTGCACTGTGATATCTTTACCAGTTTAGTGGGGTTTTGAAGACAAGCACGTCAGGTTTTAATGGAGTCCATTTATTGCCCAATCTACCGCCAGTTGGTCACATTACTGATCACATGATCATTGTGTACTACTACAACTATCAGGGAGCGGTTCTTATTCAGATTTACTCTACTATATAACATTCCTTCCCCTTAGGATGAAACTACTGTCGATGTTCCATTGTCCACAGATACTCCATAAATGTAAATGTCAATATACTACCATCAAAATATCAAAACGAGATGCATATATATATTTTGTTACTAAAGCTCCCACAGAAATTGTGTAGACTTTTATGCATCAGCTACTTTAATAAAAAAAATGTTGAAGGCTAAAGGTCCAGTGACCTGGAAGTTACATTAGAAAAAAAAAATGTTCCCAGCACCATCTACTGTTCATATGTGACTAGTGTAACCTTATTGCACCAATAAAATGTCATCACGGTGTAACTATGAGGACATATGAATAAAATATCTTAAGCTCTGCTAATCTTTGGCTTAATTATCTATAAAAAAAAAAAACAATTAACTATAGACAATGGGCAGCGATCCGCCTACACCCAAGTCTACTATGATCATGAATCTGAACAATGGGCAGCGATCCCCCTACACCCATGTTCCACTTTTCACAATGTTAGTCTTTCTGGGGGTTTTCCCCTAACAGCTCTGACTGGATTACGACGGATAGCAGGTGGAGCTGCCTGAGGCACAGAAGCAGCATTTGCCTGTGTAACCGTAGGGTTAACCACAGGGTTATGCACTGTGAATGTATCTGGTAACACAGTCTCTGGTTCTTGGTATGATTGCATTACACTATCAGAGACTTCATCATATCGCTGTATCAATTGATCAAAGTGTCGGCGCACAGTACCTTGCGGTGTATCTACTTCTGCTGACACTGGGCCTCTTCGCCGTTACACTACACCAGGGTTATATGGTTCTCCATATTTAGAGTAATTCCTGTAGTACACTTTATCTCCTTCCTTGAAAGTACGTTCTTTACAGTGTTTGTCATGGTCCATTTTCTGTGCCATTTGCTTGCACAGGACTTTCGCTGACAGGTCTGGTTTAATTCTATCCAGAGGGCATCTTATTTTCCTGCCCATCAACACCGCTGGTGAAACACCGGTGGTGGATTGTGGTGTTACTCGGTATCTAGCAAGGAATTTAGACACACGGGATTGCAGTGATCCTTGAGTCTTTTTCTTTAATGCGCTCTTGAAGATTTGTACGGCTCTCTCTGCCAAGCCATTTGTAGAGGGCTTATAGGGTGCTGACGTAATATGCAGTATGCCATTGGCCTTGAGGAATTGTTGGAATTCCGACCCCATAAAAACTGCTGCATTATCCGTAACCAGATTAACTGGAAATCCCAGAGCCGCAAAGCTTTCTTCTAGCTTTTCTATGGTCGCTGTTGCAGTAGTTCCCGACATAATATGCACTTCCATCCATTTGGAATGGGCATCAATCAAGATTAGAAACATTTTGCCGAGAAATGGGCCAGCAAAGTCCGCATGTACACGATACCAAGGCCTAGTGGGCCAATCCCATGGGTGCATTGGAGCCTCGGGTGGGCTCTTTCTGTTTACCTGACAGGTATGACACTGCTTAACTTGTTTCTCAATGTCACAGTCTATATTTGGCCAGTATACATAACGTCTGGCTAAAGCTTTTATTCTAGTTAATCCTGGATGTGTGACATGTAATTCACTTAGTATTTTGTCACGACCTTGTGGAGGGATGACAACACAACATCCTCTCATTAGTATTCCGTCTTCAATGCTCAACTCATCCCGCATATTGGAATATGGCTTGATTTCTGTTGCAATGGACTGAGGTATTTCCGGAGGCAAACCAGACATAACATAACTCTGATACATGTGATAATACTGGATCATTCTTAGTCCACAGTCTGATTTGTGCCACCGAAAGCATAGAGTCAACATGTTGTATCATATGATGAATTTCTTGTGGAATAGGGACCATACTAGGCATGTCCGCAACTGGTAATCTCGAAAGACAATCTACATTTCCATTTTGGGATCCTGGACGGAAAGTTAATGTATAATCACATGCTGCCAAAGTGATAGCCCATTGTTACACTCGAGGAGATGCATTCTGCGGAATGGACTTGTGTTCACCAAGTAATCAAAGGAGCGGTTTATGATCGGTATGAATTTCTATGTGCCGACCACTGATGTACTTATGAAATTTCTTGACGGCAAACACTATGGTCAAACCTTCCTTGTCGAGCTGACTATAATTTCTCTGCCGGTGATAACCTTCGAGAAGCATAGGCTGTAGGTTGGTCTTGACCTGACTGATCCAGATGACTGAGTACTCCGGCGACACCATATGGCGAGGCATCACACGAGACGGTCGAAATATGGCTGCCACCTTTAAATGAATGGTGGAACAAGTATTCTGTTTAACTCAGGAATCTGGTAACATGTCTAAATGTCAAGATGTGTGTTGAAATTTGTAAATATACTGGACGAGAGAAATTTTTGTATGTGTTAGAACTCGCTGCTCTTTGGATAGACATTGTAAATCAGAAATCCTAGGACTCGCATCACACGAGATTACCAGTGTCTTGTTTGCATTATAGTGTACCAATATTGGTGCAGATTGCAGCTCTTTCTTGATAAGATCAAACACACTTTGTTGTCTTTCTGTCCATTTGTATTCAGTGTTTTCATGTAACAATTCATGAAGTGGCTCCAAAGTAGTGCTTAAATTGTTCAAGAATCTTTGGTAATATTGCACCATGCCTAGGAATGATTTCAACTCTGTTAAGTTTTGTGGTGCTGGTGCATGCACAATAGAATCAATTTTATCAGGCAGGGGGTGTATTCCCTTTGCATTAATCCTGTGTCCCAGGTAGGACACTTCATCTGCTCCAAAGGTACATTTGTCCAACTTGACCCTTAAATTTGCTTTGTTTAGTCTTGACAGGGCCTCATCTACATTTTGATCGTGCTCAGCCTCAGTACTACCTGTTATAATTATGTCATCAATGAACACTCCAAGGTGAGGGATGCCTCCCAGAAGTGATTCCGTCACGTTTTGGAATATGGCAGGCGCCGATGCCACACCATAAGTCAACCTTGTATATCTGTACAGCCCCTTGTGTGTGTTAAGCACAAGTAACTTCTTTGATTCATCTGCTAATTCTATTTCTTTGTAGGCATGTGATAAATCCAGGACCGTGAATTTAATACCACCCGATAATTTTGTAAATAAGTCCTCTTGTGTGGGTAGGGGGTATTGATCAATCTCAATATTTGGATTTACCGTCGGTTTGAAATCACCACACATGCGTATAGTGTTATCTGGTTTCCTCACAACTACCATTCGTGATGCCCGCTCAGCAAAGTCAACCTTCTGGAGTATGCTAAGCGCCACCTTGCGGTCAATTTCTGCACTTACTTCTTCCTTTATGGCATTTGGCACTGCCGCTGCCTTGCAGAATTTTGGCACTGCATTGGGCTTCAAGTGAATATTTGCTTTATAACCTTCCATTTTCCCCAGAGTATTTTCAAATAAACGTAGGTATTTGGTTGTATATTTTGCAATCCTGTCTTTTGTTTGTGTCACTGTATTCACTTGAGCCAATTTCAAACCAATTTCATTCCAGTCCAATTTAAGTTTAGCCAACCAATCACGGCATAACAATTCGGGCCTATCACCAGGTACCACATACAGTTTCATATTGCTTACAGTCTGTTCTTTGTACTTCACTGTACATAATAACTCTCCCTTCACTTTCAACTGTTCTTTGCTGTAGGTCTGTAAGACCATATTTGAAGGCTGTAGCTTATTTTCTCCCCATAAATTCTTTACAGTTGACATTCCAACAACTGAAAAGGTTGCACCTGTATCCACTTCCATGGAGAGGTGCTTACCTTGTACTTCCACTGCAACCTTAATTGGCTTGTGAGATGACCCTTCTGAAGGCATATTGTAGAGAGAATATTCATTCTGTACATAATTAGAAGCCCCTTCCTGTGCATTTTGTGCTACATCCATGTAGTACTGTGCACTATTATTTTGACTGTTGCTTTGACTATTATTTTGACTGTTGTTACGACCTCCACGGCCTTGCTGATTGCTTTGACCTCCAAGGCCTCGGTGACCTCGTCTAGTACTTCCTCTACCACGACCTCTTGTATGGCCACCTCTTTGACTTCTATTCACAGGTCCATCATTCTGTGTGAATCTATTTGGGCATACTGACCTCACATGACCTTGACCCTGGCATAGAAAACACGATTGATCTTTAAATTTGCATGTTTCTGGGTCATGCCTGCCATTAAATCGCCAACACTGTCTTCTCCTGTTACTATGATTACCACCTCTGCTTTGCTTTACATAGTGCACAGGGGCGTCGCCATTTTGACCTGGTTGTCCATTTCCACTTACAGGCTTGTGTACCTCTTTCATATCTTTAATACTTTTGGCCATGGACTCAAACTTTAGGGCAACAGCTAATGCGTTTTGAAATGTCATATTTTCACCCACCTTAATCATTTCTAACTGCATGCGTTCATCCTTTATTCCATGCATAAGTCTATCTCTCAGGGCACTTTCGTACTCATGCTCTGAAAACTTGCATGTCTGAGCCGAATGTTTCAGCTCAGCCACATAATTCATAACGGTTTCTCCAGGGTTTCTGTCCCTATTTAAAAATTTAAGTCTCTCTGACTGCCAAGGTGGTGAGGGGTTTTTGTGCTTTTTCACCACTTCACACAATTCTGGGTACGACTTTGTGTGCGGTTTTTCATCTCTCCCCAACAAATTTTTCATCAATTGGTACACACCCTTCCCAACTGAGGCAAGAAGAATTTTTTTTTTCTTCTCTTCATCTCCTTCTGCTGTGCCAATACCAACGGTCAGGAAATACATATCCAGACGTTCCACATAACTTTCCCATGGCTCATCGTCTGTGTAGGGACCTATTCCCACTGTACGTGCTTGCTCCATACTTTGACAGTCCTTGTGTTGCAAATACGATCCCATCCTCGTCGCCAAATTACGTGGTATCTTTACCAGTTTAGTGGGGTTTTGAAGACAAGCACATCAGGTTTTGATGGAGTCCATTTATTGCCCAATCTACCGCCAGTTGGTCACATTACTGATCACATGATCATTGTGTACTACTACAACTATCAGGGAGCGGTTCTTAATCAGATTTACTCTACTATATAACATGCACTTTGGCCTCTTTCCATCTGATTTGAGTTAACCTAGCATGATCTTCTCAGGGTTGTGTTCACAATTTGAGTAAACCTAGCATGATCTGCTCAGGATTGTGTTAAATGACATTTGGCTAAATCGGGCTATAACCGATTGGTATTATTATTTACGTACTCCTTATCATAGAGCTGGTGCGGCATGGACGATGCATTGGATATCTAGCACTGACATCAGAATATTAAACACGTGGTGCTTCCTGCATGACTGAATACTGCTGCGCAGCATTTTAAATTCACTGATAAAGATGATCTTTTTTGCGGAATTGTCATTGTTTATGAAGCATAGACATCCAGGATAGTATTTATATATTTTCTGATCTGTTTTACGCACGATATTAGAATTAATGTTTTTTATTGCACTTTTAAGAGGTAGCCACATTACTGGTTTGTACTGGTATGACATTATTATTTATGTAATTGCAGCAGATTAATGGTAGTCTTGTACACATGAGGGCGGCACTCTGATGTAACCAAATGCCATTCTTTCTGCTGTGACCTGAAGGATGGAAGGGGGGGGGGGCAGTATAAATAATAATATGTACTCAGGCTCTCTTTATTTGACGGAAATATAAAACAAGGCATTCCAATACTTGGGTAGAGTCTGGGATTAAGTTGGTTGATATTTTGACGTAAGTGGCAACTGTCAAATACAGTTGAGTCGTATTTGATTTTTGTTGTTGTTGTCCTCGTTGTATGACGCAGGTTTCACCCCTGTCTGCTGCCTTTCCCCTTTTTTTTTTGTCTCGTTGTGGGTTTACTCTGTACTTGTCCGACCTCGTTGACTGTGACCCAGCTGTTTCCCGCGCGTTCCGGCGCATATATAAAGGCGAAGAATCTTGTTGCGGCCCCCTGCTTGTCACCCGGCGTCGCTGTTCACTGGGAGTGGAAGAGTTCTGGTTACGTTACCCGCTTGCGGGCGCCTTGGGACTATGTTCCCCATATATTGTATATAATTAACGGACACATGGGAGCTAATAGTAAGTGCTTGTCCATTTTCCGTCGATTTACTTCCAATTTGTGACGAGTATTCAACTCGTTATTTTTGCCCGCGTGAAATTTGATGGAGTTATATCTGGGTTTTTTATTCATGCGGTTCTTTTTTGTAGCTGCACTTGTTACAGGCACGTAGGGTGCGTGCATTTGGCCAATGCACAGTTCACTTCTGTAACTAACATGGGGTGGTTGTAACGCAGACACTGCAATAGTGTTCCTGTAAGTATATTAAGAAGTTTAACTTGATATTAAAATGTAAATGTACATACTTAAATGAACTAACTAAATGTACGCATCGTTAAAAAAAGGCAACTCGTGAAAACGCGTTTTACTGGGTCATGCTTTTTGCCGTTAAAGTGCGCTTACATGTACGAGTTTATGAAATATATTGAGGTTTTTCAAACTTCATGTATTGTTTGGTAAAACTTTGGTGAAATACATGTGCGCGTTGTTTGTTTATAGTAAGACTTGCCAGGACGCGTATATGTCACGCTGTGTCAAGTAAAAGTATTATTGTAATTTTATATGATGGTTTCAAACTAGAATTGGAGGGTTTTCTTTTGTAATATACGGTTGTGCCGCTCATTTGCACATAAGTATGAATATTGTTGGTTTTGGTACTTGTGCACGACGTGTTGAAGGTGGCAAAATACCGGGTAGATATTCCGTAATATTGTAAGCATAAGTAATTTGCTTTTCACGTCGTAGTTGAAAATGATTATTTGTTATCATAAAGTACTTTGAAGTTTGACAGTAATTGGATCAACTTTGTGTGGTTTACAATTTTTGTTCACGGTTATTTGTGACAAAAGGGCCGCGCTTAATGTATACAATTTGGACTTTTCGTTTAAATGTAATCACATGAATTTATGTGTGATAAATGAATGTGCTTTGTATATGTGATATACTATGTTAAAGGTTCGATTTTGATATGGAGATACTTAATGTTATGAATGTAATTGCAGTTAATGCGATGAGCGATGTACGCTGAGCGGTAAATGGATAAGACCTGGTGAGGTGTAAGCGACCAGCGTCATGTGAAGTGTACAAAAATCAACGTTATTAAAGGCAGCAGTTCTGTGTGTGCACTCGTAGTTGTTCCGAGTCATCAATTAGTCCCGTGTAGTTCACAGAAAGATTAAAGGAACACTACCGTCGTAAAATGGACTAACATAGAATTACAAATGGAAAATCGCCGCAAGCTTGGAAGTAAGCGCACCGACTTATATGGACTAACTTCTGTATCTGCCGCCGAAGGAGCTGCATAGGACATTTTTTGTTGATTTCATTCAAGGTCTGTGGTTTTTTCGTCATATATATATTTGTTACAGGAAATTGTATGAATTATATACGTGTATTGTTCTTGTTGTCCGTGTGTGTGTTAACACACGTTACACACGCCATGTCGACTTTGGCAGAGGCCAAAGCGGCACGTAAAGTGTCAAAAACAAAGGTAACCAGGTTGAGTAATAAGATTTCCCAGTTTCTCGCAGAGGACGACAACCTGTCGGAAATTTCAACTTTGGTATCGCAGGTAAAGCTGGCATTCAGTGAATTTACAGCTTCACATGAGCAGGTAGTGAATCTTGACACGGATGAAAATGTAGATCATGATGCGTATTTTGAACAGGTACAAACTAACTACATAAAAGTATTGAGTGGAGCCAAGAGCATAAAACCAGTGCCGGCTCATGAAGGTAAACCAGTTTGGGTTCCTGGTCCAGAGGTGTTTAACCTGTTGAGCTTGCCAAAAGTGGAGCTAGAAGTGTTTAAAGGTGATCCGTTGCAATATCACACATTTATCAAGTCGTTTCAACTGAGTGTTGAGAAATGCTGCGCTGACCCAGACGCGAAGCTAACTAGGCTGCTGCAGTATACTGCTGGTGACGCCAAAGAAGCCATCCGTAGCTCAATTTTTCTTGGTGGTGAGAGTGGCTATAAAAATGCCTTAGACACATTACGAAATTTGTACGGGTCCCCACACAGGGTAACACAAGATGTTATAAGAACACTGAGAAATTCCAAATCAGTCAAATCTGCATCTGACATGCGTACTTTGTCTCACGAGTTGCGTAATTCTTTTCAGATTCTGCAAAATATAGATGGTCTGGGTGAGGTTGATTCACAAGTTGTGATTTTTGATATTGTAGCTCGTTTGCCAAACTTTGCACAAAATCGGTGGTATAAGGAAGAACTAAAACACAAAAGAACATCAGGTACTTACCTAAAATTCAAGGAGTTAGTTGAATTCGTGGAAATGATTAGTGATGAAATGAATGACCCGCTTTGCGGGAATGCCGCCCGGTCTGATCGCTTTCAGCAAAGAAAGCAGGTCACATCCCATAATGCTCAAACACAATTAGGTGCACATGCAGATCAGAGTGCATGCAGTCACGGGTCAGTCCCTTTTCATGATAACGGTGTAGAGTCCACTTCCACCCATGTCCCGGGGACTAAGTTTGAAATTAATGGGTTCACACATGCACAACGTGCTTCACGTTCAACTCGCACACACCCTCCTTGTAAACTGTGTACTCAGCCACATTTCATTATGAGGTGTCCCCAGTTCAGAAGTATGAAAGTTCGTGACCGCATAGCTTTTGTGAAGGTACATCAATTATGTAACAATTGCCTGCGTGACAATCATCAAACTTCTGTATGCACAAGCAAGAGCCGATGCTTTGTTTGTGAAGGTAAGCATACAAGTTTTTTGCATACTGACCAAGCGTCTGCGAACTTCGCTACCGACGCTAATAATTGCCTGATGCCCATAGTCAGAGTACAGGTAAATGGTAACGTATGGGTTAATGCTGCTTTAGACACTTTCTCGTCGTCTTCATTTTGTACAGAAAAGCTTGCCAATCTGTTGCATTTGAAAGGAGCTAACCAGCATTACATGTTAAAGACGATGAGTGGTACAACTCCCATTGTTTCAAAACAGGTGTCTTTGAAGGTCACATCAGGTCATGAGTCCATGGTTTTGTCCGGGGTGAAAGTCATCCCCCATATTCCTGCCTCAACAGGTACAATAGACCCCAATGAGTTTCCTCATTTACAAGGAATTGATTTGTCCGCGGGGTTAAATTGTCAAGAAATTGACATTTTGATAGGACAGGACTTTTCAGACGCTTTAATCCCACTGGAAGTCCGTAGTGGCTTGCCTGGCCAACCCTATGCCATAAGATACAAGTTTGGATGGACTGTCAGTGGTAAGAGTCCCAAAACTGACGTCAGCAATGTCGTCATTTGCAATTTTGTGTCCGCTTGCCCTGTTGAAATGAAACCAAACAATGCAGCTCCAATTGCTGACATAAACAAATTGTGGGAATTGGAAAATGGGGGTTTTGATCGACCTGGTCTGTCTGTACTTAATAAGAAAGTTATTGACCTGTGGGATGATAGCTGTAAAGAGATTGATGGTCACTATGAGCTTCCCATTCCTTGGAAGTGCCCTGAGGAAGATCTCCCTAGCAACATCTCCCTTGCTCAGAAACACTTTGATAGTCCTGTTAAGCGTCCAGAACGGGAAAATTTATTTTCCAGGCATGACACTGAGACAACTAAGTTGCTGGATTCCAATTACGCCGAAATTGTTCCCGATGAAGCAATGCGGGACGCAAAACGCGTATGGTATCTTCCCCATCATTGTGTTAAAAATACAAACAAACCAGACAAACTGCGTGGTGTTTTTGATAGTGCTGCCTCATATGGTGGCCGTTCACTCAATGAGCGTTGTATTCAAGGCCCAGATCTTGTTAACAAGTCAGGCCTATTGTTTGTACTTGCATTACTCACTCTGCGGCAGTTTGCTGATCTTCCACCAGGTGGCTGCTCAGCTTCAGACGCTTTCAAGTGTCGCTGGAAATATGTTCAGCACTTGGCAAATATGTTCTGGAGCCGCTGGATAAAAGAGTACATTCCTAGTCTGAATGTCAGGTCTAGGTGGAGGGTTGAGTCGTGTAACATTAAAGTCGGAGAGTTGGTCTTGGTTCACGATTCTGGACTACCTCGTAATCTTTGGCCACTTGCTATTGTACAGCAGGTTTTCACAGGCGATGACGGTAAAGTTCGCTCCGTCTTAGTGAAGACACGTGTAACACAGTTACATCGCCCAATAACCCAGCTTGTACGTCTAGAAGCTGATGTGTAAATCTTTATTGAATGATGCAAATTGGTGTATTATAGCATAAAATCTGTTTTCAGAATTTTCATATAGATTTCATGCTCATTTTGCCAGGTTAAAATATACCAAATGTCGTACAGAGTTAATATAAGTAAATCTTGAGAGGGTCTCAAGTGCTTATCTCTTGTAATTCGATCAATACTGTTAAATAAGTAAATCTTGGGAGGGTCTTAAGTGCTTATTTTTCTTGGAATTATACAACAGAAAAAAAAAGTAAATCTTGAGAGGGTCTCAGGTGCTTGTTTTTTCGCGTGCTATTTGAAGGTAAAACTGGCTATATGGCAGGTAATGAGTCATACACAAACTTTAATAAAGCAAGGATAAACAATTTCATATTTTAACTGGCAGAGGTGGCCTCTTGATGGTGATAAGGCATCCTCATGGGCCTGTTGTTTTTTGTTGCCAATTCGCTCATCAGTGCTCAATAGCATACATCTTTCATACATACATTCAGGACATCAATAGATATCCAGAGTGGGGGGAGTGTCAAATACAGTTGAGTCGTATTTGATTTTTGTTGTTGTTGTCCTCGTTGTATGACGCAGGTTTCACCCCTGTCTGCTGCCTTTCCCCTTTTTTTTTTGTCTCGTTGTGGGTTTACTCTGTACTTGTCCGACCTCGTTGACTGTGACCCAGCTGTTTCCCGCGCGTTCCGGCGCATATATAAAGGCGAAGAATCTTGTTGCGGCCCCCTGCTTGTCACCCGGCGTCGCTGTTCACTGGGAGTGGAAGAGTTCTGGTTACGTTACCCGCTTGCGGGCGCCTTGGGACTATGTTCCCCATATATTGTATATAATTAACGGACACATGGGAGCTAATAGTAAGTGCTTGTCCATTTTCCGTCGATTTACTTCCAATTTGTGACGAGTATTCAACTCGTTATTTTTGCCCGCGTGAAATTTGATGGAGTTATATCTGGGTTTTTTATTCATGCGGTTCTTTTTTGTAGCTGCACTTGTTACAGGCACGTAGGGTGCGTGCATTTGGCCAATGCACAGTTCACTTCTGTAACTAACATGGGGTGGTTGTAACGCAGACACTGCAATAGTGTTCCTGTAAGTATATTAAGAAGTTTAACTTGATATTAAAATGTAAATGTACATACTTAAATGAACTAACTAAATGTACGCATCGTTCAAAAAAGGCAACTCGTGAAAACGCGTTTTACTGGGTCATGCTTTTTGCCGTTAAAGTGCGCTTACATGTACGAGTTTATGAAATATATTGAGGTTTTTCAAACTTCATGTATTGTTTGGTAAAACTTTGGTGAAATACATGTGCGCGTTGTATGTTTATAGTAAGACTTGCCAGGACGCGTATATGTCACGCTGTGTCAAGTAAAAGTATTATTGTAATTTTATATGATGGTTTCAAACTAGAATTGGAGGGTTTTCTTTTGTAATATACGGTTGTGCCGCTCATTTGCACATAAGTATGAATATTGTTGGTTTTGGTACTTGTGCACGACGTGTTGAAGGTGGCAAAATGCCGGGTAGATATTCCGTAATATTGTAAGCATAAGTAATTTGCTTTTCACGTCGTAGTTGAAAATGATTATTTGTTATCATAAAGTACTTTGAAGTTTGACAGTAATTGGATCAACTTTGTGTGGTTTACAATTTTTGTTCACGGTTATTTGTGACAAAAGGGCCGCGCTTAATGTATACAATTTGGACTTTTCGTTTAAATGTAATCACATGAATTTATGTGTGATAAATGAATGTGCTTTGTATATGTGATATACTATGTTAAAGGTTCGATTTTGATATGGAGATACTTAATGTTATGAATGTAATTGCAGTTAATGCGATGAGCGATGTACGCTGAGCGGTAAATGGATAAGACCTGGTGAGGTGTAAGCGACCAGCGTCATGTGAAGTGTACAAAAATCAACGTTATTAAAGGCAGCAGTTCTGTGTGTGCACTCGTAGTTGTTCCGAGTCATCAATTAGTCCCGTGTAGTTCACAGCAACTGTCAAGTGGATGTGGTGTTTATTTCATTACTGAACACTGCTGCACAGCATTTTCAATTCACCATTTATCAGTTATGGCTGCTCGATACAGATTATCATTTCCGCGGAATTTTCGTTCTTTATGAAGCATAGACGACAAGGATAGTATTGATACATTGCCGTATCTTTTCTTTGTGTGATATAAGAATCATTATATTTTATATTGCACTTACAAGAGGTTGCCACATTACTGGTTTGTACTGTTATGACATTATTATTTATGCATATGCTGTAGATAATTGGTAGAGTTGTACACACGAGGGCAGTACCCCAATGTAGCAAATGCCATTCTTTCCACTGTTAGCCACGGAAGGGGGAGTTGTCACATATACGCTAGCCAACTTATTGTATTATATATCAAACATAGCAAAGTATTCACTTATCAAATCACTTGGTGACACCTTTTGCAATTGTTATAAATCATTTATTTTTTTACAAATAAAATTTATGTGGAACGACTGTTCAGGAACCCGATATTGAAAGCAGCAATTTCAGACATGAACACATTGTAACCACTGTTCGATTCATTATTTTTACTTCACATGAACATCTTTATTCATTTTGGGAAACTGCAAAAAGGACTCACCTTGCTTAAAATATTAAAAGGATGACACAAAAATTAATATCAAGTAATGACTCTTTAATCATAATAATAGACAATGGGGTTTTCAATTTTGTGATGCCTTGTGTAAATCTTTCATAAAACAAATTAAACGTAGAGCCTTTCTGCTGATGTCACTTGATTTGGTAAAAATTGGTTTGAAATGAGGCACGTAATATCTTTCGGGTCTTCAATATGAAGGAATTTGAAAAGACCTAAAACGTTTGAAAAACATCACAATTAATGACCAAGAGGTCTCTGGTGATTGTTTAAAGAGAAATATAGAAGAAATGGGAAAAAGGTAAAGGAACTAATCAAATGACAAAATTTCACTGCGAGCTTAATTCCATCATTACATTTGTACAAAGTTTCATTGTAAAGTGCAAAACCAAGAATAAAGAACAAATCAAAAAAAAAAAAAAAAAAAGTAAGGAAATTTGATTTTGATTTTGATTTGATCTGCAATGATTCTACCACCTCCGTACAGGGTCTTATGCTTTATGGACCTTGGTATGTCTTTTTGCTTTCAGTGTATGCACATCCAACTACATGTAGATCATTATAACTTGACGCATATGACAGATGTGCGCCCACTTTTTGTCATCATTCAGGCCTTCCGATATACTTTGGATTTCTTCTTGAGCGACTTTACAAATGCACAATACTCTGAAATTATTCAATAAAGTTGTATCTTTTATATATATATATATATATATATATATATATATATATATATATATATATATATATATATATATATACATATATATATATATATATATATATATATATACACATATATATTATATATAGAGAGAGAGAGACAGACAGACAGACAGACCGACAGACGGACAGATAGACAGATAGATAGAGAGAGATTATGCACAGATATACAAGTATGCACGTGTGCTTGTATATATATTATATTATATTACATTATATTACATTATATTACATTATATTATATTATATTATATTATATTATATTATATTATATTATATTATATTATATTATATTATATCATATTATTTATATTTGTGTCTTTTTGCCCGGAGCCTCTCCTTAGTAGTCATTACCCTATTCGGCAGTCCGAACACTTTACTCTCCATAACCTTATCTGTCCCTGTCTAACCTATATACATATGGAAATACTACACTCCATATTGCACACGTATCTCTGTAAAATTTGACATAGGCTGTATCAGCTCAAATAAATTAATTGGTCTTCAGTGGGAAACTACTCAACATGTTTCGGAGCCTAAGCAACTATATTTCACATGTCAAGAATGTTTTAGTACTTTTACTTTGAAAGTATTTTTGCTTACAAACATTTAATAAAATATTCTGCAAACCTATTGGAAATGTAATTGGACTTCATCTGCCACAGATTTGTTAGCAAACATAGTGTGTTGTCATTATATCAGTTTTAACAAATTATCAAATATAAATAAATAAATAAATGTAAAATTGGTGAGAGTATTGTATTTGTGTCTTTTTGTCCAGAACCACTTCCCATTATCCTATTCCACAGTTTGAACACTTTTTTCCATAAGCAAACCTGTCCCTGTCTAACCTTTATACGTATGGAAGCACTATCGTCGATATTGCACACGTTCCTCTGAAAAATTTTGACATAGGCTGTATTAGCCCAAATAAATTAAAGGGTCTTCAGTGGGTAACTACTCAACATGTTTCGGAACCTATTACCCGTACATGTCTCTCGCTAAATATTCAGCAAAGACAACTCACATAATAATGAATAAATATTAACGTGGCAAACGATGAATTAGCTTAATACGTGAAGCTTTGCTTATAATTGCAGAGCTTCATTATGAAAGAAGAATACCTGTCAAACAAACTCTAATTACTAAATTTATATAGTAAAGGCTCAGATAGGAACAACTAGACTTACCTTATATATATATATATATATATATATATATATATATATATATATGTATGTGTGTGTGTGTGTGTACATACATGTCTGATTGTATAGCATTTTAAACAGCCGTATTTTGCAATATTTAGGCAAATAACCCGCAGTATGACTTTTTTTATCTTTTTATCTTTGTAAGTTAACTTTGAATTACGATTGGGCGTGTAGAATGTGTGGTAGCAAGATTTTTATATAATACACTAAATTATGTATTTGCTTAAGAATGAAACGCATTGGCTGTGAGCTTTTTAGATTGACTGTTTTTCCTGAAGCACCAGATACTTTGGTTGAAATGTTCATCCTTGTCCCACTTAGACTAAAAACGACACCTTTTATTCTTATAAGCCAATATCGTTCTAACTTTGTAATTTTGTCTACTCTTATGAGAAATGCTCCCACGAGTGTTTTTTGTGTATATGTACAAACTGGTGTTTTTTCGGTTTTTATTTTGCTGACAGCTTTCAATGTTGAGATGTTAAAAACCCACGCAAGCAGGTGGACAGTAACATCAACTGGAGATGCACTCATGGGAAACTTCACGGACACTGCATTGTCACACCCCATGCTTGAAGCATTTAACAATGCAAGTGTAACCACAGAGATAAATAATAAAGGCCATACATCATTTAGTTCTGCTACAGTTTCGAATGGGCTAATATCTTCCAGCATCAACGGGTTGAAAGGTATAGGTACTTTTGGTTTTATTTGTTTTACTGAAATGTTTTTTGTAAATGTTTAATTTACACATTGTCACATGTAGAGTATAACACAATTACTGCGACTTTGCAAGAGTTTTGACATTTTCCAGATTCAACTTATACATAACTTTGAAATCAACTTGTTGTCAAGTTGAAAAATATAAATATGGAGTACAGAAACATTTATAATAAGTATGTCCTGTTATGGTGATACCATCCAACCAATTGCTATGAGACAATGATAGCTGTTCTTCAACAGTTACTTGTATTACATCCCTATGACGGTTCCCATGTTTTATTACATTTTTGCACTTAAGATGAAACTGTTTTTGATTTACTTTTTATTCCTGGACAAATCCAGTCAAAATGGGAAACTTTGAGACTCATTTTCAATAAACAGGGACTAATACTGCTTGTTAAATAAGAGTTTGCGTGTTTTAACAGATTGAAATGCGGATCCAAAAATATGTTTTATGGTTGTCCATACCTTATGGTTTAAAATAGCCAAAGAACAAATTGTTGATCTCAATATTTGCCTTCTAGATATGGAATTGTTTTATGAATAGTTGTGTGCTTGTGTCGTATTTACTCTCCTAAAACCACTAACTGGGTATTGTTCAATCATGTGGGGATGTCAGCAATCAGTGTAATTTGGCAACAGATGAAGTTCATTCAGGAAATAATTGCCTCCAGTTTTAAATGAATTTCATGAGGTTATGTTAAGAACCATAAAGGTACAAAGAATCATTTATAGCGCATGTTTGGTAATGTGAATGCATAAATGGGTTTATTAGGTTTCATATAAACTTCTGAGCAAGATTCTGTTCATGCTTTATGGAAAATTGATTATGAAATTTATAGCTAGTTTTCTGAATGCTTCATACTGTGGGGATTAAAATTTAAAGAGTAAAATTTGAAAAAGCCACTCCACAGCTGCCTGGCCAATTAGGAGACGAAACACTTTGAAAACATAATATTAATCTCAGCTATGCCACTGATGTTTAGCTTCTTGAGTGCCCTATCATCAAGGTGAATGGCATATCCGTGTATATGACTCAATTGTTACACCCGAACACCTGAAACAACGGCTCTGATTCGTATGAATATAGCTGGCCATCTGAATTTTGCATAAATAAAACTCCCACACGAGCTGGCGGATTGGTACTGATAGAAAAAAAATCTTATTCACGTGTTAAGAGGTCATCACCAATGACGCTGGTGCTGTAAATTTCAAAATAACCCAGCTTGCTACCGAATGTTACATAACCTTAGCATGTGCTTTTGGAAATCTATTGAAAGTCAAGGTCACATACCTAAATTCCATGGAAAGTCACTTACAATTCAGAACATCAATGTAAAACAAACACCCTTTGATCAGTTTGTCTATTTTTTATATGTTTCTACTTAAGTAATTGCATTTGTGCAGCACAGGCGCCAATATAGCTTTTTTGTGTCACTGACAACTGAATTCCCGCAGGATTTTTCATGTCCTACGTCTAGGTTCCTTTACAGAACTGGGTGGTAACTACGCGCTTCTTCAAGGGCAACTCAAACAAGGCTCTAGATAGATGTCACTATATGTGACTTAGGCTTCACCTACTATGTCGTCGACCCGTGAGATATTCCCAACTTTGCTTAATTAGGAGATATCTGAAAAAAACACATCCACGCCATGAATTTTTAATTTAGAATCAGTAAAAATATATTGGTTATACAAACAATGGATATGTAATCACTTGCTTCACAGGTTTGTATTTCTCAATCATTTTTATTATTAATTATTGTATATTCCTACAATCGTAGATTTATGTCCCTTCAAGCAAGATACAGACATTTCAATATAAACAGTACGTAACTAATGGCAAATTTGCTAAAAATTATCTCACGGGCCATATATAGTGGCTATGTGTTATAGCCACAGGCGGCAGGTTTCATCATCTTTCACAGGAGAGGCAATTTGTTCACATTTTTTTCAACACATATGCAGCAACTACGCCCACAACAACAACCAATCATACTATTTCATTACTTGCTTGACCGTATGAAATCAATATTTTTCTAATTAAACCCCTTCATGGAGAATGACCCAAAATAGCATGACGCATTATGATTGGGTCAATTAGCAATAGAAAAAATTACATTCAACCTGTCATAACCAAAGACCATAAGTGCCACTATGGACGTGAGGGTCAGGTAGTCATATTACTCAAAGGCTCTAAATTGTACAATGTTAATTGTCATTCCACTTTCTGTTTTCGATAAATTGCAATAAACTTCCAAAAATTCGTAAATAATGTTTAATTAGTACATTTGGTCTGTTTTAACACATAATATTTCTGACTATATGCTTGCTTAAGTAAAAGATGTCATACATTCATTTGGCATTTAGTACAGTCTATTTTCACAATCTTAAGGGATCGCTTTGGATACTTAAAATATCATAAATAGGTAGTAAGGTGAAGGTGTTAAAGTATACAGCTGATGCTGGTATAATATTCTGCTACAATGTAACTGGCTCTACGGCACTGTCTCATTTAATTTGTTTGCATGTAATGAGTGATGTACCACAGACGATCCGCCTAGAATTTATATCATTTCAAGCAGGATGAGAAACATTGTTGTCACAGAAATCCCACGGTATGTCCTCAATGTAGGGGGCACTTTATCACCGAATCAGAGACCAGTTATGGTTACTTTTAGTAAACAAAACGGACGTAACCCTAAGGCGAAGTCAACCATTAATTAAAATATTAATGAATTAAAAGTATTATTAATTTATTTGAGGAAAGCGTTTGACTTTGTTCATCATGAACTCCTGGCACACATAATGTCACTATATTGTTGTAGAACAAGCAGCTTGTATTGGTTTAACTCATACCCTCACGATGATCAACAGTGTGTAAGCTATGATAGCCATCTCTCTGGCAGTATGCCACTGGACATTGGAGTACCACAGGAATCAATATTAGGTCCAGTTTTATTTATTGTTTTCATAAATGACTTTGTACTTGAAGTTTGCAATACCCATTGGAAATGTACGCAGATGACTGAATATTGCACAATAGGGGTCAGACAACTCAGAGCGAAAATCTCACTCTAAGCACGGATGCACAACCTATCCACAACTTGATTACGAACAACAGAATGCTTCTTAATTTCAACAAAACAAAAATGAATGTATGAAGGGACAACACAGATAGTATAAAAAAGAAAACATGAAAAATTTATCAATGGCCTTAAATAATTTCTAGGTCAAACAGGTTGATACATCTAAACTATTTGGTCTGCACATTAACAGCAAAATGACCTGGAATGCCCATGTGACACAACCATGTTCCAGAGTTGAAGAGCATGTTGTACATTCACAACAAAATAAAACATCTGCTACCATTCAGAGCTACACAGAGCTTCTTTCCTTTACTGGTTCAAACAGTGATTGATTATTGATGTGTTGTGTGGGGTTACTGCTGAAAGAAGCTTTTAATTCAAATACACAAATACATGAGGTTGTATGAAAGATCAATACTAAATGTACAAAAAAGTTGATCTAGTGAGGACTGTACATCTTTTGAGATCTCTAGGTTGGATGCCGAGATATACTTAAATAGAATATTTTCAGGGACTAGTCTTGCACAGAATTGTACATGGAACAGCGCCTTAATACCTCCTAGATGCTTTTACGGATGTTCAGCAATTTATGCCATTAGCACGAGAAGTATTCAATCGTGAAATATGTATGCACTAGCATACAAACTTTATATTGGTCACAGAAATTTTAAGTACAGAGGAGCCATACTGTGAGGCCGGCTGGACGATCACATAAAACATTCGCCAAACTTGAATATCTAAAAAAAAACACGATATGTGCAATACTTAAAAGGATGCCCCTACGCAAAAGGGCATTTTACTTTAGATGCACCGAATAACAGCAAGAAATGATTGTAAATTGTATGTTTAATTTCTTTTTTTTTTAGTTTTTTTAATAAATGGTTCTTTTAGTTTAATTTATTACATGTACATTTGTATTATTGTTATTACTATCATTATCATCCTTATCATCGTTCTTATAATAATAATAATGATGATGATGATAATAATAATAATAATAATAATAATAATAATAATAATTATTATTATTATTATTATTACTATTATTACTATTATTATTACTATTATTATTATTATTATTATTATTATTATTATTATTATTATTATTATCAAGTAATTCTAGTAAACTGAGATTATTGAATTGCGTTTCACTTTGCTGTGAGGGTATTGGTCAGCGTAGACAAGGGTTGAGGGGGAAGTCACTTTTTCTGGGAACCCCAGTCTTTACATCGTAAAACACATTCTAAGATATCACCATATCAACATGAGATTGATTGGCCAAACCTGGGGTAGGAGAAAACAACTTAATTTGTCACACATGCCGGGTGAGTAATGCACAGTGATAATTCAACAGGCATGGATTTCATGGGAATAATTGTAAATAATGTTCTTTGTATATTTGTGGCTTTGTCGTTTGGATTATATATTTACAAAATCTGCTTACGAGAAAGACACGGTTGTTTTAACATTGTTTGCTACATACAGATGTACGGAGATGGTAAGAACACATGAATTCATTTCATTAGCAACTTTAGTGCCAAAATTGGTGAAAATGTATTTGAGTGATTTGCTATCACCTGGTTGCTTCATGTTCTGTGGCCAAACAGAAAAAAAAACAACTTCTATTTTCATTATCATGACAGCTGTTTCTAGAGTATCTCAGGTCATTTTAATATGACATATTTTATTGTTATAGATCAATTTCGAATTGTAAATGGTAATCCTCTACATATCATTTCGATTCACAATGCCCTATATACTCTGAAATTTGTATTTAATTCAAGTTATAAGAATATGTACAAATTACAGTTTATTGTTTCAGATGCATTATTACATGCTCCATCAAATGAACGTTCCAAAGATAAACAAAAGAGAGGTCAATTCCGGACAGGTGTCATTATATTATATTAATCAATTGAATCGGCCCAATGTGGTTTTTACTTTTAGAGCTAGAATGCTGTAATGAAAGTCGAATCATTTGAGCACAAGAGCTATCACTGAAAATATTCATGCCCTGACAGGTCAAAGCGCCGATTTCACTATGAATCGAAATCTCTTTTTATTTGAAAGTAAAATGTGCGTACTTTTGCGCTTTCTGTTTAGATTATGAACACAGGCCTCAGATGCACGTGGATTGCAACAAACCAGACTCTACACCAGGCCCCCACAACATTTCTTGCTTGAAACTGTGGTGGGCAGACGCTGGCTGCGTGGAAGCAGGAATATATGGCCCACCATGGAGAGTCAATGTCAACTGGTGGAATGCCAGGACGATTGGAGAAGTGAAAGAAAATATGAGGAGCTACAGAGTCAAAGCAGAGCAAAACAACTTCCTTTTCAAATTAGTATGCCTGGGGCGCAACTCGTATGGTGAATAATGTTTTTAAACAGTTTCGTATTAAAAAGCTGTCCATTATTAGAATATAATTAGGGAACAAAACCCTTTGCAGGTATGTTGGTAATATTGTACAAAGGTAACGTATCAAATGGCTTGCTCTAATTACCATTTTTAGATAAATTGTGTAACTCTTTGCCAAACAATGTTGTCTATACATTGTCGTTAAACCTTTGGCAATATTTCCTTATCCTGGGACATCAAGTGTAGCTTTCGCGGGCAGATTTGATTCCTATTGCTCTCTTCAAAATTTTTTAATATGTGTGAGTCGACACCATGACATTTTCAAATTCTCTCTCTCTCTCTCTCTCTCTCTCTCTCTCTGTCTATCTCTCTCTCTCTCTTTCGCTCTCTCTCTCTATACATATATACTTGTGAGTGTATAAATATGTATGTTTCTCTATATTTACATAAGCTCCTTAACGAATTTGAACTTCTCACGCTTACATGGCACAGTATCTGAATAGAAAATCTCGAAAACATAGAAGCAGCCCAAGGTCACCTATACAGGTCAATGTGAGTGACTCGGGAGGAAACAAAGAATGTTTTTACTTAATTAGTCTGTAAATGTCGTATATCTTGGGCAAAAATCTCTTTCCAAACTGATGGGAATCTACATCGTAAGTAATCACCCTCCGGAAGAAATAAATTGAACATGAGAGGCATTTTCATAGGTGACTCATACGTTTCATCTTGAGAGGAAATGTAGGACTGATTCAAGTAAGCATTAATGTGTATTAAGTTCCATCAGTCTAATGATCCCTGCATCAAGCCGAGGCCAACACATACAGAAAGTGCATAATTCCATGGTCCATGCACTTCAACATAGAAGCTATATCCCTGAGGTACAAGACTTTGAACAAAATAGTAACAATCTTTGCTCCAAGTCACGGAAGCTTATCACTGTTTTACATCATACTTATGGAAGCCAGTGATGATGTGCATTCTCCAAACACTGAAATCATCTTGTCACGTAAGAAAAGAATTCTTTAAAAGGATCATATGAAATTGCTTTGCAGCTGAATGTTATGAGCGCCTGAAGAGACTTCTCCCAGGTCCATACCACATAAGTTGTCTGGATCGTTGGTGGAGACATGCAGGATGCCATGAAACCGGTTTAGGTGCCCCTCTTCATAATCCACAAGCTGTAGCTATTTGGAATCAGTTGCCTATGGACGCTGTAAAGCGAAATATGACAAATTTGAAGAAGCTGGCTGATGGAAATGATGCACAAAGAGACTCTTTGTCAAAGCTGCTTTGTTATGGAAAAACTGGAACAAGCAAGTTGACATTCCAAACATGAAAAGCCTATTCAAGGGCTAGATCCAGATTAAGTTTCGCTATTGGTCGCTAATGCACTCCAATTGATAACTTAACCTTTTTCTTGTGTGCAAACCTGTCAGTTAGATCATCTTTAGTACTTTGTAGATATTTTTATCGTGCATTTTTGTTTAAAATGGGCTTTATAATACATTGAGTTATAACATTCAGGTGCTAATAAAGATATCGTATTTTTTACTTTTGCAAGCATTGCAGAAGTTTTGCATTCAGTCTATGGTGCTTTTTCAAAAAACTGTGTAGATTAAGCTAATCTATGGAATACAGTTGGTGCGTGCTGTGTAACATACTTGTTATAGAATATATTGAATATTTTTTCTTGCAGACAGAGAGACAGTTTTTTCGTTCAATAGCAGCAAATACATTGTGGTAGATGTGGGACCATCTGGCATTACATGGAATGCAGCTGAAAAAAAATTGTCAGAAGAGAACAGGGCATTTAGTCTGTTTCGAAAGTGAGCAAGAATATAATTATGTGCACAGTAAAACTGGAACCCTAACATTCATTGGTAAGTTATAACATTCAAATATAAACACCCAGGTTTTGGGGTTGTGAGAAATCCCAAAAAAGCATTTGAGAAGACGATTGCTGCAAAATTGCTGTTTTGAATCCTTTAAGTATTTGCAAAAGATATTATACCCACATTATGTTCGTCATCATGGCAGATAAGTTTACACCCCCCAAAAGGGGACCTCTCTGGCTACAATGGGATCCAGCTACAATGCAGTGGAGATCATTTGCTTAGTAATTCACCTTTGCACTGTAAGTGCCATGTCGAAAGAGTCCAAGTGAGTTGAGGTGAAATAAGCTGCAACGTAAGCTATGCCCATGTAGCAAGCTTGTCTGGCTGTAATTGTGCCTCTAGCTCCATGGTGTGTGGGTTGGGGGTGTGTGACCAGGTTTCCCCCGAATTTCTGGCCAAAGCTGCCAACTACACAAACCATTGCAAGTCTAGCATTGTTGAAGACCACTCCAGGCAGTCCTTGGTGGTTGAGATACCTTCTGGACAGGCATCTCCCAGTGCCTGCGGGTCTTCTTCGCTAGAAACTCAAACCAGGCTAGCTGGGTTGACGTTTCCTGGGTCACAGTCTCTCTATCAACAGACACAGCCTGCACAGCCAGCGTAGCATCCGGAGAAATGTGGCTGAGCCAGCTACTTGCAAGACCTCTTTGAATCCAGCCCAGACAGGATTCTGTTCCATGTCCAGCTGACAATGTGAACCTGCACACCAGTTGGCTTGCAAGGAAGAGCATGAAGCAGTCATGTCTGTGCTGTCATCTCAGACTGCCAAGTATATCCCAGACATGCCACACTCATTTAACTAAAAGAAGTGGTGTGCTGGCAAGCAGCAATTTCACATCAATGTAATAGTATTGACCATGGAAGTCTATCGTGAGTGCCACCATGCCGCCACTGGTGTCCCTTTGAAAGTACGGATCAGAAGTTCCTTGCTCTTGGCAAAGTTTCCAGCTCAGTCCACCCCTATGACATTGGTAGCACTAGCCTGAGTGCCCCTACTCAGCATGCTCTTCTTTGCCCTGCTGTTTGCAGATTAAACAGGAAAACCTGTCTGAAAGGACAGGTAGAAAACCTTAAGGGTGTTCAAGAACATCACACTGGTCATCAGGCAGGGTCAGATTCAGCCTGAGCCCTTCAGGGAAAAAAAGGTTGCAACTGGCTGTCAAGTGCTGTGGTATTCCACCTTAGGCTTCTACGCCTACAACTGGTTTTGCATGATTTGGTGACCATGATATCTCTGAAGGTCAAAGTGGCAGTGGTGTCAGCAGTTGGTGCCACCTCCTTTACCCATAGATACATGTGCTAGGCATGCCTCTCCATCAAAATTAGTTGCTGCCACACCCAAAGGCCCCAAGGCAAGGGTTTAAAGTATCAAAGAAAATACAATTAAATGTTAAGATTCCCCAGTATGGCCTCCCTTTGGCAGTACCAGTGGTATGGTCTCATTGCTTGAGTCATCAGCCATGTGCTGTGGGGTAATTGTACAGATGATGACCTTGGCATCCACAGTCAATATATTTTTTTTGTGTGGCAGTGGAAAGGCTGGTCTCCTCCATCCCAGACTGCTCCAATAATGCCTGGCATGTGAGTGTGGTCACTAGAGTGCTTGCTGACTTTGAGCAGGAACATTATATGTTCATTGAGCATGTCATGGCTTTGGCAGTTACAACTGTAAGTTAAAGGTCTTTCACACTTGTGCTGGGTTGGTAAACTGCTACCTTTTGGCAGACCATGCCAACAAAGCTTATAGTCTGCCTTCTTTTGAAAGGGAGGAGGGAGTCTTCCTTGGTCTTGGACCAATCTTGAAGTAGAATTGGTCAAGACAGGATGGCTCTCATACACAAAAAATGGGCAAGGGAGTAGCTTCATTGTATTTTCATCTTGGCCACCTGTATGAGCCCCTCAACCCTCAGGCCAATTTTCTTCTGGATAGCGTGTCACCAACAGGGTCAGTTTGGAAAGTTAACTGGCCTAAGAGTGGCAATGCCATTGGGTAGACCCAGTTTTTATGCAAGAGCCACATTGTTATTGGTGGAAGGCAATCATTAGGGTCCTTTCATCACTGGTGGTGCTCATCCTCGCCCAACTTGGTAGCAGGGAGACTGTGGGATTTTATTCATCTCTGGCAGTTATTTCATCAAAAGTCTACATTCGCAATGTGGTATGTCATGGTAATGCCGTAGTTCAGAAATGATGAACTTCCACTGCTCTCAAGAGTGCCCTTTGCCATCAGTCTGTCTTTGGAGCCAGAGGCATGGGTGCTGTCACTCAATGTGTTTGCAAAACTGGCTGACAAGGAAACAATGGAAAACATTTCTGAACTATGGCATTACCATGACATACCACATTGCAAATGTAGACTAGCCTCTATACCTGTCATTTTTTTTTGGTTCCATCTTAAAGACAGCCAGTGAGAATCACTGCGTGACCTTTTGGTAGTCAACAAGTTTAAGTGAGGGGGTGTTTCTTTAAGGGGAATGCAGGCCTCCTTCATGGCTGCTGTTCTGCAAAGTGAGTTCACCACCGTAAATGACCTAAAGGACATCTAATTCTGCAAAATAATGTGCAGAATGTACAGAGGTGCATGTTTTTCATAGTGAATCAGGTTGTATACATGTTCATGATACTTACATTTGGACTGCACCTACACACGTACATAACAGCACATACACAGATGTTCTTCGATCAGCTTTCCCTGGCAGGAGTTTCACACAAAATTCAATATGTTCTTACACACCTAATATGATATAAGCAACGTCTTCAAATATATCAGACTAAGCCTGTATTCCCTCATACACTGTTTTTTTTAAGTATGTAAAATTGTAGTTTACAATGAATATTCAGATATATACTCAGTTGCAAATTGCTATACATGCAACAGAAATTCATCAAAGGTTCGATATGGTACATTCTTGATTTCGTTTGTGTTTTTTTTGTGTGTGTGTTTTTGAATCCAACCATGGACTGAATAACTGTTATTAATTATCATTATTTTCTCAGTCCCAGTTAACCACTGTTTAAATGTACACATAACCAGGAAGTAATGTTATGATCTTAGGTTCTGTAGGAAGCTTTGGTGATAGTGGAATGATATATTCCTTAATTGGAGTGATCCTGACAGTATATATAGATTTGAATGTTATTTGTGTACTGCCATTAGTTTGGTCAATATTTTTTACCTAAATCTAATAACATTTTATTTGATTTGTTAAAGCATGTTATACAGTTGTTAAATAAGGTCACTTGAATTACTAAGAGTCCTGAGTCTATGTTGACTCGCCCTAACGTGTCTAGTGTTTTCTTGGGGCATTAGCACAATAGTAGATTATAACATCTCCAGATTGTAAGGCTGCCTATCTATCAGGATGATTGGCTCATTTGGTCTCTCAAGGAGTTCCTCTTTTGCCTAAAACAGACTTATTGATAAATCTTTGTCATATGTTAGGCTTATTGGTCCATCTCAGAGAGCCCAGAATGGATTCTTCATAGAGATTTTTTGCCTGGGGATCAGTGTGTTAGACTGTTTAGACTTTTCACCTGTTAGCCCTCAAAGTACCACTTCCGACAGCTTCTAGACATTGTTTGCCCTCTCCAGTAGAGTGATCTGTTGACAGCACAGACCTGAGTGAGGTTGATGATGGAGCTGTATTCCATGTACTCTCAAGAGGCACTTGGTTCCCTACATTGCCCACCTCTACATTTCAGCTTCTGAGATTAGTCAGACAAGCCAAAATAATGGCTGAATCAGCAGAACCCATTCTGCCCCTTAGCTAATGGACTCTGACCCCCTTTAGACCTAGGCGACCATCTTCACCGATGTAGGATGGGAGTGCAGGTAGACTCTCATAAAGTATCTGCATCTGGCCTCTTCACTGCTAATGCAATCAATTGCATGGAACTGGAAGTTACCAGGCTCACCATGCTTCACTTCCAGCCATTGGTTGGAGAGAGACACACGTTTATATGACAGTGGTAGCCTTTGTTAACAAACTGTTAGACCCTCAACTTGATAGACTCCTTGGGGGGATAAAGCAGATCTTTCTCTAGTGTTCAGAAAGCAGACTCAGATCCTTTTACTTTCTGATGAAAAGTGGGGACTCAAAGTTCTCGCCAACACTTCTCAACCAGGAACATCAGATTCTCTCTATGGACTGGTCCCCTCTGCTGTTCGTAGCTCCAGTGCAGTGTAATTATTACAGTGTGTGTTTGTGTGTGTGTGTGTGGGGGGGGGGGGGGCTATGCTGGACTTCTTTTTTACAAGCAGCAACCACAAATTAACAACTTGCATCTCTAATCCTGTATAATTGCATGTGGCCATAGATGCTCTTTCCATTGATATGCACAGTCTTTTGGCATATGTCAAGCCTTCCACTCTGCTGGTACTGCGAATCCTTGGTAAGACCACGAAGGAATCAGTGCTAATGATTGTGATTGCACCACCCTGGACGAAAAGGGCGTGGTCTCTTGACCTGCCTGAACTTAACAGTGAACCTCCAAAGGCTTTCGGATTAAGGTAAACCTTCTCGAGCAGCGATAGTGCAGATGAGTATTTCCTGTGGTTCTCTCATGTGATATAGCTTGCTGTGCACTATATTAAGGATCACAAGTTGGCCATTGCTTCTTCCTTGCAAGAACATAGCACTGACATGGGCAAGAATTGCTTTTTAGATAGACTTTTTGAAAGTCTTAATGTAGACCAACCAGTAGCAACCAATTTTTCCCTCTTTGGAAGCAGGGCTTGTTTGTTTTCACGTCTTCAAAATGTCCATTTGAATCACTGGACACAGCACCAGTGGAGGAAAGGCCCTTTACATGAAAATCTTCCAACCTTGGCCCCTGGAGTAAGGCATGGTGGGATTTATGCTTTAGACAACTGAAGGCTCTCATTGCCAGAGGTTCGCAAAATGCTTATCCTTTGTCCTTGTGTGGACTTTATGGCTAGGACCCATGTTGCAAGGGATAGTGAATGGGTAGGTTTCAGGATAAACGTCCTCGCACAATAAAATAGTCTGACCCAAAAAGAACACGGTGTTTCATGTGGCCACCTTGGTGTCATGTTTCTCACACTGACCCTATTTGTGTTGGACAGAAACCCCTTTTCATCAACAGTCATATGATTACCTTGCAAGCTTTGCTGTTGAATTCTGTCTTGAGTTTGATTAATATGCAATCCAACCTGCTTTTGATGCTGTTGGGAAGGGTGAGGATTTTGTCAAACTTCATTTGATCTGGTCTCGTGGGGTGAGACTTCTATCTGCTGCATGGGATGCCCCAAAGAAAATGTCTGTCAGATATTATGTCTCCTTTTGGGTGGCATTCTCATAACACAGTCACACCTTATTCTGGTATATCACCAAGTCCATGAGCTCAACGGCAAGCTGTTTCAGCATTTGTTCCATTGTTTTACATACTAGAAAATCTTTTCACATATGTTTAATTGATTTTACATAGTTGAAAAATATTTCGCATATACACAATAACTTAAAATAATTTACCATATGTGAAATAGTTTTATACATGATAATGTCAAAAAACATAACACATATGTTATTGGTTTCACCAGTAAGTGCAGTTATTTTTCACATATTTTTTAAACTTTTGCACACATATATGTCTTACTCCTTTAACATGGGTATATCTATAATTCCTTTTGGCCAATCTGGTGCAATTTAAGCAAAACACAGAGCAAAATAAAGAGGCGATATGGCAAAAATAAGTGTAAATTTGTATCACATATATGAAATGAATTGTTTCACATGTGTGGAGAAGCTTTATACATGTGTGAAAACTGTTTATACACATCAGAAATAGTTGTACACATGTTGAATTATCCCTTTTTATTCCACATATGTGTACAACAATTTCCTGTGCAGGAAATCTTTTTCACACATATGAGAAATAATTATTTACATATGTGAAAAGGATTTGCACTTATGTGAAATTCATTCATACACATGTGAAAAAGGTTACAAATATACACATTTTTATCTTTATGTTACATACAGGGGGATATATAGTGTGACACGATTTTGCAGGATCATGACATCAATTAAGTTTCCTTAAAATAAAAAGGTAATTGACGTTCCTGCTCTCTCTATCTCTATTTGTCTCCACATCATTTATTCAACAACAGCTGCCTGGCAAATGTCTCCATCTGAATTATTTTGTTCAATCCTTTTCTGTCATGTATATTGTAAGTTGAGATATGGTGAATAAGAATCTGCATTCTTGAAGACATCAGGATGTCATTAGGAGTGTGTTGTCAATAACAAAAGTAAGAAGACAGGTACGTTGAACATTTTTTTCTGTCATGAGAGGGTAAATTTTCCAAAAAAGTTTGTCACCAGTTGCCAAAGAAATGTCCCTTTCTCCGAAATGTATATATGCAATACGTCAGGTTACGCGTATACTTTACAACAAGATGGCTTTGAGCAATCAAACGTACTTATTGGATTCCGACAACTTAATCATTGCAGGCTTGAATGACCAAGCAGTAGAAGGAATGTTTCAGTGGTCCTGTGGGATGGAAGTGAGCTTTGTACGATGGGCCATTAACAGACTAATTCCAGAAGACAGGAAAGGACCACAACGCTGGATCGGAAAAAAATTTACTGACTGTGTGGCAATGACAGAGGACGGATGGCATCAGATTCTTTGTGTGGCAAGATATAAAGCTCTGTATGTGTGTGAACTTACCTATAAACACGGTAGGAATACTAACTAATTTGAGCATCATTACCAAATTGTGCTGCCCTCCACCCGCGTCACACATTCTTTATCTTTTGTGAAAATGTTGTCCTATGTAAAGCAAGGTGAGACCCCCCAAAAAATACCTTGCATTATCCAATTTGTAGGATGCAAAGTCTGGCGTTTGCAAGTTTGTGTTTCACACATTAATTATGTTATCACCCCATATTGGCGTGATTGTGTTTAATGTGTAAAACATCCAGAATAGACAAACTATGGGGACATAAACTTACAATATATATATAATTTTTCAAGATTGTAAAAGTGGTAGTTAATGTATATCCTGCTGTCATTTCATTTAATAAGATGGCACTGAAGTTTAAATCTTGGAAGCAAAACCTATGTGCATGAATTTTCAACATATAATATTTCATTAGATTGTGCTGACATCCTAATCAAATAATCATACATTGACAATCTACAAGAAACCTGGTATTTTAAATTCAAACTTATCTTTTTTTTCATGTAATCTAATTTACTAGTATTATTACAAATCATTATATCTAGAAATGAACATCCCGTGTAATTCTCTGAACTTTTATGTAATTTCTAATGCCAGGGGTATATATGTGAAATATCTTGTTGACAGAGTTTACTGTTGATCGTTTATAGGCTAACTTTCATCTCTAAAGTCAACTTAGACATTTATCACGAAATATCATGTCTTTTTGACAGCTTATTGTTTGTTTAAATATGATATCTCCAAAATTGACACTCTTTTTTCAATCTAGATATTTAGCAACCGGACAAAATGATCATATTAAAATGCACACTCACCCCCACCCCCCACTCTTACCAAAACGTAAGCATTTGAAAGATATGATCATTATTTAGACATTATGTACTTTCACTTTGAAAGTATTTTACTTACAAACACTTTGTTAAGTACTCTGCAAACTTACTGGAAATGTGATTGGACATCATCTGCCACAGATTTGTTAGCAAACATAATGGTGTTGTCATTATATCAGTTTTAACAAATAATCAAAATTTTTGGAAATTGGTGAGAGTATTTTATTTGTGTCCTTTTGTCCAGAACCCCTCCCCTGTAGTCATTACCCCGCTGTCCGAACTCTTTACTCTCCATAAGCTTACCTGTCCCTGCCCAACCCATATACATATGGAATTACTATTGTCCATATTGCACAGGTGCCTCTGTACAATTTTGACATAGGCTGTACCAGCCCAAATAAATTAAAGGTTCTCAGCGGGTAACTTCTCAACATGTTTCGGAGCTTATCACCCGTACATGGCTCTGAGTAGCGGCTCCTTGTCTAAGCTAAATATTCAGCAAAGACAACCCACATAATAATGAATAAATATGAACGTGGCAAATGATGAATTAGCTGAATATGTGACGTTTTGCTTATAAATGCAGAGCTTCATTATGAAGGAAGAATACCTGTCAAGCAAACCATAATTACTAAATTTGTAGAGTACAGCTTCAGACAAGAACAATTTGACTTAATTCTAAACCAATATGTACCGTTTCTAGCTGGACAGCTTATCATAATTAAACCGCCTGCCAGTGTATAACTGAAGTGGAAACAAACTGGGGCATTATATCCAGTCTCGTGATTGTAAAATAAAAAACAGTTACAGCTAGACCACCTGTACAAACCAAGGGAAATCCTTACAAAGACTGCAACAATGAACATCATGCACCAGAAATGTAAAACAAACTACATGATGACACCTACCCCTCAAACAATTAAGCTCTATTTCACTGCCAACCCTGAGTCAATGTGTCAGGTTTGTGACATTGTAGAAAATACTGTCAATTTTGAGTTTTTTTTTTTTTAATTGTGTAAATGTGCATTTAGGCACATGAGAAAAAATGAAAGTCATTAGCATTTATGCAAAAAACATGTTATCAAAACAATTTTCCTTAACAGGATTTAAAGTACAATTAGGCAAACATGTAACTATCGTAGACCGCTGCTTGCTACCGATAGCCCTGTGGAGGGGAGGGGTGGGGGGAGATGAACCTGACCGAAAGCATGCAAGCCCAAAATATCTTAAAGTGAATAATAAAACAGAAAGGTGCCAAAAGATAAAGTTCAGTAGCAAAACAGACAAGTTAAAATTATTGTAGCCAAACTTCCTTATCCTAATAATCTTTGGATATTAACAGGAAAATAATAGGGCAAGTCAGCAAAGGAAAAAGGTCATTTGTATTAAAGTCAAGATAAATGAAATGGAAACATAATATTTCCTAACCAGAGTTCAACTACAATAAGGCAAAGTTGTAACTGTCATCAGCAGCTGCTTCCTACTTATAGTCCCTGGGGATTTACTGTTACATAACAAATCTTTTTTGTACTACTCTGACTGCTTTTGAAACTTTAGGCTGTTTTAGATTAAATGTATTGAAATTCTTAAAGTGGGATTTGTAACTGTAAATTCTATTTCTAAAGACTCTTTTAAAGTTTGATATCCATCCTTCAAATTTCTGAAATTCCATTTTTTTCTTTCTTTGCCCCTTTCATACAGTAGGAAACAAATTAAACACATGTATCCTAAAAATTACTGTCACTGTTCAACTTAGGACATATCCGAAATTTTGTACCTGTTTTCATCATTTCTCTTAAAGCTGAATTTGAATTATATCCAAATTACCTGTAGATACATGTTTGTGGTATGCATCAACAAAATTAGAATATTTACTATTAGACATACAGTCACAATTTTGATTCTCTGCCATATCCTCAAGGGTAATTGAAGCTAGAATTTTATTTTAAATCATGATACTTTGTCCAATATTGTTACCATACCCATAGGAAATGATGGGAGGGAGGGAGAAGGATCTTTTATTTTGCAATCCTTGGGAATCATGTTACAAACAATTTCAATTTGAAAAGGGACTGAATGTTTAGTGAATCACGATTTGTGTTTGAATGTTATGTTGCAAAACATTTGGTCTAATTTTTCGTCTTAGAATCTGGGTTCTGAATAGTTGTTGTGTAAGCATACACAATTTCAAAAAAAAAAATAAAAATAAAAAATTGCGGAAATGTGTGTACTGAATCAGTATGACCCAAATATTCATTGATTTTTGTTATGTTTCGAAATGATAGTTCTTTAAGAGCTGTATGTAATTGATCAATGCCACCAAGAGCTGCAAAGTCCAAATTCCTAACATCACCAAAGCCCAAAATTCTGTCATTGAGTCCATAAGGAAAAAATTGAATTAAGTGTTTCGATCCAAGAATCCTCCCTTTGTAATAATTTCCTTCTGTTAACATTATTATCTTGGTGAAACAAATTTGGCTCTAGGTGAACAATACTTTGTATCCGGCAATCCAAATGTGAATGTTCCGCAGAATTGAAATGGTTACACAAATAAATCTTTAACTTGTGATTTTTAATTGTAGACATTTGGTGGGAAAAAACGCTAATTTCTTTTTCGCGGTACTATCCACACTGGTTTTCATTCAGAAACAGTTGGTACTACATGCGTTATGCAGCGGCACAGAAGGTAGACTGGTCAGAAGCTGACTCAGATTGCTTAAGCATGGGAGGCTACCTTGCATCTATTGCAGATACTCAGGAACAAAACTTTCTGAGTATTCTTACAGGGACGAGGTTTGTGTTCATAGGTATGCTGAGGATGCCAGTACCAAAATGTCAACATTCTGCCTTCTGATCAGCACATCGCATTTCTCTTTTATACTTTGAACAATAAGAGATGGAATGTCCTAGGAAACACCTATAAAACATAAGAGCGTCGATTATAAATGTATGTATGTGTGTGTGTGTGTGTGTGTGTGTGTGTGCTTGGTTGTGTGTGCAATGCTAATTTTCAAATCTGTACGATCATGCAGTATCAGATTACATTCATAGCATGGCTCATATAAGTGATGGACATGGAGAAAGCAATCTTGAATGAGTGAACCGATGTGAAAAAGGTGAACAGAATGTGATAAGGAATAATATTTCCTATGATTATAATATTTGTGACGGAGTGACACATACTATAAGCAGTCTCACAATAATAGTAGTAGTAGTAGTAGTAGTAGTAGTAGTAGTAGTAGTAGTAGTAGTAGTAGTAGTAGTAGTAGTAGTAGTAGTAGTAATAATAATAATAATAATAATGATAATAGTCATCATCTTTTTTTTTTAACAACAGGTTTGTCGACCTTTGAAAAACATAGTATGCTCCGATGGTCAGATGGCAAACCTTACGTTTTCTCTGACTGGGCCAATTCCGAAATTAAAGTGAGGAAGGTGAACTGGGAACCAAATGCACAACCTGGGAGTAAATGTGCGCTTATGTATATCTTTGGCTGGCACTTAGTACCATGTAAAAGACCATATAAGGCCACATACTTTTGTGAATTTGACAAGGCTTTAGGTAATACAACCATCTTTAATTTTAATAACTGTAATTACCCCCCAAAGACATCAGTTTGACTCCTATAAGGTATGGTAAGATTCGCCAAAAGCACCTGTTACGTACGATGCCCACTAAACAAAGAAGGTATCAGTTTCTTTAATGGGCCCTGCGTTTAGTTTTGCAGAAATTTAGATAGGCATATCGGGATGGTAAATGAAAATGTTTGTGTCCGAGACAGATACTACCAAAAATGGCACCATTGATTAATGGACTATTAAACATGTCAAAATTACCGTACTATGACTGTAACACTTGGACAATTTTATTACCATGTAAAGTTTTTTAAGCTTTGTTCTCTTTTCTTTCCTTCCATGAGTTACTTATATTTATATTATGCTTGATAAGGAACAACAGAAAATAAAGGAAATCAACATGAATATAAAATCATCCAAATACATATACATCTGCACATTGATTTAAATTTCTGTCTCCCTGGCCGTAAATGATTCCTTCTTGATATCCAACTATGTCTTTTAAACGACGTTCATAACCTTTTTTCCTTGCAACCGTTCTCAAGTAATAGTCATTATGGTATATTATGTTTCTATGTCTGTCCAGCCCATCATCTTTATTCAGTGCACTTGCTGTGCCCCATTTAGCATCAAATCAAGTATCCAACATTCTAACAATATAACTCTTTGCCAAAATTACATGTTGAGAATACAAAGTAAAGCCTATATTTCAGGAGAACCTGATGTCACACTGACCTACAGACGCACAATCATAACACAAATGTTGTTGCCTATACCGGCTGCTACTTAAATATACAAAAATTATGATCATCTTGATTGTCACGACATTTCATGTATGATTCATTAAAGTTGACAAGTTAAAGGGCCTGAGGTGCCTGTCAAATATACTTTAAGGTCTGATACCTGGCAGATATATCCAAGTTAAATGCACTTTACTTGGAAATGCTTCAATAATATCCATATTCTAATGTTAAATTCCGGGTTTGTAGAATTAATAGTTTCATTTTTTGGGATATAACGCAGTACTGAAGGTATAGACTACTCTCCAAAAGCTCCTGTGATTTAGTGTTGAGGGCGGGAGGTACCTTTAACGCTTGTCCAACCGTAGATGTAGATTTGGATGAAAATATTGCATAAAGGAAAGGACTCAGAAGATTCCAGTGATAGGATTCAGTAGTTCGTATCAACAATTTACGATAAAATTGACAGTGGAATCTTCAGGGCTGCATGGAAATACGACAAAAGTGTCTACAGAAGAGAGAAGCTGCTTGGATTTCATGTTCCAGTGCGGATCAGATGAGTGTATCTGGGATTCCTGCGTTTGTAATAATCATATGGATTGTCATGATGGATCAGATGAACAAGATTGCCAAAGTAAAGGTATCCATAGCTTGTGTCTCAATCACAATATGTTGAAAGGTCAATACAGAGTTTTTAGGAGCATCATTATTAGTTTTGCATAATACTTTGTTTCGATATTTGATAACAAAAACATTGTTGATTTCAACTTGCCACTCTGCTGTTGTTTTATAGAAAAATGCAAGTGTCTTGCATCCTTATAAAATGTGTATATCATTCTTAGCCTAAATCTTTGGTCAGTCAATTTTTTAAATACTTGAATGGACGAATACCGTATTTTCATTAACAGCTCGGTTAGGAAACACATAGCCTACGATATAAGAAATTAAAAAAGTAATAGACTGCCAGAGAGCAAACACTTGTGTGTAATGATTTACAGATCAAGCTGACTTTCAGTGTGGAGATGGAAATCACATTCATATATCTTTGTACTGTGATTTTAACCGGGACTGTGAAAACAACGCTGACGAGAACGGTTGTGGTAAGCTGTCTGACAAGTATAGATTAGTTCTTACGTTCTCTCATACATGAATGCATCAAAATTACTATAGAAACGTTGTGCAGTTGAAATGTCGATGCCTATTGCATATATACTTTTTTGGTCCGGCCACATGTTTCCAGCTAAGATAATCTTTGAAACGTTTGATTCTAAATAGGTGGAAAACCATGGCTTTCACACCTATTGCATCTTTACTTGCAACTAAGGAACAGAGAAGTGCAGGTTTTCAGGTGATATTGATCATGATATGAAAAGATTGATAAACATCTTTTGAATGCAGTTCGTCTCCTGACTTGACACGAGAACCAAAAACTTGAGGACCTACATTATTGCTTTTTATCTTTGGTATAAGTGATTAGGCTGTGGGTTTTTAATGGGTAGGCCTATATAAAATTTGAACAAAACTAAAGTTTGTAGTCCATTGAAAATATTTTAAAGGATGAGAGGATCAGTTTACACCAATCGTTGCTTTTTAGGCGTGACTACCTGTCTCAAGTCAGGAGTGAAATTATTTCTTCACATTCGTATTGGTAAATGTTTGTTGACTTTCCGCCAACACTTGAATCTTGCCTGTTGCTGTATTTAACTTTGGTTTCATTGTAGGGGGGAATTGGGAATATGGGTATTTTTTCTGAAATATATTTAAAGACAACCATCAATATTACAAATGACAGCTGATGAAAGCAATTTGCATTTATACACCTTTATTTATTTTATTTGAGGGCCAGTTTTATTAGAATTTTCATCAGTCTCATACAATAGAACTATTACTTCACCAGGCAATTCTTTCAATGAACTGTCCCTATCATTAAACTTTATAAAAGCTGAAAGAGGTTCACATTTTCTGCGTGTTTCCGATTTTGGTATACTTACCTTGAAAAATCCTGTCATCTCACTTTTGTCAAAATTAAACTAAAGTCGTATATTAAACCGTCCAAAAATCTGAAGCAAACATTAAAAAAACAATATATCTCTCACAGTTACTGGGCGTTCCCCTGGTAACATACAATGCCATTATTTAAAACTGTACGCTGGTCTTTAATGAAAGTATCTGGCAGAAAGAGGTGCGGTTTATCAGCTTTACTTACTGATAGAACTGCCACTGTTTCTGCAGCAAATGCTGCCAAACTTTAAAATACGGCGGGGTCCCTTTTCGTTTGTCTGCTTTCGTTTTTCATTTCTTTTTTCTTTTTCTTTTTTTTTGGGGGGGGAGGGTGTTTGGGGGGGTTGTTTTCTGTTCTGTTGCTTTTCTGTTTTGCTTTGCTCTTGTCCATGTTTTGATTTTTCGTGTTTTTTGTGGATTAGTTATATTTTGAAGGGTGTTTTTTCCTATTCTTTTCTTTTTTCCTTGTTTTGTTTTGTTTCTGTTTTTGTTTTTTTCCGTTTTTGCCTTTCTTTTGTCTGGATTTTTTCGATTTAGTTCTTTTTTGTTTGTTTTGTTTTTCAATTTACTTTGCTAAAATATGCAGTGTCACAAGAACATATTGTTTTCTGATGGTTGCGCGATTAAAAACAGAAGAGAATTTCAGTGTGATAGACCACAGCAGTTCGCCAAGGAATATGAAACGGCAGTGTAACCACCAACTCCCAACGCTGCCACACGGAAACGGGTGAGGACAGTCTGTGGCATTCTATTGCGACTTTAGACACGTGGGGATCCAGTAGATCAAATGCATAATAACATGAAATCTGTGAACTTTCCGAATTTTTTTATTTCCTACTAAATTAAACATCGGTAGATAGGTAAGAGTTACTGATGGGTTCAAGATAACATGTACCAGGTATGAAGATTGCGCTATATACATGTTCTATACTCTTTGTTTCACTTTTTCCATGCAGCCCCCAATTGCTTACTTAAAATGTCGAATCCAAAAGGTAAAGTATTATAAAGCAATATTACTGTGTAAATGGCGTATCAGTAGCCGTACTGTTTTTAATCAAAAATAAATTTCATATCTGAGAACTATTTATATTGAAACCTCCAATCGGAGTTGTTCAACACAACTAAATCTGTTCATTATTTGCTACATGCACTCTAAAGCTGCACTGGCGAGGAGATAACTGACTTCAAATAACTAATCCACCTGTATGATGGTGAGGTGAAAAGACCTTTACTAATTACCACAGAGAGCCTGCCTGTGGGATCTGAAATGCCCGAGTGAGCGACTTGAATAACCCATTTTGATGCCTCATTTTAACAAACTTCAAAATGAAATTTCAAAATGTTAGAAAAATAATACATGATAAAACTTTACATGGTTAAAAAACTTATTTCAAGCATAAGAAATGTAAAAAAAAAAAATGGAGTTTTTAATTTTCACCCCAAAAATACGCCACGGAATTTTGCAACTGGATCCGCTTGCCCAAGCATTAGAAATGTAAAAAAATGGAGTTTTTAATTTTCACTGCAAAAATACGCCATGGAGTTTTGCAACTAGATCCACTTGCCTGAAGCGAACAAGGAGGTACATTATTTTTTCGTGGTCAGTGGTATTGTACAGAGCGTCAACATGGGTCACATCTCCAAAATCCTCTCCACAGTTTGATCTGAGATTGGTAAGTTTTATTAAGTATACATTATACAATATACTGGTGACTCTTCAGAGAAATCTATCATTCATGTAGTGACAAATTTTAGTCAGATGCTGTATATCTGCTTCACTATCCTGCTCCTCTCTACCAGCCTCTTCTCCGCACAAAATGTTGATCCTCTCCCTGAGCCAGGATCATTCCAGTTCAACGACATTGACGTTAAGTGGTTAAATTCCGCACAGTATCTGAATCCCTTCCCTGCCAACTTCTTCTCACCTTTCAAACCATTCCAGACTCACAGCCCCGTCACTCTTTTGTTATTAAACAACAGATTCAATAATCGGAAACACTCAGATAGGAAAACTCCTCTATACTTCAGCTTAGCTCTGTTAGTTTCTCACGATACAGAGTTAAACCTTAGCCCCGTCCATACCTAGAACAGTCTCCAGTCGGTTTAACCTTGTGGTACATATGAACATCCTGTCACTTGGGACGACCAGGGTGTCAGCTGTGATGACTGTTCAAAATAGTTTCATATCCAGTGTCAAGTATGCACTACCCAGTCATATAAACAACCTCACAACACTAATGTAGTATGGTATTGCACAAAATGTGAATCCCTTAACTTCTCTACCACCCCATTTGCCAGTATCACTGACATCTCAAACTCCTTCTCCAGCCTAGACCTTTTTAATGTGTCAAACCTATCTAGTCCTGGAAAACCTCTCGCCTCTTCCTCTCTTACTTCAAAACTGCAATCCCCAAATAAAAAGACCTACAGTAGAGCCATTCCCATTCTTAACAATCAACTGCCAGTCTGTCAAAAATAGGGCCGACCAATTTCATGCAGTTATAGATATAATGAAACCAGATGTTATTATAGGAACAGAATTTTGGTTCTGCAATGATTTTACAAATTCAGACATATTCCGTCTTCCCTACCAAGATAATGTGTGTAGGAAAGATCAAAATTCTCACAGAAGCGCTGTCTTCTTCTCAGTTAAATAAGACCTCTTATGCTCAGGTGAGCCAGAACTTGACACAGACAGCGAGATTGTTGGGACAAACATAATATTGACAGTAACAAATCAATCCACCTAGGTGCTATTTATAGACCCCCATCCAAATCTGATAGCGAATACCTGCAACAGTTAGACATATCTCTCTCCCGACTGTCATCTTCAAATTACCATATTTTTCTTGAACGGGACTTCATTCTCCCCAACATCGGCTGGAAATCTAATTATGTAAAACCTTCTACCCCTCAGCCCAACCGTTCCTAACAATTCCTAGACATCATTCAGAACCATAGCCTGCAGCTAACAGTAGAAAAACAGACAAGGAAAGATAATATCCTTGAGCTCTTTCTTCCAATTCCCCTTCATCTGTTGCTAGAACAGAAATTATTCCTGACATAAGCGGCCATGACATAGTCTTCATTGAAGTAGACATCACAGCCTTAAGATCCCTGAAAAAAATCAAGCAATGTATACCTCTACAAAAGAGTTAAATGTGACAAATTCAAGGCAGAAATAAACACCTTCGCTGAAAATGTAGCATCAGCAAACAACACTCAAAAATTGCCCCTGATACACTATGGTCCGACCTTGTACATACCCTACAGCAAGCTATAAATAAGTACATTCCACCAACACTGTTAAAATCAAAACCCAACCTTCCCTAGAAAACCCGAGAAACAAAATGCCTCAATAACAAGTAAAAAATGTTTTCCAAAAACGAAATAAGTCTAAGTACCACCGTAACAAATACATCAACTTACGCCATCACATTCAAAGAATTGCAAATACATAGTTGGCATCATTACCCCTCCCACGGACGATAACCCCCACAACAACGAACAGAAGAAATTCTGGTCCCATATTCCTAGTCTCTGCCATGACTCAGTGGCCATCTCCCCACTTAAAGAACATGGCCTAACCATAACAGACGACCAGCGGAAATCAGAAATTTTAAATAACCAATTCTATACAGTATTCAGCAAAGATGACCCCTCTATCCCAGTCCCTTTCCTCGGCCATAGTCCTCACCCTGCACTCCCAGAATTCAATATTACCACAAACGGAATCAGCAAAATATTATCTCAGTTAAACCCTCACAAAGCTGCCGGACCTGACAATATTCGAGCTCAAGTTCTAAAAGACCTATGCAAGAAAATAACTACCATATTGCAAATAATTTTCCAAATTTTCTTAGACCAAGGCCTAGTCCCTCATGACTGGAAAACTGCAAGTATCGCCCCCATGTTCAAGAGAAAGGATAAAGATTTAAGGCAAGTAATTACAGACAAGTATCACTGACCTTTAAATGCTCCTCAATTATGGAACATATAATGGCCAGTCAATTCATGAAACACGTTGAAAGCAACAATATTCTTTTTGAATGGCAACATGGCTTCAGAGACAAATGATCTTGTAAAACCCAGCTCCTGACTTTTATCCGTGAAATAATCACCAACATGAAAGACCTGGAACAAACATATGTTATAATAATGGATTTCAAGAAAGCCTTCGTCAAAGTCTCCGACCGTGACCTCCTAGACAGAATTAAGTACTATGGTATCTCTGGTAAGACACATAACTGGATTAAAGACTTCTTCAACAATAGATCCCAAAAGGTATTAGTCAATTGTGGATCCTGTCCCTACATATCAGCAGAATCTGGAATCCACCAAGGCACTGTCCCACCCCTACTCCTATTCTTAATGTTCATAAAAGACCTCCCCAGCAATGCATCCTCTTCTGTGAGACTCTTCGCCGACGACTGTCTCCTGTACAGGAAGATCTCCTGCCAGGAAGAAACATCCATTCTTCAGCGAGACCTCACTACACTAGCATCATGGGAAACATCTTGGCTCATGAAGTTTCACTCAGCCAAATGCAACGGTCCCAGGATCATCCAAAACAAAAAACACGTAGTATCCTCCAATGGAGCAGTCTTCCCGTGAATATAGTCACAGCCCCAAGTGTGGTGAGCTGCAAGCATTGCTTGCTGGTTCACCAGGCCATGCCCATCTGAATTGATTTACACACTTTGTAACCTCCTTACTAAAACACTAACACTTTTTTCTTTTGGCTACACCTGCCTTTTCTATGCACTAATCTTTCTACTAACGTTTGTTTTTCCATGTACAGATCTCTGGCCGGTAATGCTCAAGACTGAGCATAGGCTGTAATATTAAAAAGAAGAAGAAGAATGCGTGTAATCGCATTGACCCGATTCAACTGATGAATCATCACTGTGAAGACCAGACTTCATCAAATTGTGCATCGTTTTACACACGATCTTTATTGAATCATGCTTCTAAAGAAATAACTTTGATTTATAAGCGTGTTATAAATAATATAGCCATGGACACGTATCAGATTTTGGGGATTTTTGTGACAATAAAATTTAAAATTTTTGGGTGGATGAAAAATGTAAAATCCAATATGGCGTATGTGTGATATCGCGATGTAAACAAACTAGTCGGTCACGGAACCCACCCCCCTTTTTGCTGGTATTTTCTTACTCCTCCGTGGTCAATTGAGCTTAAAATATTTGCTATTGTATCATGTGCAAATGAAATTTAATTTTTATTGTGACATTTCAAATAAGGTGTGACAAACAAAATTTTGGAGGGTTGAGCTTTTGAATGTAGTTTTGAAATTCAAACTTGCTCAATTTTGTAGACATGGTGAATATTTGTCAAATCTTTTTCTAGATTTAGAAAAGATACCTTTATCTGCCGTCTATACAGTAACTTTTTGGTGTTGGTTTCACAGTGGTATCATTTCCTCCTCCCCCAGCGACACACCCATCACAAAAAAAAAAAAAAAAAAAAATCCTGTGAAAATTGAAATAATTAATGTTTTTATAATACACCTTTGGCTTCATGCATATTGGAGAATTATTACATAAACAATGTGCACACACGCACAGGCAGTAAATACTTCGCAGTGGTACCATCTCCACCTTCCGCCCCCCCCCCCCCAAATGATAATACAGGTCCAGGAACTTTGCTTAATGAAATATTGGATTCATAATATGCCTTCATTTTTATGTTGGAGATTATCCCAAGTCTGAAAACAATTTATGTGTTAAAATTTGGTTAGCAGATTTAAAAACCTTATGCAAAATTATTGAGCACTGCATCTTAAAAACAAACTTTCTTAGCATTTATTTGATGTTCATAAAAAATTCTAAATGACACCAATCAAATAGTGTCTGTTGGTGCTTGCCAAGTGGTACAGTATGTTAAATATATTCATGACCATTTTTTTCAGATGGGGAAGAGGCCAGATTGTTTAGATCTGTGTTTTTAGACGTCCCAGCTGTCCGAGTCTTGGGATGCAAGTGATAGATAGACAACTGCTGCAGTTGTACCACATCATAGGTCATCAGGGTCTTCCTCGAAACAGGTTGAACAGTTGGTAGGTAGTTTATCTTCCACGTACCCGAGAAAGAAAGCAATGCATCTGGTGGAGACAGCTGTCCAGGGAATTCTGAAGTGTCCAATCACAGACAGACCGTCTTTCTTGGCCACCTCTTTGGACCTGGATATCACTGGTGTGCATTTTTTGTTTGTTTTTTGTTTTGAGTAATATATATATATATATATATATATATATATATATATATACGCAGTGACATAACAAAATTGAATCAACATTTGTTGATTTACTTAAATGAAATTAAAAAAAATCAATCGAAAAGGAAAACGGGGCTCACTGCTCCAAAACAGGAAAAGAAAAGGACATGGATAAGTTGAGGCCAAGATTATTTGAACTTGTAAGAAAAAAGAATTTGTTTGCATGTGAATAAATTTATCTCAAACATATTGAAACAGTGTAGAAGACTTAGGTTTCATATATAATACATGCATGTGTGCTGCCTAGTTATCATTAAACTGTGAACGTTTTATCAACTCATAAATGTTTGAAATAAATTTTCTGTGTCTTCTATTTTGTCAGGACCAGAGAGAAAATCAGCCAGCCTGATTCGCAGTTTTGTATGGGGTGGGGATTTCCAGCCAGTGCAGTGTACCAGTGTGTTAGAAAAGTCTCAAGCAATCCGACAGCATGAGAATCGGCTTGAATCCTTACAAAGAAAATTGATATTGCACAAATTCAACAATAGAATTTACAGTGTCAATTGAATTATGTTAATTCAGAGTTGGTGGGAAAAAACAAAAAAATACAAGGAGTTCTACAATCCAGTGGCAAATACAAAGCTTTTCAGCGTAAGTATAAGGCTGTGGAAAAGTTAGAGGCCAAACTTAAAAATTAACAGTGTGAATTGCAGAAAAAAAGAACATGCAAGAAGAATGATGGAATTAGGGAACTAAAATTGAAAATCGTGAATCTGCAAAGAAGGTAAGTGCTGAAAAATCTGTTGCCAATAACTGTCGGGTTACCAAACAGAGGATTTTGGGAAGATTTTAGTGATCTTTGTGATCAGTATTCTGTATTAAAGACAGAATATTTGTCCCAGGTGTCGTCTGTTCTCCCTTGAATGACGTATATTGCAGTCATTTACATAGGGCATTGAAATGTGTGTTATGGAACTAGTCGGCAAAATGTGTCCAGCTGGTTGTTCAATAAAACTCTGGAACCTTTACCATCTGCAGCAACAGTGACTTCAATGGTAGATAGGGCTCACATTCTTGCAAAATATCAGGTAGCTGAGATACTTGCTGAGTTTTGATTTGCATGATGATGGGACCAGACACAATGGAAAAAAAAATTGGTCGGAAAGTAAATTTAATATCAGGTGAAATTCCCTCTGTAGATTTTTACTCCTGTTGCCGTGGAGGAGAGTGTTACTCTGCTGGATAATGGGGTCACAATGATGAAAGAATTGTCCGATATTTTGGCCGAAGATGCTGCAGAATATTAGGAAATTATTTTTAAAGACATTTTGAAGAAATGTTTGCAATGTTTAAAGATATTTTGAAGAAGATGTTTGCGGTTTTGTCAGAGTGATGTAGTTTCAACAAAGCCCATAATGAATAGTTGAAATTGTACAGATAGGAACGGCTTGATGATGATAGTGTAGATTTGCAGTTTTTGCATTGTTAAGGCCATTATTTACTTGGCCTGCCAACATCATCTGCCAAAGTTGTGAAAGACGTTCGGAAAGAACTTACCAAACAGAATAGTCATGGCTTAGGATGGGATACCCTGGGTCAGTTTGTTAGGTTTCGCTTGGTGAGTCAGCAGCTTCTACAGTGCCGCCAGAAAGTCTTGCATTCTGGTCACTAATGCGCGTGGTCCTCCTCTGGTACATATTGTACAAGGGACTCCTACAGAGAACACTGTTAGGAAGTTTGATGTTAGTTACTCAGTGTCCTTTATGCACCTACCTGTGGCCCCCTTTGGCCCTAAGCTGGTTATGGTGTCAGATTTGCAGTTTTTGCATTGTTAAGGCCAGTATTTACTTGGCCTGCCAACATCATCTGCCAAAGTTGTGAAAGAAGTTCGGAAAGAACTTACCGAAATGAATGGTGATGGATTAGGATGGGATACCCTGGGTCAGTTTGTTATGTTTTGTTCATCTGGTGAGTCAGCAGCTTCTACAGTGCCGCTAGAAAGTCTTGCACTCTGATGACCACTGCACGTGGTCCTCCTCGGGTACATATTGTACAAGGGACTCCTGCAGGGAACACTGTTAGGAAGTTTGATGTTAGTTACTCAGTGTGCTTTTTGCACCTACCTGTGCCCCCCCTTTGGCCCTAAGCTGGTTATGGTGTCAGAATTTAAATTTTTATTACAGTTTGAAAAGTGGAACCTGCAAGTGGCTCCACTGATGCCTCCCCCCCCCCCCCCCGGAGTTTTGGAGCAAGACTTTCTGGCAACACTGTAGGTATGTGAGAACATCATGTGATGTTTTGGGTCCTCGTGGAGATGACAAAAATGGTTGCAGGTTACAGTGAAAGTCTTTTGTTCTGAAGTGCTTCATTAGGTGGCAAAAGTCACCAGTTTTAGAATGCTTAGGTTCAACAATTTTTTTTCAGGGTGCAGCTGGTTTATAGTATCATCGAAATGACATTGTTGATTTTTTGGTGAATAAAAGAGGTGACTGGAATTTGAAGATTGAAAGTGTTTTTCATGATGGCAAAAGTGATTAGCTTCAAGCTCTTGTTCGTGCCCTTGGGTCGTTTATAACAGTGTTTCTGGTCCATTTTGGGATATGTTACATGGCAATGTTTGTTATGTAGATCAGTATTTGTATGTCCAACGAATGCACCAGACGTTCATTGACTGGTCCCTAGATGCAACTCCATTGTCAGGGGGTGAATGTATATAGCCTGAGTTTAGTCTTCCTGATTGTGAAATTTCAGCAAGTTTGTTACAGTATTGTCATTTGGATGAGTTGACTTTGACGACATTACAAAGGGTGATGGCATGTTGATTGTTGTGACAGAACGCAAGTTGGGTGTATCTTTGCCGGGAGGTAAACATAGCAACGGGCTATCCCAGGAGTTTAGGAAACAAATGCAGCAATACAAGTTGACCAACCTTGTTTCTTGCTTATGATTTTGGTGATTTGGAAAGTATTTAGTATCGACGTCGTAAAGGTATACTTGCATTACAATTCTGTAATCCAAATGATAAAGAGAAATGAAACTATTTTAGGTTGGCTGCTTAGTAAAAGTGCAGATGAACAGTCATGGTTGTTGAAGTCAGCTTGGCAGAAAAGTGTAAATGTGAGGCAGAGGCAGAGCAAGCTGAAAAAGGGTCTGGTGAAGTTAAAAGAAAGAATGTAAGAGAACTACAGGAAAAAAAAAACAAGAAAAAGAAGCAATGAGGGTGGAATGCAAATCAGATCTCCTTGCAGCTCTCTGAGCACATGGTGGTCCATGTTGTAGTGTGGCCAATGTGGATCAGGTTTTCGGTGCAGCAAAAGGTTCGCATGGTGAAATTGTGAAAAATGAGATCAGGTATCTGAAAGCTGTGTTTGGTGTGAACGACAAAAGACTAATGTTTGGTAAGAAAAGATGGGTTAAGTTGGCTGATAATCTGAAGTCTGTGCTTTGCATTGATAATCCAAACGTTTGTAGCCAAAGCAGTGAAACTGACATAACCAATTGTGTCCCATCAGGATCAGCAACTCCCTTTGTGTCAACTGACAGTGTCGTTATATCAACAATTACTGGAGTAGATTGTGTTCAACAGGGCCGAAGAGGAGGAAGTCTGATTTATGTGTTTCAAAGTCAGATCGGGGGAATTTAAAATATTGTTGAAGTAACTCTTGGGTCGCTGTGGCATATTAAGAGGGATGTTCATTGGAAAAGTCTCTGATGTCAAGTCTGACTGCCTGGCAACAATTCAGTTTCTCTTGGGAGGTCCACTTCGAAAGCCCACAGTTTATGATATTGCAACAATTGATAGTGAATTTGTCTTTGCATTGGATTTTCATGTAGTTGCCACCACTGGTCAGGCATATAGGGTTTCGGAGTTGAACTACATTGCAGATTTGAACACAGAGTATTCATCAGCCTTCTTTACAGATGCAGAGTTGTAACTTGTGTGGTAAGAAAGCTGAGGCCAAATAATGAGGATTTTTCGTCAGTCAGGGGCCGGGAAAATCATAGGTGACATATTTCTGTTTTGTGTAAAAGTTTGAATATAAACAGCTGAGGGTCCCAGCATGAGCTGGTCACTCACAAACAAAATGGAAAACCAATTAGGGAAACACATATGCGTGCATAACAAGTGCACAACTATAAAAACTACAACTCGGAATGTTTGTTTTTTCATTTTATAGTTAGATTAAAAGAAAACGTGGTACCTTGCTGGTTATGTGACTTACCAGTTGGTGTGTGTTGCAATCATTTTGGACAAGCTGGGATGGATTTGAAGACACATAATGAGGATGCTCTGCCGGGCAGGGGGTGGATAAATCATGCGAAGCATGTTTCTCTTTTGTGATGGATTGATTTTGCTTTTGAATTTTGGGGCAAGTCGTGTGGTTTTTTGTATATCTTAAGAGTACCAACTGGTGAGTACCAGCTGGTTACCTTTCTGGTTTAGTGACCTGCCAATCGGTGAGTGTCGCAATGAGTTAAGACTAGCCAGGATGGATTTGCATTTGAATATGTACTATCAATGTGGTAAAGGTAACATTGATTTTTTTTATATATTTGTGATTTCTAGAATTTTATTTGGGTGTTGAGATTGTTGAAAAGGATTGTATTCATAGACCTGTAGTATGTTGATGTAATATCATGTGGCTGGTAATTTGATATATAGCATTGGGACTATGATATTTTTACATTCAGAGAATGCTTGCAAAGCTATTGGGAATTATTATGGCAATATTGCACATAGAAATATTGATGTTTAATAATGTTGCTGGTAAGTTAATAAGTATTGAGAGTTTTCTCACCTTGAGAGAATGTTTCGATGGGTATGGATATTGTTGCAAGCTATTGTACATACAGATATTGATGACAGTGCCGTTGTTAATGTAATTTGCATTGAGATAATTTCACAGAGGAAGTATTTGTGACTGATGGTATTACACTTCAAAGCACTGAGGTTGTTTAAAAACATTGTATATAGAAAGGTCTATCATTATGTGACAATTAACTTAATAATTCCTTGAGAGTATTTTTTCCTCAGCACCATTACTTAATTAATATTAAATAAAAGGGAGGATTGCATGGATGTGGCAGGGATAAGGGTCGGATTTCTCATATGGTAATGCTCATTTTTTTCTTTCGTGCAAACTGTTTCTTTTTTGGTATCGTATTAAAACTTTTTCATCTACTTGCATGCAGGGAGATTATCTCCACAGAAGACCAGGCATGTGAGCGTTCTCACTGACATACACAGCTTTTGTCATGCATGCGTCAGACAGCTAAAAATTCATGTGATCTCCATTTTTTAAATTGGCTATTTTTGTGTTAAAAATTGAAGGCAAGATTTCCTGTTTGATATTTAGTTAAAAGGAAAGAATGTGAATGGAAGTACATGTGCTAAAAGAAATCAATTGAGGAGTTTTACGATTGTCCCTTCATTTAATTTGAGATGATTATTTTAAAATTCTTGTTTCTGTGACAGTCTCTAGGGAGATTAAATGATAAAAGAATCATGACCCTCACATGCCTGAAGACTATGCTCTTTTTAAAGGGAAAAATAGATTTGCAGTTGATGTTACATCTTGGTCTCTAAATACATTACTGCACATAAATTTTGGAAAACTTTATGATGATACTAATAGATTGCCACAATAAACCGTTATCCCTGGCGGAGGGGAGTTGGGAGGCCATTTAATTAAGTAAAGTTGATTTGCATGTTGTGACACCCATTCATCTGTAACATGTAAGACTAAATTAAGATAATTTACAGTATGAATAGTGTGAATATGTTAGAGAAATTATCATTAGTCTTATTTTAGATATTTTTCATATGCACCCTGTCTGCAAATTTACATGTACATGTCAATTATGTAAAGTTTTAACTTAATTTGCATATTTTTCAATAAGCAATATGCTGTTTGAATATTGCAATACATGGCAGTCAAGGCAATGGAACAGTGCGACAAGTTTGGAGAAATTATCTGCATTAAGTCTATTTTGGTTAATATCTTAATATGTAGAAGTTTTTTCCTTTTTTCTAATTACCGATTATTTAACTTGAGGTGCCTAATTTGCAATTTGCTGTCATTTGTGAATCAACATATGATTATATTAAAAGGTAGTCTTAAGGAACAATGAGTAGTGAAAGAAATTTTGAGAAAAAGTCTAAATTAGTCTTAATTTGGTGCCATTATGTTGTTTGGTAATTTTTTTTTCATATCATTCATTTATGTAAATTTTAAATTTAAATTTGCATACTGGTTACAGTCATGGATCTATTGTATGATAAAATCCAATTATAGTATATAACAGTATGAATCAATACAATCAATTTGATGGAATTGTCCTTGTAAGTTCAATTTTTGGTGATAATTTAAGGATTTCACATTTTCTTAATATTTTGTGTGTTGACTGATTATGCCGATGTTCAAAGCTAATTTGCATATTATTGTTAATAAATCATCTGCTTTATCATTATATGAGAACAAAGAAGTCTTTCGATGAAACAGTGTAAGAAACGTGGAAAAGTCCTCTGTGTTTTTCTAAATTTGGTGGCTCTTAGAAAGTGCAGGATTTTCTGTCATTTTTTAGCATTTTGCCCACATCGTGATTTTTGAAGATTCTTCAGTTTTTGAGGACAGATGTCCGAAAATATATAAAAGACGTATACATACAAAAATAGGTATGTTATATAGATCATGGTATAAGTACAACCTTTGTTTTTTTGGGGGGGGGGGGGTGGCTTCTTGCTTGTGTATTTAATCTTCTGTAGTACCCTAAAAATAGGAAAAATGCTAAAAATGTGGAAAAATCAGTCACATCATTGAAATAAAAGCGATATTTGTGAGCCTATAACAGTAAAAGATCACCTATTTCAGTATTTTTTATCATTTATAATAAAGCTTGGTTATAATATATATGCAGATAATGCTGTCTTTGTTTCGGGGGGGGGGGGGGTCTTTCTCTGTATATTATACCTTGAAGTTGGAGGTTTGTTGAAAAATCCTGAAAAATGTCTGAGTCAGGCCGCTGGAAAAATAACGTTAAAATTCAGCCGTTGGTCCAAATTCAATGGAATAAAGACTGTTGTTCTCTTTTTGAGATTTTTTTTCTTTTGTAAAGGGCTAAAGGTGGGTTGCAACATCAAAAAATTTCTCTCTGTGGTACCGACATTTACTACGACAATAAAATGAAAATTTCTAGGTACACGGTTTCACAATGATGTCCCTATATGTGTATGTATGCATGAATGAAATTGTGTGTGTGTGTGTGTGTGTGTGTGTGTGTGTGTGTGTAACGTTTTAACTGAAACTACTGAACCATACTTCTTCATGTTAACAATCTTAGTGATGAAAAGAGGGAGATTATCCAATTATGCGTTCCCGTTTAAAACCAATAGTTGCCTTCTATGGGTGACAGTCTGTCTCAAATCAGTTGTGAAATTTGTTTCTTCACGTTGTTATTGAAAGATGAATGTTGTTGCATTGACAACTCTGGAATCTCTTTGCTGTCATTGTTGGGTTTGGAATTTATGAATATGCGTCTTGTTTTTCTGTACTATCTGGTGTTTTTAATGCACATCATTCTCTTTTGTCTCTTCTAGTTTTTCTGCCATGCAATGCCACGATGTACCGTTGTGGTGATGGCAGATGTATACCCGCAGTTAAGAGGTGTGATTTTGAAAGGGACTGTTTGGATAAATCTGATGAAGACTTATGTGGTATGTGCGTTCTCCGAATCGCCCTTTCGTTCCCGTACTAAAACAAGAATTTACTTTATGAAAACAATTTCCTCTGCTTTCATGTTTTATTAATGAACAAAATAAGTAATTTACTTAAGTCACTTTTTGTAAATTAAAAAAAAGGCCGTTTGGCTTGAGGCCAGGCTCCCAGATAAAGCAGTGTGATTTCTGCTTTGGGTAGATCTTTCCTTTGTACAGTTTTTTTGTCACCCACCCCTCCCTGCAACAGAATGATGCTTGTTAGTATCCAATATGCATTACTACACCATGCAAATATGCTGGTTTTTTGTATTTGTTTTCGCTTCCGTTTGGCTTTTTTGTGTGGGGGGGGGGCTTTGTTTTGTTTTGTTTTGTATTTTGACTGATGGTAATAAAATATACACCAAAAGGTTCGGGACTGAAAGACGCTACACTAATAGCTTGTAAGAGAAATTATAAACGCTAAGTATGTTTCCATTTCTAAGAAAGGTATGACACGACTGTTGCATTCAGTTGTTACGACGGCTCATCTATTCCACGGAGGTATATGTGCGATGGTAAGGCCAATTGCCCCAGTAGTCCACCAGAGGATGAAGACTATACAACTTGTAGGTATAGAAGTGGATATTGGCAACACATTTGTATACGTACATTTAGGCAACATATTAACGCATGCATATGGGTGGACTTGAACCTAAATGCACACTTATTTATATAAAGTCAAACAACAACAACAACAACAACAACAACAACAACAACAACAACAACAACAACACACACATATATATATACACACACACACACATATATATATATATATATATATATATATATATGTATGTATGTATGTATGTATGTATATGTATATTTGAATTATGTTTGAGCTACATTATTGACTAAAAATATAGGTTTTTTAAAGTGAAAATGATCAAGATAGTCGATGCATAATGAGTGATGATATTATTCCAGTATGAAGTGGCACTTATCTTTCTAAGGTACCTAAGCTTTAGATTCCAACTGATTTATGATATCTTTGGTAGGGGTTTGGGATTTCCAGTATATTTTAATCTTACATCGTGCTAGTCTTCCAGTATTCGTAAAATAACTGTAAACAGTCGCTCTTGTGAGAACAACTTGCAGTTGCAAAAAGGCACTTCATGATTATGATGGTGATGGGCTGCAAGCATTGTGCATATAAAGTCAAATTCCACACAATGTTCCAATAATTTTTAATAGGGTCAATGGTAAGGGTTACCTATATGTTTAATTTAGGCAAAGGTATAATCTCATCTGGATACCAGTGTAAATCAGCAACGTATAGCATCAATACATCCATGGTTTGTATGTATGACATCGATTCTCTTGGGAACTACAGGGGATGCAGAGATGGATCACATCTGGAGTATTGTGGTGAGTAAAGCCTCCTCATGACTGGGCGTGGGTTTAGCTTAGATGACAACTTTTCCTTTTGTGCGCAAGCCGTTTGCATAATTACAGCGGCTGCATTGATTTATAATTTTGTTGCAGATAATAACCAAATCTGTTGTGCCTTCAATTAATACAGCCACTGACACTGGGTGTTGACCCTGTCAACACGTGATACTAAAAACCTACAACATCCTTTAATTGTAATCACTATTTTCAACACCCATATGTAAAACAAAAGCCTGTTGAGACAGGGATTTTTTTCATTCACTTTTCATTCCAATCCTATTAAATATCCTGGTCACAGAACTTTCAGTTGACACCTATGTAGAACTATTGAGCTGATGTCTTCTGAACAATGTCACACACATTCAAACATGCAAATTTTCCTGCTACTATATCCCACGCCAGACAGCAAAATCAATAGCGGGTCATGCATCAATAGACGTGTAACGGCCCCTATGCTATTGGCTTGTCATAGCATGTCATGCCAGAAAATTACACAAATTGTTTTCCATACAGGAATGTGATGTTACTACCTAATACATGATATTTAAAACTGCCTGCACGTATTTGTTTTTATTTTGAAAAATACAAATGACAATTTGGTGACTATAGCTTGAAGACGCTGGCCATATATGAAAGACAGTATGCAATTTAGTAATACATACGTCTTTGTGCTGGCAAGACCGCACATGATGCCTTTTGACGTATCTCGCTAACAACGAGTGATTGGAATATTTTAATGATATGGTAATATGCATCTCTACGTGACACTTTTATAGTTTTTCCCTATTTCAGTAGACACAAAACGTTTGGTAAGACTTTAAATTTGAGTAACTTTAATTTGGGTCATTTGGTCAGTAACTTGTGCTACATCGACAATATTTTGCTTTGTTACTCACACAAACATGGCCAATTAAGTGCGTGGAGCGTTTATTCCCCATATACAGCAACTACAAGCTCTCAAAAGTAATTTGATTTAAACTGTGTGAGTTGCTGCCCAAACTTGATTTGTCACGCTGCCAACATACATTAAGACCACCTAAAAAGAAAGCTTCCGAGTATCTTGGACGTTGAAGATGGAAACCTTCTAGATGAGAAAAACTTGATTTCCTGAAAAGCTAATAAACTGATTTTTCCGTTTGATGCCGCATTATGTAGATGACCTGGATTGAATTCGATTCAAAATATTCTACGAAAACTCTCTCTCTCTCTCTCTCTCTCTCTCTATCTCTATCTATCTATCTCTCTTTCTCTCACTGAATATGCATATATTTGTCTGTGTTTGTGTCTGTGTCTGTGTGTGTCTGTATGCACGTGAGCAACGTCATAATTATCTAAGCAATGCGTTACAACCGTTCATCATGCACACCAGTGTAGACACCTGACATCTTGGATAAAAGAAATCTCACATCTATTTGTGAATTGGTGTGACCGTTCCTAGAATGTCTCAGTATTCTTGTGTTATGGAATGACATATCAGTCGTTTAGCACTGTACGCAAATGTATTACATCTTGTCCTTGTGACTGATGAAAATTTTTTAGAGTTACAGATACCAACCATACCTGATGTGAGCAGACATGTAACATAAAATTATATTGCATGTAGGATCGATTCTTTGCCAAAATATGCATCGTGTGTACTGTAATAACACCTTCGTTTAGTTGCACTTCTTTATGTATGAGACGAATATTATATGCTTGAAACAATGACTGGGATACAACCCGGGATTTTAGGGAAAATCCAGTGTTGGGGACTACCTTAGATGTATCCTTAAGTTCTTGTTTATACTTAATTATCTGAAAAGTCGAATAACTAGCCCCGGTTGTGCTTGCTGATAATTTGATTTTATCTTGAAGAGAAAGTTGTTCCCTTTGTTGTCACTGTAGGAGAGATTGTTTTTGAAGGAAACAGTGTTCACAATTACTATTTATATGAGATAATAGGTTCAAAAAAGAACCCTTCACTCGCTGGATTGTGCTTCAAGGTAGCGGATTTCAGCAAGAAAATTTCTCCTTGGGCTGCAAATATAGACCACATACTTACAGAACGACACATTGCTAGTCAACTACTACAGCTGACTTGATCATTTGACACATATGCTTTGGGTAGCATACGCACACCTTTCCAAATTCGCCTGCATGTTTTTCACGAATAAACGTATTATCTTACAGCTAACGCTATTTGTCCAAAGTCGTACATCAAGTGCCCGGGCAGTTATTGTATACCTGTCGGTAAAGTTTGTGATGGTACCGGGGATTGTCCCATGAGGGAAGATGAATTTGGATGCGGTGAGTCTTTAGGGGTAAACTTCAGCGGTATCAACAGTATGATGATAACACTGATGGACTGGATATGTGTGTCACTGTAACCTAAATTGAGGGTGACCTTTCGTAAAACATGTGCTCGTTATTTAGTCTCCGTATTTAAAAACGTATCTCTCATAATTTAATCTTTACGTTTTGCCACTTTTGAATATCTCCCATTTCTTTTTCTTTTTTAGTTATTCTTTCAGGAATCAGTTGTGTTGCTTTCAAAGTATTTACGATGGCAGCTTTTGATCTATAATAGCTTTTGTCAATATGGCACTTTACATGTAAGAATTCCCTCATTTCGATACATTGTGTCTTTTAGATGAATACAAGTGCGAGGGAATGTATAAATGTAAAAGACGCAGGAACTGCATAATCTTGGAGCAGGTTTGTGATGGAGTTATACACTGTGACCATGGAGATGATGAACGGCTCTGCAGTATCACCTGCCCTAAGGAGTGTTCATGTAAAAGAGCTGATTACAACTGCAGTCAGATAGCTTCACGCAATATATCGTCGGTGCTAGTAAGATTGGGTAAAGATGCAAGGCGAATAGTGTCAACATACAATAATATGACAGAGCTGAGATACATTTGGGGATATCCTTATCTGTTTCACTTGAACTTGTCACATAACATAATAGCAAAAGTGCAACCTGGAATATTCATCTATGCACGGAATCTACGTGAACTTGACCTAAGTTGTAATTATCTTCTGAAATTAGAGAGGGGAACATTTGTTGGCCTAGGTCGGCTCGATACCTTAAAGATTGAACACAACCCTTTCCTAGTAGTGATCGAAGATGGAGCTTTCCTTGGACTTAAGTCATTGTGCAATTTACAGCTTATTCGCCACCCAATCGGAACACTAATAAATAACCAGTTTCTTGGTTTATCATCCTTAAAGAAACTTCATCTGAAATGGGACAAAATACACACCATAGAGGCTAAGGCATTTCAAGGCTTGTTACTCCTGGAGGAGTTGGATATGTCTGGCAATGATATCATTCATTTTGATAAATATATGTTCACTGAGCTCATAAACATGGAGATATTGATAAGTTCGGATTATAAGTTTTGTTGTGTAGCACCACATTCACTGAGGAGGTGCCTACCAGAGGCTGATGTTTTCTCAAATTGTTCAGACCTGATGGCCAGTGAATCCTTGCGAATTTTACTCTGGGTCATGGGAATTTTGTCTCTCGTTGGAAACTGCCTTGTTATTGTTTTTCGAGCAAGATCTAAAGGTCAAAACCAAGTTCATTCATTCTTAATTTCTAATCTAGGTGCAGCTGATATGCTTATGAGTGTTTATCTTTTGACTGTAGCTATCGCTGATCTTGCATACCGTGGGCGCTATATTGAGGAAGACAAAAAATGGCGCTCTTCCGCAATTTGCAATGTAGCAGGAATAGCAGCATCAAGCTCATCTGTTGGATCACTGCTTATGCTTCTGGCAATTACCTTGAATGTATTTAATGTCATAGTATTTCCCTTCAGTAGCTTCAGATTGCAAAAGAAAGGAGCAGCTATCATGGTAGTTGTGTTATGGCTTTTGGCAATTTTAGTAGCAATGTTCCCAGTCATATATTATCCTTACTTTATGGGGAAATATTATGGGCGTTCCACGGTCTGCCTGCCTCTTCATATTACTTCAGAGAAATACACTGGCTGGATGTATTCTTTTTTGTCTTTGTCCGTAATTCCAATATTTGCCACTCTGACGCTACTGATATCTTACACATGGATGTATATTTCTATCCAAAACATTGCTGCCTCCGCAGGAAGGAAGTCACAGAATATCCATGTATTTCGTCTAATGGTTGTAATTATTCTGACAGATCTTTGTTGTTGGATGCCGATCTCTATTCTCGGTGAGTACACATGAAAATTAAGATTTTAGAGTCCACAGACAAGCTCTGTGCCAAATATGTTGAAGAAGCACACGGTCTAATATGAAGCAATATATGTTCATTAAAATAATGAGTGTCAACTCTTTCATTAAAATCATAATTCTATGACCCCTTTTCTCTGCATGCAAAACTTGTCTTATTTTTGGAGATTTTTTATTCATGTCAGTCTTAGTCAATTTATAAATATAATTTACACGCAGTGGCATTCTATAGTGCTTGTGTCTGTTCTGGGGCCCTAACCATCCCTTGGTATAGATGTAACTGTGAGGCAGGGTTAATTGCCATTTTACCATTCTAATATTACATATGCGCGTTCTTTCTTCTGCCACAGTTCGGGTATATAATTCTCGAAGTTCCACACATTGGGTTTAAGCAAACCAGTTAATCAGCATGACAAACACTGTTGGCGTGGCGGGGCAGTGTTGCGATCCGGTCACCAAATAGAAAGGAAATTATGCTAAGCCTCCAGGAATGAGTGATTGAAAGGTGCATTTCAGCTCCGTTTTAGTCTTTCATTGTAACCACTTATCACACAGAGTGATAAGTGATTTGAGTTCATTCACATTCATGCATGCATTCAAGTCCACAAGCAGATCAACACCAGGTGTTACCTATAAATATATTCATTATTGTATAATTCTAATTCGAAAGCTGTACCCGTTCACATATTGCATTTTTAGATTATGTACAGGCCATTATAAATTAAACGTGAGTCCCAACAGTCTGATAATCTAGGCCTAAATTGATGATGCCCTTCTGAGTCAGAATAATTTAAATACAGAAAAGTGGGCATAATCTTTGCTATTTCTTTTGCTGTTGTATTGTCAAATTCAGTCAATCAATCATGAATGGATATATAAAAATATACCTTGCGTGAGATCTAAAGCCAGCACCTTTCGATAACCTCTTTAATATTTTTTAATAGTTTGATATTTAAACTATGTAAGAACATAAAATTTATAAGAGAAAATTGAGCTGAAAACGTTTGTTTCCAGCAGAGAGTTCCAGCAGTGCTAACCACATGGGCTTTGTTTGCATTCGCATGATAATGAACCATGTCATTGTTTGCACAGTTATTAGTCCATGATTCCTGGCAACCAGGTGAGCCACTGACAAGAGTCACTCATAGGGAAAAGGAAACAATTAGCCATGGAGAGAGGAATGGGTCAATTCAGACTCCCAACCATTGTTCTGACTGTTTTGATTTGCTCCATTGATGTGAAAACAATTTTCCACTATTTGCAGCCAAAATATGGATAGCCGCATGTGAACTCAAACCCAGCCAAGCCAAATTTGGTAAGGTCTCATGTTACCAGGCTAACAAAACTCGGGTATTAAACCGAAAAAAAAAGTGACAACATCACAGAGGTAAAGCTAGAAATTTATTTCAGACAAAAATAAAACACAGGAGAAGAGAAGTGAATATGTGCCATATTATAGCCATAAATGCAAAATAATTGGCAACATTTTCTTTCAATACGATTTTTTTTCGGGACTGTTTTTTAAAATTTTTTTGCTTCTATTTCTTTTAATTTTTGCTCAACTTATGCAATTTTGTCTCACTTCATAAAAAACGTATTGTCCAATCACATTAAAATTCATGGACATCAAAAGAAAAATATACCATATCCAGGAGCGGCTTCTAGAATTTTTTTTCTGACAACCCCTTCCGTGACTTTGAAGGAATTTCTAGAAAAAAAATGAACAGCCTGTTAGGAACAGCCTCAAAATTTTATAATTATTTATTTATGCTACTTTAGGACTCACCGCTGAAGTTTAATCCTGGATATATATATATATATATATATATATATATATATATATATATAGATTACTGTAAGCAGTATTAGGGCAACACAACGTTGCCCTAATGCCGTTTTCGACACAGTACAGTATTAGGGCAACTCAAACTGGGTTGACCTAATGTTACCACCCTTCTAAAATTTTAACTGGTGAATAAAATAATCCAATCTTTTCGTACATATGTATATCTGTGCTGAGTCAATACACCTGCATTGTCATCTGGAGCTTTGATGCTTCAGAAAAAAAATAACTCGAATGTAAAATACCGATCCTGGCTCCGTCATATATCTTTGAGGGGCACAATTTTTGTGGGCAGTTTAAATAGACTTTTTCATGTTATATCTCCATGAAATTTTCTGTAATTGATAAAATTGCCTTGCTCTCTTAAAATAACTGGTCAAAGAAAAATATACAGCCATTTTTTTAAATATAAGAAAAACACCTTCAGACTGTTATATCTTCAGAAAGAGCCATGCTCGATAGCTACCGCCACCTATCGGTCCTCGGCCGGCAAAGTGACAGCGTTGTAGTTTCTGCACATGCGCCAAATTATCATTGGAAGCTCTTGTATTATCGGCTGGATGTTATTTTTTTTTCTTTTCAATCTTATTTGCGTCAGAAGAAGATAACAAGTGTCTTGACTCTTCGTCCGTGATAGATGTAAGGTGTCAATACTCTGACTCATCTTCACCACGCTAACACGCGACAGAATACGAATGAATGCTACTATCATAGAATCCGTGCACTGCGAGCCAGGCACATTAATCCATTCACATTTCTGTCGTTCAATTTCAGGCGGTGCAAGGACTATAATTGGGCCTCGGCGACAAAGGGCCCCCTTCCCTCGTAAGGCTGACTGAGGTATTGCCTTGAAATGTTGAAGGTGCTCAATTATCTGCGCCATGTTGTATACGCTGGTCAGGTTTCATGCATTTAGGTAGCCCCAAGGGCAAGGGACCTCCCACGCTCTGTTGGATTAGGGTTCAAAAAAATAACAGAGCGTGGGGAAGGCCCTTGGGGCTAGCATTCAGGCAGAATTATTTCGTACACATGATCTCCAACCATGCCAGCCAGTACCTGCTGTACTTCCCTGCTCATTGTTGTTGATATCCATCTTATTGACATATATCTATACCTATCTATCTCGACCTGCTCTGTGTCGATACTAGAAGGTGCATGGTTGAACAACCATGTGGCAAAACATTTCTGCAGCAACATCAACCAAACATTTGATGCAAGGAAAGGGTTAGAACGTGCTAATCAGTGTTTGCTGTGTTAACCCTCAAAATCTCATTTTATTTCTGTATCTTTGTTCAGTAACTTGTCTTTTTAGTTTATCTATTGTCATCAGTTTTGTTGCTATTTCGTTCTGTTTATCATGCCATCATAATGTATTTTAGAATTTTCATCCAGACCCTGGCGGGAGATCAGTGTACTACACTGAGCCAGTAACCTTGGTAAGAGAATAAAGATACAATACAAAACAATGCAATATAATACAATACCCGGAAACCGGTCAACCTGTATCCGGGTCAAAACGTGCCCGAGTCTATCAGTACTCCAGTCAAACCGCACCCTCTTTGGAGTCTGCACACAGCTGCTTTGTGTGTGTGTGGGGGGGGGGGGGGGGCAGGGTACCGGTGAAGCTGCTTACACAAGTTACAGCATGGACCTTCAGCAGGTCCTGGCTTACTCTACAGGTAGTTTATTCATGTACCTGTTGGAGTCCATCTGCATTCCGTTTAAAGCGCTTCGTACATTCCTTACCTCCTGTGCTTTGGACGTGACCTACATCGTACTTTAACTTACGTAATCGGAATCTCTTATAGACAAAGCTTTCATTTGGTGTTTATTTGAAAAAATTCGGCGCAGGAATTCTGGAGAAATCAATTCATGAATTTTCAGTTGCTGACACGCTGGACACGCAGTGAAGTGCTTCCCGGATCAGTGGGGTCGTGTTTCACCGGTACGGCAATGGGCACAATGCGCGCCTCCCGTACGATGATAAGTTTTGGATGAAAAGTGTATGAATGTTATGTATCTTTATAAAGGTCTATTAAAGGGGAATGTAAAGCTTGTAGTTTTATTTCGGTAGCTTGCAAATTAAAAGAGCCGAGTCCACAGCGCCGTCTGACTGAACAGTTGTGGTCTTTGTTGTTAGCTGTGAATAAAAGTTGAACATGGCCACGAACAGAGGGAAGGATAAGCCAGAAAATTATGTTGATTTTGAATGAAAATGATGATAATTATGGACGGCCCCTGGCCTACTTTTGGGGAAAATGTCTCTTTGCAAACCCCTCCCCCCCCCATAAAAAATAGTAATGATGATGATGATGATGATGATGATGATGGGGAAAATGTCTCTTTGCAAACCCCTCCCCCCATAAAAAATAGTATGATGATGATTGATAATAATAATAATAATAATAATAATAATAATAATAATAATAATAATAATAATAATAATAATAATAATAATAATAATAATAATAATAATAATAATGATACACCCAGAGTTTCATATGTGCATATTTCACAAACGTGTAATACTTGTGAAATTTATGTAGGCAACAGTTAAAGACGCTCGGTACACCGCGATATGCGCAACCATTTATGGTCCAATGACTGGATACAGTTAGAGCTGGTATTTGTCGATACCTGCACTAGCTGCTGTTCGCTTTTTCTATTTTGCACAGTTCCGTTTGAGAGATATGGATTGTTTACGAAGAGTGAAAAGGAAAAAGAATGGGCGGTTTGTTAACAAGTGCCAAAATAAAGTACTAAATGCTTTAAAACAAGGCAGAATACGTCGAAACACGGCAGTGGTAGACCAAAACGCATGTACACGATCAGCGAACGCTGACCAAGCCACCATCGAAAGTGCCACGCCCACCCCCCAAATGCCACATGTACATGCAAACACTGACAGTTATAACTGGGACGAATGCTAGCCGATCATCTTGTATGCGAGTAATGTAAAAAAAAAAAAAAAAAAAAAACATTGTCCCTAAAAAATACAGAATCAGAAAAACGATATGGCTTGGCTAGTATACTTTACATTTCTTGTGAATGTGGTACGATAAACGCTGCCCCCCCCCCCCCAAAAAAAAACAGTAATACTCCAGCGTCAAAAGGTGGCACAGGCATATTTGATAATGTGCTGCCTATGTTACCATTCGACAATGTATTAAGGCAACTATAATTTTGATATTCTTAGTTTTACCTCTTTTTTCCACGTTGCTGCATTGCACTATGGAGAGAATCTTAAAATGTTTGCCTTTTCTAAGTAAAGCTATGAAAGTATATATTATGACTGGAATATAAAATTAACGACGCACTGCCGTTTATTTAAGCTACATACATGTATATTAATATGGTATCGAAGTTAGACAATGAATGGATACCTTGTACCTGTGAGCTTATAACAAATTAAGTCAACATGCATGAAATCTTTGTACAATTGCGGAAAAAATAGCACCGTATGATATCTTTTTTTGTTAATCAATGAAATCAGTACATACTTTGGAAACCCCCTACAATTTTTCAGGGATTTGTAAATATTTTTTCTATTTCAAACTTGAAAAATAATGTGAGCACTTATACATTTTTGCAAGACGAGATGAATTTAAAGTCACATTCCAGCATGTTTTGTCTACATATTTGTTATTAAAAGGCTTAATATACATTGCATACACTCATATTGAGTTACTTTATGCATATTTTTGCATTCTTAATTTATTTGTTTGCTTTTACCCACATATATAATGTTTGCTATCAAGTTTCTGTAATCCTTACATGTATCGCCACCTAGCGACAAAAGTAGCACCGTGACATACCAATTTTTTGCTTGTATTTTGTTTCAAATGCCAATATCTTTGTTCAAACCAAAAACTAGAGATTCCTAAATTCTTTTGACCAGTATACCGAACGTCTTTAACTCTAATTTTTCCTCTATATTTATAGGTGTTCTATTTCTAAACTTTTGAAAGGGTTGACGATTTTGTTTCCAGAATCCAATGAAAACTTGGTCCCACCACAGAATTTATGCACTAGGAATACGTGCTATTATAGAATTATTATTATTGAAATTGAAAGTACATTCAAATGAGTACATTGAAATGATAAAGACAGATAAAATACACCATGCCAAAAGTAAAATAACTACTCAAGAATGTAAAATGAAAGATACAAAAGAGTCAGATACGGGTACAAAACCAACATAGCTAATGCCAAGCCACTGCATGGGGGAACGTTACCATAGTACATATAAATAAAATGACACAATAACACTCTCTAAAACATCGAAAACATGCAAATAAAAATATGAATCAAATATGTCATGTGGGTTCGCACAGAGGTCCGGCCGGCTACCGCTGCCCCCCTCTGGCGACCCCAGGAGCACCTAGTCATGATATTGATACTCTTATATTTCATTGAGCCCCTCCTTCCGGGGAAAAAATCCGCCTTAGAATAACATACAGTACACCTTATGGTCAGTAACACACTAGATCATGAACAGATTAGTGACCTTTAATGGAACCATAGCATGTTTTTCAGTCCATGACTTTATAAAATTCTCAGATATACTATGTATATATGGTCCGAAATACATGTGCAATTAACATGGTACTTAAGAGTATTTATCAAAGTGTATAACGAGTGACACGTGGCACAAGATACAAAGTGACACGTTATAGGATATTGTAACAAAATGTGAAGAACATCAAAGAAGTTTCGCTGCCCTTCTTCGATTGTGCCTCTGCGAGCCTACTTTTTGGTGATAGGGGCCTTTACTCTAATTCTCTGTTAAAATGTATTTTACACAATAAAATGATGGGTGCACACCTGTTGAAAGAATGATTACTTACAAATGCCCATAAATAGAGTTTTCTTCAAATAATAATAATAATAATAAAAAACAACTTGTTACCCCGGTAGCCCCATATGTGCTGGTGTGATTGAAATGCAGATGTGCCTGTCTCAGCACGGGGGTATTATAATACCTCCATGGTCTCAGGTAGTTACATGTATTCTGCAAAGCAACAAATGTACGAAACAAAATCAAAACCAAGAGGAATGTCTCGCTTGCTGAATGATGATGATGACTGGCTCGTGTCGGAACGTATCAGAGTCATACAAACAGAGAACTACCTGAATGACAACCACATGATCGAAACAACTTCTATACTGCGTTATCAATTTGGAGATTCTTTTGAAGGTCTAGCAGATACAAAAGTGTTTCGGGATAAGTGTTTCTGTCGATATCCTAGTGCTTCGGGGAATCTTCCTTGGGTTCAGATGGTGAATACAAGCCATCATGACTGGGTTTGCGTGTCTTGGACACCAGGTGAAAATGTTCAAATATGGGACAGCATGCAAGGTGCCAATTATTCCATTCCTAGTGCATTAAAAAACCAGATAGCACAGCTAGTTGGAAAATCAAACAAAAAACCTGAGTGTTGATATGATATCAGTCAGTCTCCTTCCATGTAAGCAACAGATAAATGGGTATTTTTTTTTATTTTAAACATATTTATGTCACATGGATTGCCGAAATAGTTACAAAGAACTAATCTGGAGGCTCTGCACAACAAGATGACGCACAGAGAATTTACAATACACACAGGACATACAATCTATGAATTGGCATGTGGTTTGACATAAATAATCGGTACAATTGAATCGAGAACAAATCGCAAACGTTGACAGCTGAAAAAAATCTGACTGTGATCTCTTTGCCATTGCTAATGCAGTAGAGATAATTTTCAGACACAACCAAAGCACAGCAAATTACAACGCTAGAATAATGCGAAGTCATTTAAGAAGCTGCTTTCAAAATCAAACTTTCCAACCTTTCCCCCAAATTGTGCGAGCAACAAACACCATTGTTATGTGGGGAAACTCTGGCCGAATAAACAACATAAAGACAAAGGACATAACAACACAGACATTTCAATTTGAAGTTTATTGTGACTGTAGGTTACCAGAATCGGTTGATGACATGTTTGACTGTGTATCGTGTGAAAATTGGTTCCATTTCTCATGTTATACGGTAGACTCAAAAGTTGTGGTAACCAGGGATTACTTTTGATGCACTTGCAGAGCTGCCCACGGAGGTTACACATACCTGAAAAAAAATAACAAATATAAAAAGAAAGGCAAGAAATCTGTTCCCATGCCAAACATAACAGATGAAATTGTACAAATAATATCTAAGTTGACACAGGGTTTGGTAGTGCGGATTTGGAACCGTTGTTGGTTGTGGATGAAGGATGAGGATTTTGATTCCGACACTTTTGAACAATTGTTAGGAAACTTTGATCTGAATCAGCTTTGTTCATCTAATTCAAAATTATATATCTTCATTAGTGAAACATTTATTGAGTCGGGTGTCTGCAAACATGATATTACAATTTATTCAGTGGTATGCACAAGAAAGACAAAGCAGAAATATAGGCATAATAAAATATGCATTGAGCTTACTTGAACTTGAAATTGTGTGATATGTGAATTATGTCTCAAATAATGTATGCTCACTGGTACAAAGCGCTGCCGGTCCTGGCAGGAAGGCCTGGTACGGCAACCAATGGTCGTGGCAGTAGTAAATGCGCTGTACCCTTGTGTACATATGTCTCAGATCTTCCGTATCTATATATGTGTATATATATATATATATATATATATATATATATATATATATATATATATATATATACATATACATATATATATATATATATATATATATATATATATATATATATATATATATATATATATAAGTATATATATATATGTATGTGTGTGTGTGTGTGTGTGTGTGTCACTCCTTTTTTTCCTTCTTTGTGGCTCTGTGTGTGGGTCTGCAGGCTACTTGTACCATACCAGTCTAGGTATTGGTACAATACTACAAATACAAATCTGTATTGTACATTAAACTGACGTTACAGATAGTATGGTACGGATAAAATGTTGTACCAACAAGAAATTACAAACAGTTACAAAGAAGTGTGATAACTCTCACAAGTATCACCACTGGGGATGTTTGAATGTATTGTAGTGGTATTGCCTCGTGGCCGGGGAGCTGACGTAATTCCAGCACACAAAATATATTTTGGCATGTGCACTTCAAAACAAACTGAGTGCTTTTTTTTCATAACGGTGGCGTGCTTAATTGTTTGAATTATGTCCTACACATATTGTAATTTAGTTTTAAGAATAAGTTTTAAGATTCTGAGGGATAGACATTGTTTGAATTATGCCCTACACATATTGTAATTTACTTACCAGTAGGCGCACGCCACCATTATGGAAAAAAATGCACTCTGTTCAACAAAAGCGATCAACCAATGAAATTTCAGCATTCACCATTTCATTTGAACCTACGTGAACTTTAATAGAATGAAAGAAGAAAACACAGATTTAGTTTTGTTGAAAGTTCTGTATGCATCTTTTTTGTCCAGAACAAATCAGCGTGTGCTGGCCGCATTGTCAAAGCTTTCATGCCTTCTTATTTATAGAAGACAAAGCCTTCCCATTGACACGCGCGGGAGGTGGGGGAAGGGGAGGAGTCTGCATTGCGTGCACTTGGCAAGGCATCTGTTTTATGTGCCTGTGTTCAAAACTGTTCTAGATTGAGGTATCACTCCATTTTCAATTTATATGTTTGTGCCAAATGGCAAATCCAATGAAAAATAAAACAACACTGTGTCATTGTTCCGTTTGGCGGCTGAAAACCAAAAGAATGACACGTGGACGTTCGGATGTCCACATGCCTGTGTGGTTTTTGGCGCTTTTCTCATATTTCTGCTTTAGTTAAAAGCTTATAATTTTGACAACTAATAGAAAGGACATTCATCTTGTGAAAACCGTTAAAATCTCAACTTTTATAATGATAAGCAATAATTCTAAAGATGCTGAGCTCTCAAGCAAGTTCAAATAGTCTGTTAGCTTACTTTCACCCCATATGTACATGTTGCAGTACGAGAGATTCGTACTGTTTTGCACTGTGGCAGGCCTGCAGTTAAATGTACGGGAATTGAAGAACAGCAAACAAATCAGCGGGTCTAACTGGGTGCTTACACATGAATTCATTGGAATCGTATAACGGGTTTCTATAGTTGCAAACGCGAGAGATGGGAGATGGCATGAAACTACAATATAATTTTAAAAATATTGAAAAATATTTTTTAAAAATCATCAAATGAATAGATATCATGAGATCAGACTTACCAAGTACTTTGCAATGTGGTTGTTCGCATCCTCACTTGCAACACTAAATAAATCATCCACCGTTAGGCTGGTGTGGGATGTCTTTCTTCATGGTGTCGGCGGATGACTGAAGTGAACGAAACTGGGAAAACGTCTGGTTATTTGTTGCAAAGTTTGGTAATGCAAAGATTGATTTGTGATCTTTAAAAATCAAAACCCACTGGCTGAAATTATTATGAGATTTAGCTCGACTGATCTTGGTGCCCGTCTTTCAAGGTCTAATCAATGAAATCTTCGAATCAAATACGCATGTATAATTGTATGTATATTGAGACACTGCGATTAGATGAGATAACCCAGCCGGAACATCGACAGGCAGGAAATAAAATTCATGTAGGCTTCAACACGCTTTGCTCCTCATCCATGCTGGTTGCTATATTCCTGTCAATCGAAGAAGGAAAAAATCGCTTATGTTCAAAAATCAAAACACACTGGCGGAAATTGTAACGAGATTCAGTTAGATCGATCTTTGTAACAGTCTTTGAAGTTCGTAGTCAAATAAATTTTCGAAGCAAAAAGTGCCCAATGTATTGAGGCACAGCAAATAGATAAGATAAGCAGTACATCAATAAGCATACAATTCCATATACTTATGGGGGCTTTTTTGTGGGTTTTTTTTGGGGGGGGGTGTTTTGTTGTTGCTGTTTTTTTTGTCTTTGTTTTGTTTTGTTTTTGTTTTGTTTTTTTTTTCGTTTTTTTTTTTTTTTTTGTTTTGTTTTGTTTTTGTTTTGTTTTTTTGTTTTTGCTTTTGTTTTTGTAAACAAGAATTGATTTATTTTCTGTTGTGTCACAGGGTGTTCAGCGACGGTCATTCCCCAGTATGATACATCCTAAAGGGCACCTGTTTGGATCAATATAGGGCTGTGGTAGGGTTATTTCACAACAAAGTTGGTTTTATGTTCTTGTCTATGTCTGCCAACGTTTCTACTTATGCATATCACGATCATAGTTTCATCCTCTCCTTTACCTTTCTTATAGCATTTGTCGCAGTATTACTTACCGAATGTCTATGCCATCTGAGACATGTGACGGTTTTTAAACTTGAGGTGCTCTCCACGAGTATTCATCCAAACCCTGGCCCAGTTGATAATTTTGTTCTCAGTAAGTTTTCTGTGTGTCATGCTAACATACAAAACTTAAAATCTGATGGTAAACTTCAAGAAATACGTATTTTGGTGGGGTATGAAAAATTGGAGGTCATGTCTTTATCTAAAAGATGGCTCGATAATACCAACCCTGGTGCTTTATTGGCAATGGAAGGCTTTCAAACCCATTACGTGAGGATCGGGAAACTGGTTTAGGGGGAGTAGTTGCCCTGTATGTAAAAGACAATATACCTACTAGTATTAAAAGATGCGTGGAGTTGGAGACTCCCAGTAGTGAATGCATCTGGGATGAAATTACTGTCACTTCCAGTAAACTGATCCTAGATGTTTACCATCGTCCACCAGGCCAATCTGCCGCACAGAGAGACCTATTTCTGGACAATTTATTTCACTCCATCTCATCAGCTATCGAACTTAACCCTAAAATACTCCTTTCAACAGGCGATTTTAAGAATCGCGGTGTAAGTTGGTATTTTCCTCACACTGACAGTGAATTCGGGCAGCGCTTCTTGGATTTATTAGCTCAAAACAACCTGCATCAACTCATAGCTGAACCTACTCGTGTGTCGGAGTGCTCTGTAAATCTACTGGACCTCATGATAACTGACTCCCCTGGATACATCCTTAACTCCGGCATACTCCCTCCTATATCCTCGTCTGACCATTGGTTTAAACATATTTTATTCGGAGAATTACAATTGGGAAAGAGGGCGTAGCCCTATGTAAATCCCTCTTGTGGAAAAAGACAAGTTCACAGGACGGACGTTACAGCACATCCTCTGCGCGGGCACTCGTCGAATCAGGCAAGGACGTCGGAGGCTGTTGCCCGCAAGCAGCCGACCAGTCACCGTCGCCCATGCAGACAAATGGGGTACTCGAGGAGAGGCGTAGCAGAAGCAAAACAACGAAAAGGTGGAAGCCATTAACACAGCGCACAGATAGCGGGGCTTGCACCAAACATCAACTGGTTATACACACACACACACACACACACACACACACACACACACATATATATATATATATATATATGCATACATATATACATACATACATATATATATATATATTAATCTGTTGTCTTTTGCCCTTTCTCTGTGAATCATTACAAGGATTGCCCCTTCAAACGCTCTGTCTGGAACTTTAAGAGGGCTGATTTTGACAACTTGGACAATGTACTCCACTCTGCTCCCTGGGAAACTGGTTTCACAATTTTTGACTCCATAAGTGAACCGGTGTCATACTGGTCAGTCCTATTTATTAACACGTGTAAACAGTTTATTGAAAACTGAAATTCTTTTCTTTATATATGTGTGTGTAAAACTTTAAAGTAAGAAATGAGACAAATATTGAATTGCAATTATTTTCTTCTGAAGATGCTGAAGTCAACTTTAGATGACAGAATACATAAACTTGTCCTTGCATGCAGTATCGACTATTAGCATGATTAGGGCAGTAATTTTAATATATTCGATGTAAGTCCATATCTTGCCGATTCTGTTATACCGGAAAGCACTACTCATACCCATTTAGTCCCATAACTTGAAATGGGATGCTCATATCACAAGAATTATTGAAAAGGCTAGAAAACGCCTGTCGTTATCGTGCAGGCTTAAATACAGACTCTCACATAATACACTCTCCAGACTTTATAAATCCATGATACGCCCTATCCTGGAATATGGCTGTATCATTCTTGAACTCTTCTGATGTCCTTGCCAATTCGCAGGAATCAGTACAGTTCGTGTTTTTTTTAGATATTCAAGTTTGGCGAATGTTTTATGTGATGGTCCTGCCGGCCTCACAGTATGGCTCCTCTGTACTAAAAATTTCTCTGACCAATATAAAGTTTGTATGCTAGTGCATACATATTTCACGATTGAATACTTCTCGTGCTAATGGCATAAATTGCTGAACATCCATAAAAGCATCTAGGAGGTATTAAGGCGCTGTTCAATGTACAATTCTGTGCAAGACTAGTCCTTGAAAATATTCTATTTAGGTGTATCTCGGCATCCAACGTAGAGATCTCAAAAGATGTACAGTCCTCACTAGATCAACTTTTTTGTACATTTAGTATTGATCTTTCATACAACCTCATGTATTTGTGTATTTGAATTAAAAGCTTCTTTGAGCAGTAACCCCACACAACACATCAATAATCAATCATTGTTTGAACCAGTAAAGAAAAGAAGGTCTGTGTAGCTCTGAGTGGTAGCAGATGTTTTATTTTGTTGTGAAGGTACAACATGCTCTTCAACTCTGGAACATGGTTGTGTCACATGGGCATTCCAGGTCATTTTGCTGTTAATGTGCAGACCAAATAATTTAGATGTATCAACCAGTTTGACCTAGAAATTATTTAAGGGCATTGAGAAATTATTCATGTTTTCTTTTTTATACTATCTGTCTTGTCCCTTCATACATTCATTTTTGTTTTGTTGAAATTAAGAAGCATTCTGTTGTTCGTAATCAAGTTGTGGATAGGTTGTGCATCCGTGCTTAGAGTGAGATTTTCGCTCTGAGTTGTCTGACCCCTATTGTGCAATATTCAGTCATCTGCGTACATTTCCAATGGGTATTGCAAACTTCAAGTACAAAGTCATTTATGAAAACAATAAATAAAACTGGACCTAATATTGATTCCTGTGGTACTCCAATGTCCAGTGGCATACTGCCAGAGAGATGGCTATCATAGCTTACACACTGTTGAACATCGTGAGGGTATGAGTTAAACCAATACAAGCTGCTTGTTCTACAACAATATAGTGGCATTTTGTGTGCCAGGAGTTCATGATGAACAAAGTCAAACGCTTTCCTCAAATAAATTAATAATACTTTTTAATTAATTAATATTTTAATTAATGGTTGACTTCGCCTTAGGGTTACGTCCGTTTTGTTTACTAAAAGTAACCATAACTGGTCTCTGATTCGGTGATAAAGTGCCCCCTACATTGAGGACATACCGTGGGATTTCTGTGACAACAATGTTTCTCATCCTGCTTGAAATGATATAAATTCGAGGCGGATCGTCTGTGGTACATCACTCATTACATGCAAACAAATTAAGGTAGCGGCCATATTTCGACCGCGCGTATAGAATTAGCGACTTTAACCCCTTATAACTTATTCGTTTTTGCCATTTCACCCGGAAAACTATACCTTATTTTAATGGTACAGATGTCTAGATTTGAAAGAACCAGGTTTTGTATAAATGGGACGAGTTTTGATGGTGTCCTGATTAATTTTCCTGGGGGTATCAGAGAGCACTTTTTGCAGCGCCTACTGGAAAAATATTCGACAATTAAGTCTAAAAACTATGCAGGATTTAAGTACTGACCAATACACAGGAACCGTTCTTACCGTTCATGAAATGAATGAATATTGAAAATGTTGTTGAATTCTTTCATCGCCATCATGAAGTCTTACAATTCTGTCACTTTTAGCGCTTCAAAAGTCACGGAAGGAATAGTTAGAACGGAAAATCCCAGATACGGTTCCTAGCTTAGGTATTTACCTTCCAAAATCTGTTCATTTCGATAGGATAAACCTACTGGTTTTTTTAAAATGTTGATTACAAAATTGATTGATCTTGCGAAAATTGTTTTCTGAGTAAATCGCAATGAAAGGTAGAATGGCCCGTTTTCGTACATGATTGTCTGTAGCGGGAATACGGTTTGTTTTCTCCGGCTCAACTTTGTAGTACACATGGTACACATGCAAACCTCACATTTGATGTATTGCTGGTGAAACGTATTGATGTTCTCTGTGTTAAAAAGATTGTTTTAAAACTCAAAGACTCCAAAGGCAGCCACGCTGTTGGTTTTAACTGGCTGGTTTCCCATGCGGCTGCCTGACTTCAAACGGGAATTGTAAGTGGATTAATCACGTGACCTGACGTGTGATAACCTTGACCCTAACAACCAGTGTTTAAATATGGCGGCTGTAAGTGAAGACCTCGTGTATATCAAATGTTTGTTTTACGGAGAAGTTCACTCAGCTGGCATGTTCTGATTTTGGTAAATTATACGTTCTTATTGCTCACTCAATACCCCCCAGGTTAATGAAAATGTCCAAGCAATAAATAATTTAAATGATTGGCATTCTATAGGCTTAAAGCATGATGATAATATTCAGTTATTTATATACTTGAAAAGGAAACAAAGAATAAAGCTTGCCCGAGTTGTGTTATCTGGTTCGCAAGCTCTCTCTCTCCGATACTGTTACACTCTCGGCAATCGGACGCTGGCGTCGTCCTGCTTTTGATTCTTTCTTTGTTTTTGACATAATTCTTTCCTACTTGACTCTCTAAGTCTGAAAGCAGTGACTAGGGACTATACGGTTTCTGTGTACAGTATATGAGACGACTAAGAAAGTAAGGTCAATGCCCGCACTGTTTTATTATACTGATTGATGAAAGTATCAGGGGCCGGTAATCCACCTATGAGGTTGCTTTCTGAGGGTAGAGTCGTATTATTGCTGAACACACAGACTCCACCCCAGTCAAAAGTTTCAAAGAAATGTCTTACAAATTCCGGGAACCCATTAGTTTCAACATAATTTGCGACAAGTGTCCATTGTAAGGTTTTGACCACCACTGCAATGTTTTCCTGGAATATCAACACACGAACCACGCAGACAACGAAGTGCCGCCTGAGATGAAAGGATATATCATTACAGGAACTTGCGTGCAGCATTGCATGTACTGAAATTCACCGATCACCAATTGTGTTTACTCATCACGTAACAAACTGATCAGAACACCAGCAAACTTTTATTATTTTAATGCTCATAGTATTATTATTGCATGATGAATGCTGATTTTCGGGCAATCCTCCGTTCGGCCGCCTTTGCTGCAATCTTCCGTGCCCGTTGATCGAGCCGCCATTTTGACAAAGGGCGATCGTCAAAACGGGTCATCAAGAGTTATTTTATTTCAATCATAGACCATAAGATAAACAAAAAGAACAGAGAATTTCTCGGTCGATACAGGAAGGGTTGAAATAACATCTTTTCGTCATCATATCATGTGGCAGTGTCAATTCACTCAAGCGATGCCCCATTGTCTCATTAGTCATAGTCCACCGCATTTCCGCGTTGTCAGGGCCAGAGGCGGCGGCCGAGTGCTATCTAAACTTGGCGATTAATTAACATAATTCAACAAACGGACCAAGCACGTGTAATTGACAGCCCAAACTTAGTGATGTTTTTCTTCATTTTTCTCCTATAAATATTTATTTTTTTAAAGTCAATTTCGGTGAGCACAAAGTGTAGATAATGGGCTTCATGAAAATGGAAAAAAGTCATTTTATGATGAGTCACCATATTTGCCGCTGTAGTCGAAATGTGGCCGCTACCTTAAATGAGACAGTGCCGTAGAGCCAGTTACATTGTAGCAGAATATTATACCAGCATCAGCTCTATACTTTAACACCTTCACCTTACTACCTATTTATAATATTTTAAGTATCCAAAGCGATCCCTTAAGATTGTGAAAATAGACTGTACTAAATGCCAGATGAATGTATGACATCTTTTACTTAAGCAAGCATATAGTCAGAAATATTATGTGTTAAAACAGACCAAATGTACTAATTAAACATTATTTACGAATTTTTGGAAGTTTATTGCAATTTATCGAAAACAGAAAGTGGAATGACAATTAACATTGTACAATTTAGAGCCTTTGAGCAATATGACTACCTGACCCTCACGTCCATAGTGGCACTTATGGTCTTTGGTTATAACAGGTTGAATGTAATTTTTTCTATTGCTAATTGACCCAATCATAATGCGTCATGCTATTTTGGGTCATTCTCCATGAAGGGGTTTAATTAAAAAAACATTGATTTCATACGGTCAAGCAAGTAATGAAATAGTATGATTGGTTGTTGTTGTGGGCGTAGTTGCTGCATATGTGTTGAAAAAAATGTGAACAAATTGCCTCTCCTGTGAAAGATGATGAAACCTGCCGCCTGTGGCTATAACACATAGCCACTATATATGGCCCGTGAGATAATTTTTAGCAATTTGCCATTAGTTACGTACTGTTTATATTAAAATGTCTGTATCTTGCTTGAAGGGACATAAATCTGCGATTGTAGGAATATACAATAATGAATAATAATAATGATTGAGAAATACAAACCTGTGAAGCAAGTGATTACATATCCATTGTTTGTATAACCAATATATTTTTACTGATTCTAAATTAAAAATTCATGGCGTGGATGTGTTTTTTTCAGATATCTCCTAATTAAGCAAAGTTGGGAATATCTCACGGGTCGACGACATAGTAGGTGAAGCCTAAGTCACATATAGTGACATCTATCTAGAGCCTTGTTTGAGTTGCCCTTGAAGAGGCGCGTAGTTACCACCCAGTTCTGTAAAGGAACCTAGACGTAGGACATGAAAAATCCTGCGGGAATTCAGTTGTCAGTGACACAAAAAAGCTATATTGGCGCCTGTGCTGCACAAATGCAATTACTTAAGTAGAAACATATAAAAAATAGACAAACTGATCACAGGGTGTTTGCTTTACATTGATGTTCTGAATTGTAAGTGACTTTCATGGAATCTAGGTATGTGACCTTGACTTTCAATAGATTTCCAAAAGCACATGCTAAGGTTATGTAACATTCGGTAGCAAGCTGGGTTATTTTGAAATTTACAGCACCAGCGTCATTGGTGATGACCTCTTAACACGTGAATAAGATTTTTTTTCTATCAGTACGAATCCGCCAGCTCGTGTGGGAGTTTTATTTATGCAAAATTCAGATGGCCAGCTATATTCATACGAATCAGAGCTGTTGTTTCAGGTGTTCGGGTGTAACAATTGAGTCATATACACGGATATGCCATTCACCTTGATGATAGGGCACTCAAGAAGCTAAACATCAGTGGCATAGCTGAGATTAATATTATGTTTTCAAAGTGTTTCGTCTCCTAATTGGCCAGGCAGCTGTGGAGTGGCTTTTTCAAATTTTACTCTTTAAATATTAATCCCCACAGTATGAAGCATTCAGAAAACTAGCTATAAATTTCATAATCAATTTTCCATAAAGCATGAACAGTATCTTGCTCAGAAGTTTATATGAAACCTAATAAACCCATTTATGCATTCACATTACCAAACATGCGCTATAAATGCTTCTTTGTACCTTTATGGTTCTTAACATAACCTCATGAAATTCATTTAAAACTGGAGGCAATTATTTCCTGAATGAACTTCATCTGTTGCCAAATTACACTGATTGCTGACATCCCCACATGATTGAACAATACCCAGTTAGTGGTTTAGGAGAGTAAATACGACACAAGCACACAAATATTCATAAAACAATTCCATATCAAGAAGGCAAATATTGAGATCAACAATTTGTTCTTTGGCTATTTTAAACCATAAGGTATGGACAACCATAAAACATATTTTTGGATCCGCATTTCAATCTGTTAAAACACGCAAACTCTTATTTAACAAGCAGTATTAGTCCCTGTTTATTGAAAATGAGTCTCAAAGTTTCCCATTTTGACTGGATTTGTCCAGGAATAAAAAGTAAATCAAAAACAGCTCATCTTAAGTGCAAAAATGTAATAAAACATGGGAAACGTCATAGGGATTTAATACAAGTAACTGTTGAAGAACAGCTATCATTGTCTCATAGCAATTGGTTGGATGGTATCACCATAACAGGACATACTTATTATAAATGTTTCTGTACTCCATATTTAGGACATACTTATTATAAATGTTTCTGTACTCCATATTTATATTTTTCAACTTGACAACAAGTTGATTTCAAAGTTATGTATAAGTTGAATATGGAAAATGTCAAAACTCTTGCAAAGTCGCAGTAATTGTGTTATACTCTACATGTGACAATGTGTAAATTAAACATTTACAAAAAACATTTCAGTAAAACAAATAAAACCAAAAGTACCTATACCTTTCAACCCGTTGATGCTGGAAGATATTAGCCCATTCGAAACTGTAGCACAACTAAATGATGTATGGCCTTTATTATTTATCTCTGTGGTTACACTTGCATTGTTAAATGCTTCAAGCATGGGGTGTGGCAATGCAGTGTCCATGAAGTTTCCCATGAGTGCATCTCCAGTTGATGTTACTGTCCACCTGCTTGCGTGGGTTTTTAACATCTCAACATTGAAAGCTGTCAGCAAAATAAAAACCGAAAAAACACCAGTTTGTACATATACACAAAAAACCCTCGTGGGAGCATTTCTCATAAGAGTAGACAAAATTACAAAGTTAGAACGATATTGGCTTATAAGAATAAAAGGTGTCGTTTTTAGTCTAAGTGGGACAAGGATGAACATTTCAACCAAAGTATCTGGTGCTTCAGGAAAAACAGTTAATCTAAAAAGCTCACAGCCAATGCGTTTCATTCTTAAGCAAATACATAATTTAGTGTATTATATAAATATCTTGCTACCACACATTCTACACGCCCAATCGTAATTCAAAGTTAACTTACAAAGATAAAAAGATAAAAAAAAATCATACTGCGGGTTATTTGCCTATTTATTGCAAAATACGGCTGTTTAAAATGCTATACAATCGGACATGTATGTACAAACACACACACACACACACACACACATATATATATATATATATATATATATATATATATATATATATATATATATATATATAAGGTAAGTCTAGTTGTTCCTATCTGAGCCTTTATTATATAAATTTAGTAATTAGAGTTTGTTTGACAGGTACTCTTCTTTCATAATGAAGCTCTGCAATTATAAGCAAAGCTTCACGTATTAAGCTAATTCATCGTTTGCCACGTTAATATTTATTCATTATTATGTGAGTTGTCTTTGCTGAATATTTAGCGAGAGACATGTACGGGTAATAGGTGCCGAAACATGTTGAGTAGTTACCCACTGAAGACCCTTTAATTTATTTGGGCTAATACAGCCTATGTCAAAATTATTCAGAGGAACGTGTGCAATATCGACGATAGTGCTTCCATACGTATAAAGGTTAGACAGGGACAGGTTTGCTTATGGAAAAAAGTGTTCAAACTGTGGAATAATTTAATGGGAAGTGGTCCTGGACAAAAAGACACAAATACAATACTCTCACCAATTTTACATTTATTTATTTATTTATATTTGATTATTTGTTAAAACTGATATAATGACAACACACTATGTTTGCTAACAAATCTGTGGCAGATGAAGTCCAATTACATTTCCAATAGGTTTGCAGAATATTTTATTAAATGTTTGTAAGCAAAAATACTTTCAAAGTAAAAGTACTAAAACATTCTTGACATGTGAAATATAGTTGCTTAGGCTCCGAAACATGTTGAGTAGTTTCCCACTGAAGACCCATTAATTTATTTGAGCTGATACAGCCTATGTCAAATTTTACAGAGATACGTGTGCAATATGGACAGTAGTATTTCCATATGTATATAGGTTAGACAGGGACAGATAAGGTTATGGATAGTAAAGTGTTCGGACTGCCGAATAGGGTAATGACTACTAAGGAGGGGCTCCGGGCAAAAAGACACAAATATAAATAATATGATATAATATAATATAATATAATATAATATAATATAATATAATATAATATAATATAATATAATATAATATAATGTAATATAATGTAATATAATATAATATAATATATATACAAGCTCACGTGCATACTTGTATATCTGTGCATAATCTCTCTCTATTTATCTGTCTATCTGTCCGTCTGTCGGTCTGTCTGTCTGTCTCTCTCTCTCTATATATATATATAATACATATGTGTATATATATATATATATATATATATATATATATATATATAAAAGATACAACTTTATTGAATAATTTCAGAGTATTGTGCATTTGTAAAGTCGCTCAAGAAGAAATCCAAAGTATATCGGAAGGCCTGAATGATGACAAAAAGTGGGCGCACATCTGTCATATGCGTCAAGTTATAATGATCTACATATAGTTGGATGTGCATACACTGAAAGCAAAAAGACATACCAAGGTCCATAAAGCATAAGACCCTGTACGGAGGTGGTAGAATCATTGCAGATCAAACCAAAATCAAAATCAAATTTCCTTACTTTTTTTTTTTTTTTTTTTTTGATTTGTTCTTTATTCTTGGTTTTGCATTTTACAATGAAACTTTGTACAAATGTAATGATGGAATTAAGCTCGCAGTGAAATTTTGTCATTTGATTAGTTCCTTTACCTTTTTCCCATTTCTTCTATATTTCTCTTTAAACAATCACCTGAGACCTCTTGGTCATTAATTGTGATGTTTTTCAAACGTTTTAGGTCTTTTCAAATTCCTTCATATTGAAGACCCGAAAGATATTACGTGCCTCATTTCAAACCAATTTATACCAAATCAAGTGACATCAGCAGAAAGGCTCTACGTTTAATTTGTTTTATGAAAGATTTACACAAGGCATCACAAAATTGAAAACCCCATTGTCTATTATTATGATTAAAGAGTCATTACTTGATATAAATTTTTGTGTCATCCTTTTAATATTTCAAGTAAGGTGAGTCCTTTTTGCAGTTTCCCAAAATGAATAAAGATGTTCATGTGAAGTAAAAATAATGAATCGAACAGTGGTTACAATGTGTTCATGTCTGAAATTGCTGCTTTCAATATCGGGTTCCTGAACAGTCGTTCCACATAAATTTTATTTGTAAAAAAATAAATGATTTATAACAATTGCAAAAGATGTCACCAAGTGATTTGATAAGTGAATACTTTGCTATGTTTGATATATAATACAATAAGTTGGCTAGCGTATATGTGACAACTCCCCCTTCCGTGGCTAACAGTGGAAAGAATGGCATTTGCTACATCGGGGTACTGCCCTCGTGTGTACAACTCTACCAATTATCTACAGCATATGCATAAATAATATTGTCATAACAGTACAAACCAGTAATGTGGCAACCTCTTGTAAGTGCAATATAAAATATAATGATTCTTATATCACACAAAGAAAAGATACGGCAATGTATCAATACTATCCTTGTCGTCTATGCTTCATAAAGAACGAAAATTCCGCGGAAATGATAATCTGTATCGAGCAGCCATAACTGATAAATGGTGAATTGAAAATGCTGTGCAGCAGTGTTCAGTAATGAAATAAACACCACATCCACTTGACAGTTGCCACTTACGTCAAAATATCAACCAACTTAATCCCAGACTCTACCCAAGTATTGGAATGCCTTGTTTTATATTTCCGTCAAATAAAGAGAGCCTGAGTACATATTATTATTTATACTGCCCCCCCCCTTCCATCCTTCAGGTCACAGCAGAAAGAATGGCATTTGGTTACATCAGAGTGCCGCCCTCATGTGTACAAGA